>VWYH01008313.1:801835-852572 GCA_013399365.1 Pampusana beccarii
CTCTCCCCTCCTTCTCTTCTTTCTCTTTCTCCTCTTATCTTCTTCTTCTCTTTTCTCTTCTCCTCCCCTCCTCTCTCTTCTTTCTCTCTTCTTCCCCCTTCTCTTCTCCTTCTCTCTCCTCTCCTCTTCCTGTTCCTCTTCCTCTCCTCTCCTCTCCTCCTCTTTCTCTGTTCCCCAGCCACGCTCAGCTTCTACCATTTGCTTGTGGTCTTTGAGCTCCGTGTCATGGGCAGAACACAACTAAGACCAGTTGTAGTATACGTGACTTACTGCCTCACATTGACTGTTGTTCTTTAAACAGCGCATCCAAGTCATGATTCAGCCAAGTGAAGACATCACTCATCCCGAAAACGGGCCAGACCAGGCCCAACAGAGCAACTCTGCGAACAAGGAAGCCTACATCTAAACGTCTGTATTGTAAAAGTACCAATACTACTCCAGAAATACAAAAAAATATGGTTGAATATGACCACAAATTTATGTCTGAGAATATAATTACCTACCTCTAGTGGCAAAAAAAAAAAAAAAAAAAANAAAAAAAAAAAAAAAAAAGAAAAAAAAGAAAAAAAAAAGAAAAGAGGTCATCTCCACTCTAATGGAATCGCCATGGGTATGATCCGACCACCGCGCCAGCTCAGATGTTGACAGTGTTTTGTGTTCTCTGGCAATCCACAGACTGTTAATGTTTCTATCCTTTCACAATAATAGTCGCATATCTCTGAATTTGTAAATTGATGTGCCAAGACCTTTTTAATCTACCTTTTAGCACGACTATTTGAAGTTTTGTGCTGCTGATTTTTAGTAGATTATCAATATTTCTTACGGCTGAATCCCAAGACTGTTATTTCTGACTTTGCAGGAGTAAAATGAAGTTAGGAATTGTTTTGTACAAAAGAATGGAGTATTTTGTAAAACAAGTGATTTCCAGTGAAAAAGTCTGCCCTTAAAATTTGCTTCAGCCAAGGCCAGTGAGGGGGAAGCGGCTTCCTGCAATTCCCAGCAGACACAGCAGCCTTTAGAAACATTCCTGGTGGAAATTCCGTTTTATGGCTCTTTGTGGCTGTAAACGCCATCTGGACTTGGCCTTTCAGGATCATTTTCAAATAGGACCATAAATTTCTTTTAAAAAAAATATATAATACTGTTTCTTATCAAAAGAACGTATCTTTGTGAGTCAGTACTATTATGATTCACCCATGTTAGAGGCAAAAATATGACTTCTAACATTTTTAGCAAAATGAGAGGTAATATCCAAGAGCTCTTAAAGATTCCCAGGAGTAAAAGAAAGACGAAGTATTTGCAATTCAAGCTCAGAATACTTGAGCTTTTATTATGCTGTTATTATTCTACTATTATTGCATTGCCACCAAAATAGAAACCAAAACAACGGCTTAAAGATTGACGCTTATCCTTGTAATTCTAATTTAGTTTAATTCACAACTGTTCTTTTTAATTCGTTAAAGGACCTTTAACCATTTTTAATAAACAAATTTAAAAATACGGATCGTTAGCACTTTGGAAACAGGTTTATTTTTATTTACGTATCATTTGTGGTGACGAAGGCATGAGGAGAAGCTATTTCAATAATCTATCAAAATCTCCGCTCTGGGCCGAGTCTGCATTTGCCACCCAGCTCGAAAGCCCCTTGGGCTCACAGAGGTTTTTTCCCTGTGTGGAAAATGCAGCGGTTGGCCCCGGATGGGATTTCTCGTTTGGCAGCTATTAGACAGACACAAAGGATTATGGAAAACGCAGTAGTTGATGTTTGATTGTAAATGACTGTGACAGAACTGTGCAATGAAACATGCTTTTCAGCAAATTTTTGTGCAACGTACAATGTTAGATAGCACAATTTATGTAGAACTACTACGTGAAAAACATGTTAACTGTGAATGTTGGGTTTTTTGTTGTTTTTGTCTGAAGGTGACAAACATGTTCTTGCAATAAGGTATTATTCTCAGAATGTCAAGCACATTATTGTAGAAATAATATATATATACAATACACATGTATTTCAAACTACATCATAAAATCTCAGAGTATGTTGGGTAGATTCTAAACTGTTTCATACATGGATCAATTGTAAAATATTATGAGATCTAAGCTACATCCTACACGGCTATAGCTGAAATGCAAAAGTCCTGTAAGTCTTTGGGATTTAGAGGAAAACCGTACATCCTACGCAGACATTATACATGATACATACACATTATAATTGTGAATTTCATTAGACTAACAATTCCGACTTTCTCTTTATTGTTTAATGTAATCAAGTCCCATGTTGTTCTAAGAAAAATGCAGTATTTAATGTTTGATTGTAAACAATTTATGACAGATGTTTGACAGACCTGCTCTTTAGCAAAAAGCTGTACAAACGTATCACATAGCACAAAATAGTGTTGTAGAACTACTGTGTGTAAACTGTGAATAGCTGTATCTTTTTTGTAGTACTTGCCCTGAAAAAAAAAAAGATTATTGTATGATCATATATGCTTTTTGCAATAAGGAAATATCTGAACACCAAGCAAATCTATCTCTATATAAAAAATATATATGTAATATATACATATTCAAAAATATATACAGAGCCTGTTTAAAAGAGTACAGTATTATTTAGTAAATTGCAACCTGTTCTATGGACCAAATGTAAAATATTTATAAATTAAGATGCATTTTAAATGTCTATAAATGGTGTCATAATTAAAGCACGATTGTTATGTAAGTTTCCAAGAGTTTAGAGGAAAAAGAATAAAGGTTATATTATACATTAAATCCAGAATTACGCAGTCTTTCATTGGACAAAACCAACGTGTGGTGGTGGTCTCTGTGAAGCAAGTTCTAAATGTTATATATATGTGTGTATATAGATATGTATACATATATAAAGTGTCCTTTAAATATCGAAATGCTGTATGACACTTGTGTGGAATTAATCCATACCATACCACTATTTCTATAGTTTGGTTGGGATGTGCAGCTGCTATTCAGGAAGCTGAAGAGGTGACAGCTGACGGCCCCAGGCTGACGCCCATGGGCTGCTGAAGCAGTGGCCTTGTGCTGAACAAACATACGTTTTACAAAAAAAAAATCACTATTCTCTGTATCAGCTGCCATTCAAGTGCGAGATGTCGAGCAAGTTGCGCAGCCGCCTGCGTTACAGCTGCATCTGCGCTGCTGAGGAGCTGCCTGTGCTCTGAATTTAATTATCTAACTACAGAAACGGAGCGGGACATCGTGCTGGGAAAGAGTCTAAGCAATTTAGAGAACATGATTGGAATTGAAAACGCTCCTGATAGAAGCGTCTAAAATCATAGACTTCAAATTCCTCATGCCGACCCCAGAAAGGAGCCCTCAGACGCACCCGCAGCCGGCGAGGGCAGAGCTGATCTGCCGCTGCGGCTCAGAACAGGCTGGGGAGGGAGGGAAGATCGCAGATTGTTCTGGAAACAGGCGCAGGAGAAACCTCGATGCTTCTCAAACACAGAGGAAAAATGAACCCATCTTTTAACGGTGAGTTTGTGGGTGTTACGGACTGTTCGCGGCCTGCTGCTTTCACTGTGTATCGAAGAGAAAGGGCGAGCGTTGCGCTGCAGAGGGGCGGCCGTGCTGGGCGGCAGCGCGAGGGGCGAAGGACAGCAGAAGAAAAGGAACCTAGTTGAAGGATATTGCGTTAGTGCTGTGATATTTCCATGCCCTCCTGGAGGAGTTCTCTCTTGCTGTGCTGCAGAAATCCCGACAGCAATTCAACAAGAAAAATGCAAATAAGGTCACTTCTCCCCTCCAGGACTGCAGGATGCCTGGAGAGAAATCCATGTCCTTGCTCGTCAGGAGTATTAGTTCAGCTACATGTGCTTTTATTCTAAAATAACACTACGTTGCTTTGGGGTTTTGGTTTTCTTTTTTTTTTTTGATGGTTTTAAGCCTGATTATTCCCGTTTTGTTCTGCTCAGGCCACAATGGCATTGCAATTAACCACTGAAATCACTCGGCTCGCGCTGCTGGCCGGTTCTGAGCGCTCAGGTGCAGCCACCTCGGCCTGGACACCTGTGCCTGCCAGCACCTCCATCCTCACCACTGTCTGGCAGCTGCCGCTGGACCCGCCCGGGAGCAGCAGAATAGGGTGGCACTAAAACACTCGGACATTCGCGTCTTGGTCCCTTTCGCTTCAGGAAGGATTCCCGTGGAAGAGGAAACCGAAGGCCGTTGTGCGGCCACCTACAGACGCGGACAGGCGGGCGGCGCGAGGGGAGCAGCACCACCAGAGCCTCGCATCCTGGGGACCAAACTGATGGAGCCGAGATTGAGCTGCAGCAGCCGCCAAACAGCCGGAGATGCTGCTCTCAGCTCAGTGTTTGTGAGGCTACCAAACCACCACAAATTCACCAGCTTCACTGCAAGAAGGAAGGATTTATATTCTAAAGGTGGTTTTTACGGTTTGTTTTTTGGGGTTTTGGTTGGGTTTTTCTTGTTTTTTTTTTCTTTCCACTTCTTTCCCAGCTCCTCACACTACTCAGGATCATAATCTGGTTGAAAACCAAACCAAACCACCAAATACCACCACCAAAACCAACCCCCCCCAAATAAAAACAAACCACCCACAAACAGAAGACACCAACCCAAGAAAACCAAAACCAAACCCTCTCACATGCTACAGATATGGCCGGTTATTCCTCATGTCCAGAGAGGGCCCTGAAGGAACAGTGGCAACTTCTGCAGTACCTTCCGATCATCACCCTTGTGATGAGTGGCGCTGGCTGAACAGAAAGATGTTTAGAACAGATAAGAACGGGGCGGGAGGGAGGGGTTTACCTACATGCTGGTTTGCTTTTTTTTCCAGTCTAAATATGCCCAACTGAAATTAAAAAAAAAAATAGAGCACAAAGGGGAATTAAACAAGGTAAAGTGAAAGATAGCATTAGTCCCTCCACAAAGCTCAGTTTTCTTGTGCAGCTGATGTGCGGCCGATCCGTTCTCATTCCTGCCTCTACATGTTGAGGCCAGTCAATAATTTTGCCGCTCTTTCCTGCCGACAATTTCTGGACAAAGAGCAATTTTCCTCTGTTTTCACAGCAATCCAATCAATTTTTAGGGCTACAGAGCTGGACTGTTGCATTCTGTTCTATCCTTCTGCCCAAACAGGTCAATCAGTAAGTCAGGCAGCCCAGGGGCTCCAGAGCTCGCCGTACAATGGGAGGTTACAGAGGGAACCAGAAATCCCCAGGTGCTGACCCCCGTGCACATAGATAGATATGGTCACACATACACACTTTACAAGTGCATTCTCTCAAGACTTGCCCTCTTATTTTAAAATTTACAGAATGGTGGGGGAAGAACGTCCTTACGCTATTTTGCACCCTAACATTATTTTTTTTTTCCCCGGGTTCGCAAATGGTCTCACGTTAAAATTAGCAGCAAATACTCAGTTATTATTTTTGAATGTCAAACAGGCTGAAGTAATCTGATGAGTTGTGAGTCATAAGTACATGATGGCACTAAATGTGTCCAACACCGCCCCGGAGAAGGACGGGATGGATCAACCATTGTCACATGGACAAAAATTAATGTGTTTTGCCAGCAACGGTGCTCCAGTCCTATTGGAATAGCTGCCTCATATGTCTCTTGAGATAAGTAGCTGAGAGGTGTTTATAAACATTTTGAAGTAACAGTGAGTAGAAAATAGCCAAATTGCACACGGTAAATTTGTGTTTGGAGTCTCCTCTACACATTATCAAACTGGACACCCTCTTAGCACTGGAAGGGGAATAAACATGAACAGGTCACTGCCTTATTACATTACATCAATGCAATTTCTGTTCATTATCACTATTCTAAAGCAACCTGGGAACATCTAAACAAGTTCAACATAAAAACGCCCAAGCGGCTACTTTTGGTCTGCAAAAAGCTTTTCCAGATCCCTGCCACCACCTGATGCAAACACACCCGCAATCAATCGACATCAACTGCGGCCGATCCGCAATCAATCGACATCAACTGCGGCCAATGCAGGCAGGACAGTGACCCCTGCTTCACAGGCAAAACTTCTGCCCCAACACACTCAGTTCCTGAAGCAGGGAGCCGCTAAGTATTTGCTGGTATATATAAAGCCACTTGACATCGCAGGAATGGAAGCAGCTACCCCGGAATGACTGAGGAGCGTTTTGATGAAGATCTTCTATGAGTAAAACAATAAATCTCTCTCTGAATGTAAGCCAGAGCGTCAGGTTGCGTTAGGGAATTATTTCTAGGTCATTTCAGTTCACTGCTCTGCACCGCAAATGTTTCACTGAACGAATGACCAAAATAATTAATCAAAACACTGGAGAGAAACACCAACTTGCACTGTAGGCAACTAACTTTGCCCTCAAAGTGCCAGAGCTCAGCGGTTTGTAACCTGCTCTTTGCCCGCTCTCGCACACCAGCAACACACGACCTTTCCTGCTGATCCTTGCCTAGAGTTAGTCTTGGTCTAGGGGGGATAAGGCTGACCTTTCCCAGCCTGCTCGCTCCGGCTGTTGGCAAGCTGTATCGTGACAGAACTTGCCTGTCAGGATCTGCTTCAAAATTGCAAAATTAGACTCGGATTTTGGCTAAAAACCACTGTACCTCAATCGTCCCACGCTACCGTTGTTACGGTTGGACTCGATGATCCCGAGGGTCTTTTCCAACTGAAATGATTCTATGATTCTTCTCAGGGTAAAGGAATCGCTCCTTCTATGCCACTTGCCACTGAGGACTCTGATCTTCCAACGACTGCCCCCAAGGGCTGACCAGGTCCGGTGTCCCATCTGAAATAAGAAATACCAAGTTGGGAACCAGTCAGACAGGAAAGATTTGTTCTCACACAGCCAATTCCTCACAGTTACAGCTTATTTGTGGGCAAGGTCTGCAGGGAGCTCACCGAGATCCATTCGCACACAGATGGGTGAATTGGTGCCCATCCATCACCTATGTTGTATTGTTTAATTTCCATTTTTAACTTATAGAATAACCACCCGACATATGGCTTTAACATTAAATATTACATTACATTGTGGGCACACTAAGGTAAGATTGCCAGTAATTAAGACACACCAACATGCACTGCATTTTATTTTTGCCAAGGCCACAAACCAAAAAGCATAGATCGGAATGTCTGCAATTAAATGATAAAATGCAAGTTTGCAAGCAGACGGTAAAAAAAAACAAGTCTAGGGAACATTAAGGTACCACTCTGCTGGGTTTTGCTGTTGGAGAACTGTAATTGTATTCAGTTCTATCATTCAATGTTATTCAACTGTCAGCATGAAACACGCTGTGTGTTGCTTTTAAGTTTCTCACTTTCACAAAAGGCTTCCACAAATATACATGAAAAGGGTTTTTTCCTAGTCCTACATACAATGTATCACTTAATATTCAATATTTTATTATATGTTATGTTTTTGGCTCATCTTTTTCCTAAGTCACAGCCTTCTCCAGGAGTTTCTGGTGTCTTATTTTGTATTTCCACACTGTGTTTTATATTACGAAACTGAATTCTCCAAGATTATGAAACCACGGCTAGTGGATGGGGGTTATTTTTTTTTTACCGCCGGCTTTTCAGGAAACATCCAACTTAAATTTTTCTAAGGTAAACTATTGCTACAGGAACAGCCTCACTGGCAGCATACATTAACATAAACCAACAGAACGCTATTGCACCATCATCCCGCTGCGTCAGAACGTTATTTCTTTGCGAAGACCCTTTTGGCCCAAGAGCGCACGTGGCCCGCCCCGGCCGGCCTTTCACTGCCTCTTCTTTAGCACGCTTAGCAGCATCATTTCTGCAAACCCCACCTTTCCTGTCCTGACCCTGCGTGCTGCCAGCCGCAGATTTCCCTTGGCGAAGCGGCCTCAGAACCGAGCCGAGCTCCCCGCGCTGCTCGGCTGCCGGGGGTCAGCACAGGGAGGAGGAGGAGGGCGCAGCCGCAGCCCACGGTACATTAACCAGCCAAGTTTGGAAACGTAAAACTCACTGGGCTGTCAGAACAATGTTCCTCCAGCGCTCTGCACGGACCAGCATTTTGTCAGTGTAAGTACAAATGCCAAAACGGGCTAAGTCTTCAAACGAGCCACGTACATTTTTTTAGGGACTGATGTAAGTAAAGGGAGAAAAAAAAAAAAAAAAGAGGAGGAAAATTCATTTTCCTTAAAATCACTAATGAATACATCTGCCGGGAAGCTCTCTGCCCCACAGCCTGCAGCTTGTACCTAAGGGCCAGCTTGTCCCTCCTGTGAGGTGAGATTCGCCGTCTCAGATCCATGGGACAACGGCCACAAGTCAAACCGACCTCGTCCGGTGTTCCCGGCAAACGGGCCCTGGCAACATTCTCACGAGTTTTAACTTGTGTGGTTGGATTAGAGCTCAATTAGTCATACATATTTTAACTTCGCAGTCATTTCTTGTTACTAAGGCAGTTGTCTCTATCTGCAGTTTATCATTATTTCTTACCGTTACTGGAGCAGCCCCGAGGGCCTCGGTTCAGCCAAAATCTCATTATTTTGAACACTGCAGGAACACAAAACCAAGCAGAATACCTTTTGCATTACCTTCACTTTCAAGACAGGGCAAAAGGTCAATTCACCAATCTCTATTTATCTATTTGTTGTCGCTGTGAATAACAAACCCAAGTCCGAGGTACGGCAGTGGCCAGCGGATTCTCGTGGCCGCGCACATCACAATCCGCGGGAGGAAAGGTTAAGGCGACATTTAGTTTCACAACATCTTGCACAGAAAACCCTCATCTTAAAAACGACGCCCTCACTTAAAACATTCAGTGATTAAACCCACTATCCACCATCTCTAGATGTGACTCCAGGACAACGCTCCCCCAACTGCAGACATTGCAAGGGAAGCAGAGCTGGGAATCAACCCCCACCTGCACCTCCTGGGAAACCACATCCTACCTGGAAAGGACGAGACGACCCGTAACACAGGAGCTGCTCAGCATCTGTCACCAACGGGCCCCACCAGATCCAGCTTCCATGTCTGGTTTTCAGAGGAAACTTCCCCATGATTTTTCTTCTCCCTCCAAACTGTCGCTCCTGGACAACCTCGCAATTTGCAGACAAGAACCCATCTCCACACACATCCTCCGAGAAAGCCTGTAAAACCCACGGGATTTAGGGTAACCGTGGGTGGCAAACACAGCACCAGGGCAGAGCTCCCGCGCCCAGGCCCCGCGTGCTCTGCAGGGACAGCTCTGAAGCACATGAAGCGCACCTGTGACAACCCAGCTCGAGTCAGCTCCTTGCCCTCCCTACCACCATCGGTTCTTTCTGCAGAAGCAGCTGTTTGCCCACCAGGCTGTATCAAAACCCCACCAACATCTGGCCTCTAAATTCAAGCAGTTAGTAGTGACTCCACATTTTACAAACAACACGCAAAAAAACCCCTGGCTTTAGGAACAGCAATAGGAATTCTGCTAGAGGAAACAGCAGGTGTAGCACGTCTGTTTGAATAATGTCGGTGTCCTCCAGCAAAGATGACTTACAGGTGGTCTTATTGATTAGAGAACAGCTAAAACACTCCTCTCAACACCAAAGCCCAGTGTGACCACTCTATCTATTCCCTCTTCGAAAAACACAACAAGAAGAGGTTTGGTAGCAGCAGAAGGTACCTTAATTTTTAAGACAGATAATGCTTTGTTTATGGGGAAGCTGAGAAACAGAAGCAAAGAAAGAATCCATACCAGAAGCAGTCAAGAAAGCTACGATAAATAAATTAAGAGCATGGTGTTCTCCCATCAAACAGGCAACTAAAACCATTAACAAATGCTAAAAACCCCACTATGACTTCCAGCATGTTTTACGCTCTCTCCCATCTGTCACGTGCCAGGTATACCTGATTGAGACGATTTTTAACATGTTAACTTTACTTATCTGATGAACATTAAGCACAATTGCCTTGGGACACAAGCTTATGTTCAAAGAAACGTTATATGGCCCTTTAAAAAGTTAACAGGCTAAAGAAAACCTTTCTAGAGCTGAAAGACATCAATTTAGGCTCCCTTTGTAGGGTCTAAGATTTATTATTTTTTTAGTAGAGTTCAAACTCTTTCTGTCCGTAGCCCATCATAACTGCATTTATTTATTTTTTGTAAGAACTGCTTGGCCATGCTTTTAACCACCATGTGAAGGGAACAAAATTCAGCGGGTATAAACTTCCATACGGAGCTAACAGTAAAGCTACATGAAATGCAGGACACTAGATTTATATTGGCCAAGACACGTGCATGAAATTCTCGAAAGAGCAGGCAGTAAAGAAAGGCAGACACCACACAACAGATCTCCAAACACCGGTCAGACTTCCTAACATTTGTGACCCCATCTTGCTCGAGTTCTTTACCTGCCTGCACGCCAGAGGCCCGGCGAGGTTGGAAACGCCGGTGTCCCCTCCTGTGCCACTGTCACTGCCACACTGCGATCCGTCTTCCTCCTCCCAAGGCTGAGCACGTCCCCCTAGGCAGCCTGATGTAAATTGTAATTATTTAAGAGCTAAGAATGGCAGTATTTATGATTAAAAATGAAAGTTAGTTTGATACAGAAGAATGAGTATTAGATCACTTCGTACTTCTCACTAATTATTACATGACGAATGGGCGATTTGATTTCTAAAGAAGTCAAAACTACAAAGATTTTCTTATGCAAATATTTCCTAACACTTTAGAAATTAATTAGAACGAAAATATTGTGAATAAATTATTGCAGATGACATACTTTTCACGGTTAAAAAAAACATATTTTATTTTCTCTTGAAGAACGAGAGTAAAACGTGCTTTCGATCCACATGAACTGATTGCAGAGTTGAAAATGGCTTCACATACAAAGGAAGCCTCTGCCTGCTGAACACGGCAGTGGGACACGGCCTGTGACAAAGCTTTGCTGCCCAGTTCCCTGCTTTCACGGGGGGGTGTGTGGGGAGAAAGGCAACTGTGGGTTCCAATGTTCCTTCAGTAAAATCAAACTGTTAAGGCCTTTTTTTTAAAAAAAAAAAAAATAAGATAACCTGCTAACGCTTTGCAAGGATCTCCACTACGCACAGTACGAACCACTCGGACATCCGATCCAGTGACACTTGGCTCCTCCACATCACCCAGGGAGCGCGGGGTGCGCCTGGCAATGTTCATCGTGAGAGCAGATTCTACGTCCATCGCGCTCCGAACGTGTGCTGGGGACAGAAATGGCCCGGTAGTCTGCAGAAGCGATGGAGCGGGGGGATTTTCCTCTCCACTTAGAAATGAGGAGCGTTGCGAAGCTGTTAATTAAAAAGTGTATTCGCAGTTTCAAGTACTGTCTAATAGAGCACGGTGTCGCTCTGGGGATATAAAATATCTTACTCGTGTTCAAAGAAAAGAGGCTAAAGGAACTGGAGAGAAAGAGGAAGGGCTTAGTTTAGAAGTTCACGGCAACATTTCTCTCGACAAAGCTGAAATCCGCAATTTTCACCTGCGCTAAACAGAGCTACTGAGGGGAGAGCAAGGAGCAGCAATTCAAATGGGCCTTCAACCAAAAATTGCCCCGTGCAGGGTAAGAGTTCTTTCTCGGCTAAATGAAAAGATCCATTGTGTGGGCAGGTGATGGCAGCTAAGCACAAACACAGGGGAGTACCATCTCTTAAAAAAACACTAGAAAAACAAGAAAGCAGTGGCGTAGGAGGAAAATCTGTTCAAGGATTCTACTGTCTAGCAGTAACACTGAGGAAGAGTTACCCATTCATACAAACAATCTGGTACCTAGAGACCACATGCAAGCAATATTCTGTTACAGGTTTCCTTAGGATTAATTTTATCTAATTAAAAAAGATTGCTCTGATTTTTCTTTTTCCCTTGATCCACCTTTCCTCTGAATTTCAAAAGAAACAGTTTTGTTTCCTTTCGGTCTCGGTTCACACCAAAACCAGTGGCATAGGACAGGACAGTGCTGGCTCAAATGTACAGGTAGGAGCCAAGAGTTTGCTCGAGGTTTCTGGGCCATTTCCTTGTTGGAATCGACAGTTTTGATCTCTAATGGTGAGACTGCACTGTTTGATGCATCTTGTTCAAGCGTGAACACCCCTAAAACATATGTACAAATGCAACACGCATACAAGGAATATGAGGAATGTGTACCTGCAAACTGCCTAGGTACAAAAAGCCTCTTTTAGATCTGATTTAAAAGGAACTTGTGAAAATACACTGGCAGTTTTGCCCATCTAACTTGTGGTCACCTCCAGCAGCAGGAAGAGGGCTTAGGAACTGCATTTTCGGGTCATCAGCTGTGCTAGAAACAGCCCGTAAGCTCAGCACAGGGTTCGCAAGGCCTCAGAGCCGTGCTCCGGCCGGGATGCTCTGGCTGAACTTCTCTTGACCTGCCCCAGCTTTGTTTCACTCGGTTTAACTGCGACAGCAATTTCTCTAAACAACCAGTTATCTAGGGATAATCTGTTTAACTTTCGTTATCCTTGTATGCTATAACCATAGTTTTACAGAAGCAGCAGTAACGAGCGGTAATTCTATGTAAAATGGGATTTTTAATGACTGTAACGCAATGATGTAATGTAGAGAAACATAGGCCTGGTACAGCAGCAGAGACTTTGAGAACTGGAGACGTGGGATGAGGCAGGCAAGAACACAGACATGGGGTGGTAGGTGTGGGGCACAAGACACCCCCTAGGCTACCAACAGCTCATCAGTGGTGAGTTAGAGAAATGCAGACTTAGAGAGGGAAAAAAATGATTTTAAGGGAAACAGAGAACAAAGAAATACCAGTTAAAATACGTGAAAGGCACCATATATAGCAAGTTCAGATGTAATGTGGAGCAGAAAAGGAAGGAAGGAAGGAAGGAAGGAAGGAAGGAAAGAAGGAAGGAAGGAAGGAAGGAAGGAAGGAAGGAAGGAACGAAGGAAGGAAGGAAGGAAGGAGGAAGGNNNAAGGAAGGAAGGAAGGAAGGAAGGAAGGAAGGAAGGAAGGAAGGAAGGAAGGAAGGAAGGAAGGAAGGAAATTTGTCAGCAAACATATAAAAAATTACCTCAAATGAATCCTAGAATGAAGAAGAAGAAATCATCAAGATCAACCTCATCTAGACTACTAATGAATCTTGAATTGGGTCATTAAGATTTCAGCTATACTAACAGTACATTCCTGGCTTTCTAGACAAGCTATGTTTCCTTTGTGGCCATGAACAAGACTGACAGTGCAACAGTTCCACCAGCTCCCTCTCACCACTGCAAAATTGCAAACCAAGGCCAGCACTTCACAGGTATCGACGTCCCCAAGGATCACGTCATGCTTTGTGACTCCCGGCTCAGTTCCCAGGACAGCACGGTCACCACAACCTGTCACCACCTGAGGGACATGGATGAAAAGTTCCTTCCCTCAAAGTGCAGTGAGCAGACAAAGGACCAAGATATTCCTTTCCATGCTCACCCTTCCTAATGAAAAATGAGGCGTGCCTGAATTTATTATTTCAAAATGTACTACACATTCCAATGGGACTAAAGTTCAGAACAAATTTGGGGGGTTGAAGGGTGAGAATTTAAGGAAAGTATAGATCTTTTCACACCACAGTCCTCTCCAGATACGAAGTGAATCCATTTCCCACAAAGTACATTTAACCAGCCCCTGCAACATCATAATTTACTTCATTAATCTTAGAGTCATCCTGTTTTGCCTACCAATCAAGCTGATAACCACATCATATGAGCTTTGCAGCTGGGACAAATTTGAGGTCTTGGGAACCAGCTGGAGTTGAAAGCCAAACACTACAAAAGGTTTCTTAGATTATATGGCTCCATCAATTTTGTCCCAGAGTTTAAAATGAGTCCAAAGGGTGAAGAATTTCCATTTCCTCATAATTTCTCCCAGACTGCCACAGATGGTTACTATATGCAGTTGCATTCATCCCATGCTCTTGCGGGGAACAGAGAATTGTGCTTTGACCATCAGATATTTTCTGGAATTCTAGTCAGTCATGTAATATTTTCCCCCAGTCCTTTCCGCCTTGGATCAAATATAAGAGGCAGAATTAAAATACCTGCTGAATAAGGTATTATAATCAGCTCCAGCAGCACATCTGGACTTCAGAATTTGAGAGATACAAACGTATACTCAATAACATTTTGGTGCAAGCTTTCTCAGAAGCACCAGTGATACAGCTTTACAGTTTTCCACAACAAGCGCTTGCCCAGAGCTCAGACAAGATGTAGCTCTAATACACCAATGGGCAGTCACTCATTGATTATCTTGGCTCTATCTGCCTCTCCATCAAAAGCTGTCACATGTTTTTCATCTAAAGTAGCTACTCTTTTTTCCTAGAGGAGCCGCAGTTATTCAGATAGATAACATTGCTTTGCCCAGTTGCACTGCATTTCATATTCATAAAGCTGAGCAATGTGCAATACAGATATGAAACACAAAAACAATTTTCTGAGAATGGTCAAAACTACCGAGGTGCTTAAGGATCAACTTTAGATACATAAGACAGATTTCTGCCTATACGAATAGGTGTTTTTCACGAGCTTCTAAGAACAAATACGAAACGAGGCCATCACTAAAGCAAGGCCTCAAGGCCTTTCTCGGTGTGAGGGGCCCAAAACTGCCCCCAGGATTCGCGGTTTCTCCTCCCCAGGTCCCAGCACAGGTTCGGTCACTGCCCTGGGCCTGCTGCCCACACCAGTGCTGGTCCCAGCCAGGATGCTGTGGCCTCTTGGCCCCTGGGCACACCCTGGCTCGTGTTCAGCCGCTGTCACCAACACCCCCAGGGCCTTTTCCAGCCGCTCTTCCCCAGCCTGCAGCGTTCATGGGGTTGTTGTGACCCGAGTGCAGGACCCGGCGCTTGCCCTTGTTGACCCTCATACGATGTGGTACATTTAAAGCCAGTTTTCCCCATTACAAAGCTCATTACCATTGCAGTCAGTGTAAAGTAGACTGTGGAACTAATTTTATGGAAAATAATTTTACAAAGCATCATCTGGCACCTGCCGCTCAGGTCCCAGGGCCTCAGTTTGACAGGAGGCTTCCTTTCCTCCCCCCAGGAATGGGTTTCTGCTTCGGCTGCAAATCTTACGCCCAGCACACTGAACTGTCTGTATCTGCACCACATCATTGCTCCGCACGTGAGCAGCCTGTCCAAGCGATATGCCAGAAAGATGACTTTAAATCATTTGTGCTCTTAGTTTCTCTGCCCCCTGAGCACCCCTTCTTTGTGCAACAGCCCTGGAATTACACCAATAAACAGACTGTGTTTGCTTGTGCTGGTATCCAGGGCAGCAAAAGTGCCTGCTGTAAAAAAAACTTGTTTTCTATTCAGTTTGCTGCTTTTGCCAAATCTGAAAATTCAGACATAATCATTCTCACTGTCATTTGCGGTCTTTGCTCATGAAGACATAACTCCACACAGTTCACAAAACTTAAGGTTTTCACATTATCAGAATTTGTCTGGATGTTGAAAGGAAAGCAATTCGGTAATTTAGGAGCACCTCAGCAGAAATGAAACCATGGAGTCAAGCATTAAAAAGCAAAACCTTCATTTAAACTAAAATGAAATTTCCTAAAAATTTCCTAGAATGCTTAAGGACATGAAGGATACTGCCCATGTAACTGATCTCTAAGGGATGATAAATTCCACCTGATCACAGACCACAGGCAGCCTTCATGTGGAATTTATAAAATCTACTGACTTATGGCTTACGTTCATGCCTTTGGTTTCAAACCAAATGATGCTATTTTCCCTGACAACCCTTTTGTTTTAGGTAGAAACCTTAAGATGACAACATGACATGTATTTAAATAAATGACAGATTTAATTAATCCAAGATGGGTTTATGAACAGAGCAGATCACACTTTTTAGCTCTCATTATTTGATCAGTCAACTTAATCTCAAATAATAACCCTGGCAGCTTCTTACTGCATCTCTTTTCATCTTTAAAAAAAAAAAATTAATTACAAGCCTTTTGTATTTTATACCCTCTTCTGCTAAGTAAATAATAAATACATTGGAGAGTAATTTCTAATCCTTCCTTACCAATCTTTACTCTCACTGCTCCCATTTTGTCACTGATTTTCTCCTTCCTCTCTAAAAAAAAAAACCAAAAAACAAAACAATGGAAATTTTTGTTCTTATCACAAATGAACATTTTTCAGAAAGTCTTTCAGAGCAAAATACAGTAAGCGTTCTTCACCTTGAAAGCCTTCTGGCATGGAGCTGACATGGTACATACACGGGGTTTTTCACTGAGACGAGCCTCCAAGCAACCCAACGTCATTGCCAGCAAAGCTTAAGGACACACCAAGGTCAAAAGAAAGAAAAAAACCCCAAGCAAAATAGCACCAGTGAGGTCTCTTTGTTAAAAGATTTAACTGTAGACACACAATTCTAAAACCTGGACTACAACAAAATATATCTGGATATTGTCAGATGCAGTATGCCCTCTGAGAAAAAAAATCTGTGATTAATTATTTAAAACGAAAAAGGCAGTTTAGATAAAGCAGAGCGTGACATCACTCATCTAAATCTTACAATAATATCAGCTTCAACTTAAAAAATGCGTTATTTTTAAACAGAACATACTGGGGATTAAGCTGGTAATTATTTCTGAAAATAGACTAGTTGAATTTAAGTCTAAATTGTTTATATGTAAATCTGGAAGAAAATATCTTAACAAACACTTGCAATATTAAATGCAGATGGCCCAGAGATCATGACTGTGCCCTTATGCTGCTTCGTGATTCGTGTTGAGATAATAGTTTGTTAAAAAAAGAAAAAAAATCTGTGGTACTCACCACAGCTCCCAGAGCAGGAAGGAGGTTCTGACATCCCTGATATCCCACCATCGGCATGCCCAAGTGTTCCAGCACCAAAGCACAGGTAGAGCGTCCTCAGTAAAGTCTAGATTTAGCATTTAGCACAATAGAATCCTAATCTTCCTTTCCCTGTAGCTGTTAGACATTATGCACAACGTTGGAATTCCACCCCCACCCTCCACCCCAAAAAAGTACAATGGAAGCAACTCCAGCAGTTGTCTTCTCAGGATGTGGAGCTTTGTACAAAATTATATTCTTTGAGATATTTTGGTGCGGATTTTGCCTCATTTTGGGGTCATCTACCCAAACACAGGCACTAGCCTCTCTGTTTAGAAGCCCTTCTAACCTTCTCACAAAAGTTAGCACAGAGCTTTCCACACGCAAAGATGACTTTAAAATAACATGCAGCCCATCTTTATAATTGCAGGACTATTTCAGTATTTATGCATAGCAATGGACACTGCTTCGTTACGTCTCATATCATGGAATCATAGAACGGTTTGGGTTGAAGGGACCGTCCCAGCTCCCCCAGTGCCCCCCCTGCCATGACAGGGACATCTTCACCAGCTCAGGTTGCTCAGAGCCCCGTCCAGCCTGGCCTGGGATGTCTCCAGGGATGGTTCAGCCACCACCTCTCTGCCCAACCTGGGCCAGGCTCTCACCACCCACATTGCAAAAAATGTCTTCCTCATCTTTAGCCTGAATCTCCTCTCTTTTACTCTAAACTCATCACCCTTAGAGCAGCACAAATGCAGCCTGTCATCAGTCTTCATTAGCTCGGCCACATCCAGCTGCTGCTGTGCTGCCACTCCAGGGACTGATGCTCCTGAGGACAAAGGAGAGTTGGGACTCACTGGCTTCTGCAGTCCCTCAGGAACTGCAGGTTCTCTCCATTTCCACACAAGTCAGCAATCAAAGACACCAATTACGCTCTATATTTTAAGGATGCAGGGTGAAAGGCTCCCTCCACTCCACATGGCAGAGTCCATTGAACCACAGTTGTTGGCACCTACACAGAACACATAATGAATCTATGATTCAGGAGGACCTGTAAGAATATCTACTGGGCACTTCAAATACCCAAAGTCACAAATTCCCCCAGGGCCCAATAACAAAGGTAAGGTTTCCCCATGCCCTTTGCAGGGCTGCCAGCAGAACGTTCTTTGGCTCAGATCACCAGAATTACATAGGTGCCCAATCTCTGTTGGAATAAAGGAGAATTAGGAAACTAGAGATTTTTGTGGATCTAAATCTTAAAAATCAAGTGGGAGAAAAACTCATCTGGCTGCTTACTTGGCAGTGATCCCTGGATAAAATACCTGACACTAGCAAGTTACAACTTCCCTCTGTATTTGATGTAATATTCTGGTGTCAGTTCACTTCAGATTTGATTCACAAAGCCACCACGCGAATCTGCTTTAGGAATCATCCCCTCCCCATTTCCCACCTGAACAGTGGAGTTCAGCAAGGACTTGGGGATCCAAGGCTGGAGAACCTCAGCTCCGGAGCACACACCCCTGGCATCTCGCATTGCTCAACCTTGTTACATTTTCCAGACTTATTAGAAAAAGACAAGCATTTATTCTGACATTTCTGGCAGGCCAGAAAGTAACGTGGCAAATGCCACGGGCTGGTTAAGTATTTTGATCTCGGCACTAGGTCATCTTGCTTTACATCCCTGACGTGCGCAGCCAGATCTGATTGTTAATCTGCTCAGCACTCTATCACAAGCTCTGCCGCCACTAAGCATTTTGCACACAAATATTATTTGCAGCCTCTTCTTCCATCTCTCATTTCTGTGTATTGAAGTAGGGGATCTGTATATTCAGCATTTAAAAACGGACACAAAATACAAACAGCGCTGTGCTTCATGGACCGCACTGCCCACACAGCCCGTCGATAAGAATCCATTTTACAACTATTTCTTCAGGGTTTTCCCTACAGTCAGTGGCATTCTGTGAAATCAGAGGCCAACTCAAATCTAGTGTTTCTCCTTGCACTTGCAGAAACAAAAATTAAGTAGATGGAATTTGCTGCTTTGAGTCTGTTTCAGATGGTCTTGGGTGTGATTCTACAGTTAAGGTACCTGATGATAAAAAGCCTGGAACAGATAGATACCTTCCCTGGCTTTTCTCCTAGAATTTGTAAGAGGTGAGCCAAATTTTTCATCTGCCCAGAGAATCTGGCAGAGTGACACACCATCCCTCTTCTTAGCTCTTAACAAAAACCAGAATGGATGGATGAAAATAATTTCACAAAAACGAGACTCTTAATATGAGACTTAAAGAGCTCCATCTCCTCTAATGTGTGCAGCCATTAGAAGGACTTGCTCCAAAGTACATCAGTCCATGTTTTGATGACAGGCATCTCTTTCCCTCATTACCCCGATTCATTCCAGACTTCGCAGAGTTCGGCCCGAGCAACTTAACCTTTTGCATTCCAGCAACCAAAATTTCCTCCGGTGCATTTTATTCACTCTGGGGATCCTGGATTTTTATGATTTCCGGATGACCGCACTCCTTTGCCACAATAATAAATCAGCTGAGGCATCCTGCTCAGTGAGAAAGGTAGAGAAGGCACTTGTTTGGGGAAAGAAACGCAGAAGAGCTTCAGCAAAAGATTTCCTGCCTCATTTCTAAAACGAGCAACTGAAATAAGGGCCATATATATTCATGCTCCCTCCTCTTCCCCTGCTGTTACTTCTCTGCGCAGGTTGTTCACCTCCAGTTGCTAAGCAACGTGCTTGTCTCACACGCTCTACATCCTAGTGCACTGAAAAATAGGGGAAAAAAGAGATGCTGCAGGGGCAAAATTATGCTGACAAGTAGGGAGCGTAAACTTTTTCCTCTCCTCCCTCCCTTTTCTCCCATGCTCAATGTCTTTCACACTACATTACACCTCATCTCACCGTTCTCCACTACAGCAAGCAGCACAATCCTTGGTTAACCAGAGCACACTCCCAGGATGACTATTAAAAAAAAAGCAGAAGAAAGGAGATCAGGTCATGAACCATATTCTTTTCTGCTGAAAGTATTGAGATTTCCTCTGAACAAACAGCAAGACTCCCAAAGGAATGTTGCTGCTACAAATGTTTAAATCCTGCACATGCCAGAGCAATCTAGGACAGGTTATAGACACACATTACGTATTCCGCAGCAATGTAAAATCCATCGTCATTGCTTTTCTTGTTATCAAAGGCTTTAAAATTTGACCATAAAGCATAACTCCTCCAGGCTGCAATTTATTTCTAATGCAAAGTCTCAGTGCTGCCTGAAATTCTTTTTTCTCCTGTTATCCGCCCACACAGACTACGAGCATTTTGAAGAAATAATAAAAATAAAATTCACTCGAGCTATTCAGCAAACTCGAAGTTAATATTTTTATACGCTACACTATTCCTATGCAATCGAATTATTTGAGAGGAATCTCACGTGACTACATTTTGAAAAGCATAAGTTTACAACCTTATAGGCAGAGATACGTTTGTTCACAGCAAAACCCGTAACTCTAGTAGGTCAACTGCAATGTTCTGCTTTCCTTTATCCATACTGATTCCCACCCTTTTTGGTCAACAGCTACTCTCAACCCTCAGCATTTCCCGTGAACCCCCATAGTGTCAAGATTTCACAAAACACACCACACAACGCAATATCGTCTGTCCTTTAGTTCATACCTTAGTTTACAGCAGAACACTCTTCCTTGCCTCGTAGACCAACAGTGGTAAACTCATCCCAGTTCTGGTTCTGAGCCTCAGTTTACCACCAGTAAAACAGAGGGACTCCTTTGCTTCCCTACTTTATCTATTTAACTATACAGTGTTCAGCACAGATGGTGACTTTTGCTACTCCAACAGCTACATTTCCAACAGATAATGCATACTTACCATCCAAACTATCTATAAAACAGAGTCAAACTTGGTGACAAGTTTCTGCCAAATCAAAAAGAAGATGCAGAAGACCCAGACATTTCATTTCAGACTGAAACCAAGTGCGCATACTTCTGAAACAAAGCGTCAGAGACAAATTCATCTAATTCAAACTGTAATTTTCTAATTCAACTGAAAGATTTTCACATCTTCTGAAAATTCAAGGCCAAGGAATTCATGATTGAATTAAACCTTTTGTTTGGCTCTAAACGATTTTCTGAAGAAAGCAGAAGAGGGCACAGCACAGACATGGCAGTCAATATACCAGTGGATGTGTGTGATGCTGCAAGGATTAGACATAATGACTAATGCAGAATTTGAAATAAAAGACACGTCCCACACTCTAAGCCCTTCCCTATGGCCCAGCATGAGCATGGCACACACTCTATTGGCCTTGGCTCTTCCTACAAATAACTGTAAGATTTCCCCATTCCCATGGCATCATCACATCCAAACAGAGTAAATATAACCTTGTATTGATTCATAGTATTTAAAATAAGTATCTAAGTAATAGGAAATAATGTTGTGCAGAAAATGCATTTGATTTTATGTGTGACATGAACAATGCGGAAAACAGAAAAAGATTTAAGGTGTTTTGCCCACAGTCGTAAAAATAACGTATTTTGTTTTCAGTTCTAGATAGTGGTCTCAGCCTGCGGGCCCAGAGAAGCATTCAGCTCTACAGTAGTCATTGTTCTTCAGTACAACACTATTCTGTTTCACCTGCTCACTCAGTGAGAGAGTAACGTAAATCTTACCTAAGAGGACAGAAATAGGCATTCAGTTCTGACAGTTTAGTGGTTAAAATTGATGTTTGCAGGAAAAATGTGTTTTCACAGCCAGTCTTTCAAAACAGGAGTACAATCCATCGTGCACTCTTGTTAGAATGCTCTTTAAAAGCGTCAAAAGAGCTCAGTGGAGAAACAGGGCCTTTAGAGCTGATTTAAGGTGATTAGAGGATTAGTGGGTTTAGGTTGAGAGAACTGTGAAATACAAACATCAGATTTTGAGGAGGCGAGAGTATATCCTAAAACTATCAGCCACACGAGCATAACAAAAAATTAAAATCTTTATGAACTATTCTATAAACTCTTTGAGAGACGTGTTCCTCACACAGACCTCTTCCTAGCAATGAAAGAAACTCAGAAGGTGAAACTGCTCGATGCTGAATTCCTTAGGTAAAGCCACTCCTATAGCATCTGACCTCCACAAGACTTCCCTATAGGGGTACATCTTGTGTCAGAACCACACCAGAAGTAAATTATCCAAAAGGAGACCAGCAGGGCTGTTGACATTATCCACATCACAAGACAGTTGTTTTACATACCAAAGAAGTCAAGTGAGAAGGTGTCTTCTATCTTGTAGATGAAAAAAAAAAATAATAAATAAAGGACTTACATATGAAATTGTCTCCTCACTGTTTAATTCTATGGCACTGTCCATTTTAACCATGTCTTTCTTAGCCTAGCATCTATTGTGCTCAGAATCTGCAATATTTAATTGAAGCCAGGAGTCCTCGTACCCACCAATCCATCGTTTTGTTGGGTTTTTTTTAGCAGGGAAAAAAGGCAGCAGCAGGTCGAAGTCTGCTGTGCAGGACACACAGATGTGGGTGCTGCACGGTGCCACAACCTCACTGTTTGAACGTCAGCCTCCCAGCCCGCTCCAGCTGTAACCAATTCTGCTTCCAAAGCCAAAGTCCCTCTGGTCACCCAAGACGCCAAACGCGGGGCTGTGCAGCTGCGGGGCTCGGAAAAACGCAGGCAACGCTCATCAGTTAAGTACATTGGGGGTTAAGATCAGAATTGTCAGGACCTGCGAGTTTAAGCCCTTAACGAGCTAAGATTGTTATTACTCTCAGACAATTTTAGTGCAGGGATATATTTGAATTCTCCTTGAATCACAGAATTATTTTGGTTGGAAGAGCCCCTTGGGATCATCGAGTCCAACCATAACCTAACCCAACTCCAGTACTAACCCATGTCCCCAAGAACCTCAACTAAACACCTTTTAAACCCCTCCAGGGATGGTGACTCCAGCACTGCCCTGGGCAGCCTGTTCCAATGGCCGACAGCCCTTTCTGGAAATAATTTTTTCCTAATATCCAATCTACACCTCACCTGGCGCAACTTGAGGCCGTTTCCTCTTGTCCTATCACTTGCTATTTGGGAGAAGAGACCAACACCCCTCATGCTATGTTACTGTTGTATCCATTAATGGATTCGCTGCATTACACAGGGACAAAGAGTGAGCGACAGACTGTGTGCATATACGTATTAAAAAAAGAGACATCTCGTCTCCTAAGGACTGTCAAGCAACGAATGGAGACAAAGCAAAACTTTCACAAGAAAGCTTGCTGACAGAAGAATACCCAGATACAACACGGAAGGTAAAAATGCTCTAAAAACAATTAAGGCTTGGCAAGATCGCCAAGACAATTAGCTGGCAAAATATTCAGCGGCCTTTGACGTACCAGTCTGTGTTTTTTAAGACTCTCTTTTAGCTCATCTTCTTACCTTCCCTGTACTCACATTCCAGCGTAAGGAAAATGAAAAAGTATGGGATGCTGCTAAGCAGCACATGCGTGTCTCCCCTGGCCTACAACCAGGCAATGCTGACCAAGGCCCGAAGACAACGAAGAAAAAAACCCCTTTGGAACAAAATCTGGTAAGAGTCACCACAAGCTCCAACCATTAACATGCTTTCCTCTCCAGACAGCATTTTAAATCAGAGCTTTCATTGTCCCAGTGAGAGACGGCACAGGCCAGTCAAGGCTGGGCAACGGTGGTGTAGTACCTAATGGGTTAGGGTTCACTGACGACACTTGATTTAACACCAGCTATTAATACATTACGGCATTTTCTATCACAGGCATCATAAAAAGGTCAGATTCCATTACTGCAACTTGGACACACGAGGACAGGCTCAACCCTTAAGCAACACTGATTTTCTACTGCTCCCAGCCAGCTCCCTCCACATGCAGCTCCCTTCTGCCAGGGTCCATGTCCAGGCAGGTTGATGTCCCCAACCTCGCAGGTCTGAAAGCAACAGCAAGATGGAGACGTCCGGATTGCCCACCCACCACGAGTCACCCACAGACAAGATTGGTTTGACAGCACTTTCTTCTTTCTTTAACCCCTTTTTCTGTAAATAAACACTTGCAACTACGGTACGTCTTGTATTTCCAGAGTAGGTCCAGATGATCTATATATCAAGGTCAGGCAAACTGCTCCTTAGGACTGCTGGTTATCACAGACTCTTCTTACGTACAGGATTGTTGAATGGCCCCTGATTTTGTTATATTGATCTGAAAATTGTTTAGAAGACTGATCCCCAGCCTAACAGCTGTGTACTCCGTGTTTTTTCATCTCCTCATTTACTATGAGCTGTTCAGCCAGTCATTTAAAATCCCACTATATTAGTCTTGTTCTCTTGGTGGAATGCTAGCTTTCAAACGGCAACCTGAAATACTCAAAAATGGTTGAAATTAGTAGGTTTTTGGGGCTATTATACACACTAAAGCTAACAAAACATAATCGATCACAAGTACCAAGTAGTATGTCTTACTACGCAAACCAGATAACTGTAGAACAGAAATTCAATTCAACCCTTCCATGCATATAAATATCCACTATTTTTTTAATATTTAATTAAACTATATCATTTGTCGATAAATATAATTTATATCTCTTTTGACACTTCCCTTATTCTGCTGTGAGCTCCACAGTAGTTTTCTTCTCAGCTCGTCCCTATTCGTTGATTAACTAATCTCAGTTTCCCACTTTGACTCTCTCTGATGAGGTCCAGCTGAGAAAAGACAATTTTGTACATACACTGGACTAAATAACAAAGCCAAGAAGTTGTGGAGCTTTTTAATACTTAGAGAGCAACTGGAAAACCAAGAACCCACTAAAGCAAAATAAAGCACCCAGATGTTGATATGCACTAATTTGCAATTCACTTCATCCATTTCTGTTGGTAAATGCATTGGTTCTTCAGCCAGCATTGCAGCCACATCTATGTCCTAGAGCATCACTACAAAGCTGCTTTCCCCCCTCCAGCCCAGCCCACAGAACAGGGATCCGAACGGGCCCCTGGGCGCAGCACAGCGGAACCGTGGCAGCTTTCCCTCTTCAGGGGCAGCAACGAACCGGGACAGGCTCGCACCATCTCCGGCATTTCAGTGCAAAACCCAGGATCCGGATGGCGCTTCTCCCTCTGTGCTCGCGAGCGACACCCAGCAAAGCGATCCCCTCCACCCTGCACAAGGACGGTCCTCCCTCAGCCCTGCACTTTCATCACTGCGGAACCCCTCGCAGAAATAGTTGAGGACCACTGCCTCTTAGGAAACTAAAATAAATGGATAACAAACAAGCATTAAGCAAACTAATTACTCAGAAAGATTGGCTAACGAGTTCCATACAAGTTCATCAAGTAGCTAATGTATTTAGAGTTGAAAAAGCAACCCACAATAAAGGATTGTTTCATGCGATGCAGTGGCACACGGACCTGAAGCGGTGTGCTGAGGCCAGACATTCATTCTCTAGCAAACTAAAATCCATAGGCAGAGGTTTTTTTTTTCCTGACGGTGTCCTGGTTTGAACCCTTGAAGAGAGGAGGAGAAGGGCTCAGCAGCTCCATACCAGCTCAACCAGACATAAAGAAAGTGGCATGTGCCACTTTGAAGGGCGACGCTGGGAGAAGGGCCGGACACTGGGCTGCAGCAAAGGGAGACGTGACAGCCCTTCATTTCCCCCGGCCCGCGCGTTCTGCCCTCCTCTGCCAATGACACTGAGCCAGGCACTGAAAGGGACAAAAACCACAAGCAAACAAACTGCCTGTTCGACTCTAAAGAGACATCACACTGGTGAGATGGCAGCAGCACCAACAGGTGAAAATGAGCTCCATTTGCTGCATTAAAGCTCTAATTTAATTTGGCAGAAAACCACTTGCAAATCAAGCAGATGTGACACAAGAATTTTCCCTTGTGTTTGGACATGTCCAGAAACTACAGCCACAGCTGTTTTGTTTGCCATACATTGCTCTAATGCAGCATCAGTGAAAAATAAAATACATTTGCCATTGCTATGCTAGCTTCCCCTTAAGACTTATTTTTTTTTTTCCATTCAGGCTCAATCTTCCCTGGTAATAACAGTAATCTTGATCAGCATCTTCACTACAAAATCCGAAATTACGGCACGATCTTGCTGTACAACACAAACCCCATGTTCTTTACAAGCTGTTATTTCATTTTAAGCAGCGCTCATTTGCAAAGACTCCAATTTACATGACCCGTGAGTACAGCACACTGGAAAACGCTGCCACAACCGCTGTCCTCTGCTCGTGTTTAAGGAATGAGTTTTGAAGTGAGGGCTCACAAAGGATTCTTGCAGCTTCTCAGGTTTCAGGAAAATCCTTGACACCTGACGGAGTCTGACGCCGAGATGTACGCATGACATGCAAACTGACTGATGTCCCCAAAACGACACAGCAGATACAAGCTGTAGCAAGATGATTTTAAAACCTAGGGCAGATTTACCCATAAGTTTTGATTTTATACGCATTTACATTTAAAGTCAATGTGTTTCAAATATCAACCCTCATCTGGATTCTTCTGGTTTGTGTGTTACCTTGTCTTTGAACTCTCTTCCATACTGCTCTTGCTTAGCTCAGTGCTGGAAGTTGACCTTTTATTGCAATGAGAAACAAGGCCTTGGGCAAGGGAAGTACAAAACAAATGGACCAAAGTAAAATCTGATGGATTGCTTGAGTTATAACATCAAACTGCTAATGCAAACGTTATTCCTTATAAATCACTTCCCTAAACCTCCTCCACATGAAACTAGCCTTTACATGCCATGGCATTACATTCACTGACAATTTACACATTCTAAAATACAATTCCAACCCGAGTCTTCTCAGGGATGGTTTAATTCTTCCAGAGAAACGGTGAAAGTGTTAAATTCTTTTCTTCAAATAGATGCTATGTCCTCCTTCCACGACCCTAGAAAAACAACCTGGAGCTACACATCACTGATGCGCATGCATGAGGGTTGAGCTACCAAGCAGCCACTTCCAAGTGGGTATTGTTGAATGCTGCTAACTGGGCAGTTCCTCCAAAAAAAGTTTTTAAAAAAAGGGAAGAGAGGGCAGGAAATATGTCACTGTTATGGAGAGAGTCCTACGTAACTCCCCACAGGCAATGCAGCAAACCTGAAGAAGCTTTCAAGGGGAGCATCCTCCAGGTCAGGTCTAAATTCTATTGAAATTGCAATTTTAATCATGCCAAAGGAAAAGGCATCAAAGGAATTCTATGAACAGGAATCTTCAGAAAGCTTAGCTCTCCAGAGGACTCTCTGCTCAGTTCCCTCTGCAGGATTTAACAGAAATTAATCTGGAACCTCCTTACAGGACCACAACAGCTCCTTGTGTAGCCAGCAAAATTTCTCAGCCATGAACCTTTGAGTTAAAGCAGCAGCTCTGTAACAGATCCAGCGTTGCAAGGCTGGATCTTCTGGATCTCAGGAGAGACACTTTAATAATTAAATCCATTCTACGTGTGTAACAAAAATTAATCAGCAGTACCACTGCTGATGCACACTGATCGGGCTCCTGCCTCAAAGCCGTCGCTATTTAAATGGGGAACAGCAGTTTTCCTCTAATACCACACGGACTTTGCTCCTACAGGCCAGACTCTTGTTCCGAACAACTTTGCTTGATTTGTCTTGTTCCCGTGATATAAAAGCTGGTGGAAGCAGCCACTCGTAATAGGGCTTTCCCTGGCAGCACGATGATGGGAAAACAGGCGCGATCCCTTCCAACCCAAGCTGTTCTACGATCCTGTGATTCTCCCGTCCTTTTGGGGCCCTTGGTGTCAGGGGCAATGTGTTCAGACAGACAAGAAAACACAGCCAGTGCTCCCTCGCACCTCCGCAGCGGCCGTTTCAGCCATCGCTGGGCGGCATCAACTCCTGTGCTGGAGAAAAACCAGTTTTCTAACAGTTCTGGGCGTTATTACACAACAGGCTTCTGCACTCTGATAGCCATGATAACCATCAGAGACACCCAGGAGCAGTGCAATTGTTCATGAGCTGTGGAAGGTAATTGCAGCATCATAATCGTTCTTTCTCTAAATCTGCTCTGAACAATGGAGACGCTAATGGTGTCTCATTAACCTAATCTTTCCTTAATGCCTATGTTATGTTTTTGGCAGATCATGCTTACTTTACTTACTCAGTTGACCCCTCTTTCTATCACATAAAGACAGTTTCTTGTTTGCCACCACATTATCAGCTCTTGGGAAACCACCCTTAAACCATATGGAAAAAAACCTTCTAATTAATTGGTCAAAACCCTTAGTAAGTTGGAGAGCCAGACTAAGGCAAAAATCAGACCCATTTTTTTCTGGGTTACTAGTCAAACAAAGTTCCCTAATTATATTTGAATTAGTGTCTCTCTCTCTACCCATGAAGACGCATACGCATCAAACTAAGATGTGCTCACAGGTAGGCACAAACTGGAATATTCACTCCAAAGTTTTAAGGGATTCAATTGACACAGCAAACAAGCAAAAGACAGAAAACGGCCTGGAAATCAGTTGTTGGAAATAACTAGGTGAGTGAGTGCTTGCTTACAGGTACAATTCAGTGAAGTGCGAAATAACTCATTTACAGAAACTTTGAATTATTAGCTGATGCCACAGTTGGTAGCTTAGGTAAAAAAACTTTAAAATTCCAGCTCGTTCTCAGTTGATGCACAGTCAGTAAGTTTCTACTGGTAATTAGACAAATTGAAGTAATTCACTTCAACAGCAATCAGATAAATAACAATTTCGTTTGTTTTAGTTTTTAGTCTTTTTTTAATTGCTGTTTAAGAGCAAGTACTCAAAATCAGACTGATAACATGTGATCTCCTTCTGTAGAAAGCACATAATGCTGACATAATAAAGTTATTTAATCCATGATGATTTAAGGGTTTAAGGAAAGCAAGGATTTTAGGGAGAGGTGCTATATGTACTTTTTTGTTTGTTATTAGACCAACAGAGTTGAGATAAAGCAAAATGCTCATTTTGTACCTCTAAAGCCTTCTTTAAGACTGTCATAAAGAAGTCTTCCAAGTTAAATGCAAATTGAGAATGGTTGCTGAAACCGGTAACAGCCAAAACAATTAACACTCTTCTTATAAAACAAACCCCTTATTTTCCTACTAAAAAGAAGATGGTAAAGTACATGTGATGCAGCTACTAAATAAGGGTTGGCGTTATCCATTGGCCTCAGTGAGGTCTTCAATAAAAATATAATCAATTTCCTGATGAACCATCAGAGAAAGTTTCTTTTCTACTATACTTACAAAGCTAGGAAATAAAAGGGAAAAAAAAAATCTTATTGATTGTTAATTCTTTCAGGATTACTGCAGGAAACCTAAAAGGCTGAAGTGTCCTGCAAGATGTCACTCTTTCTGCAGTTCGGTCCCAGGCCTGCTCTATGAGTTCCATGAGATTTTCTTCTCTTAGTGCTGTTTAATGGATAGATTCTTTCAGCAAACTACTTTTACATGCTCTTCCAACTTCCACATCATTCTACACGTCTCAGACTATTTCCATCTTTTTTTTTTTCTGGATTGCTTTGGACTCTGACAAGTCCTGGCATATACAATAAATTTATTTCCTGTAATATTGGAAATTTTCCTGAAGCAACTACTTCCAAAGGCATTCAGATGTCTGTCTGTATCTTTGGTGAATTCTTATCTTATTATATTAAGGTAGAAACACATGTGAGATGCTGTCAGGGAACGGCAAAGTTGAGCCTCCCTTTAAACTGCAGATTTTCAATGGCCAAAGTCTATTTAGCTGCTGATTTGCCACTTGTGCACCGTACTGCTGAGTTTCTGCTTCTGCCGAGCAGAACCCCGTGAATTGAAAGGAGAACTGCCCTCCTGGGAAGCTTTACCTTGTAAAGTACTGCTGCACTTCAGGCTTTAGAGATCTGAATGGATTTCTCCCACCCCCCACCACCAAGTGACTATAATTATCGTTTTCCAAGTGCTTAATAGTATTGCTGCTCACTGTATTTTGTTTAAGCTGTGGCGATAAGAGCTACGTTGCCCGAAAAATCTGTCTCCTGGCAATTCCCAGCAGGGTGACGCGAAGCAGGGATGGAACATTCCTCCCCTGCTCCTCGTGTGGAGTCCATTCAACACCCAGACGGGACGAGCCAGAAGATGTATTCATAGTTCCATGCCAATTCCTACGCCAACATCAGTACAGGCCGAATATGTGTTTTAACTGGGAAAGCTGCCCCTTTATATACAAACCCCGATGAAATCTGATTTTGTTGTCATTCCCGACTTCTCAGAATGTCCCAGAATGGCAGCAGATACTGTCAAAACTTCTTAACGTCTACAAAGGTCATTACAAAACTCCATTTGCCATCCAAAAATGTTTTGATTATGCTTCTGAAGGGAAAATAAATGGTCTACAAGCATTCTGGACGGAAATCCAGCCTGTTTTGTTCCCTTGGCTTCACCTCTTTTCTTCCCCCCTTCCCCAAGAAAAGGCTTCCATTTCATCTGCTACCAGATACTATGTTTTGCCATTTTTCATGGCATACAAAACGCCTTTTTTGACAAATGAAAATGACAAGAGACCACAAAAATATCACCTAGTCATAATTACCTAATTAAACACAAAAGCAATATATTTGTTATATTACTTTCAATCACCTACGGAATCAAATAGTACTTAATGATTTGTGAGACTAAATGATTATCATGCAATGATTACTTCACAGCATATACCTCAATGCCTTAAATTCCCCCTGGCCAAACCACGTTAATTTATCATTTGTCTTCACCTGTAAATGTATCACCTTACCTTCTTAGATGGACAGTTACTCTAGAGGTAGGCTTGCTTATAACCCATTTTATACATACCACCAAATTCCTGAAAAAGGACTGAGAAAGTAGGTGAGACACATGATTTCTCGATTAAGGTACAAAACCAGAGTTCAGGCAACCTGATGTCTACTCTTCCTCCTATAGGATCTCCAGCCAGGAGCTCTCTCTGCTCCAGGAACTCGTCCGTACTCACACCTGTACACAGGGCCAGCACAGGTACAACAGCACAGCTACACCTATGTGTACCCATAGCAATGAGAAATCAAATCTACTCTTACCACAAAACAAAAGCATGGTATAATTTATGTAAAAAACAGCCATTATTGGAACATCTTGATAAAACCAAACCCAAACTAAAAGACAGTGCAATTTGACAACTATACAAAGGGTAAAATACGTTCAATTTCAAACGGGCAAGAAAGATTTGGACAGAGTTTTACTACTATTTCTAGCTGCAGACTCCTACTATTTGCTAGTTTTGTAATTGCATTGCAGCCTACCCAACAATCGCCTCAGGTAGTTTCCAATACAGAGAAGAAGGATGCTTTAAGCAAAAAATTGAAAGTGCTTGTAAATTGGAATTATATATGAGAGCTTGTGATCTGCATTCTTACCTTTCCTGCTATCTTTTCTAAGGCAAGAGAAGCAAGAGTCCTCCTGCTCCTTCTCTAGTTGTCTTTCCCCACTGTTTTTTTGCATTATGTTTTATTATGTTCAATGTTTTCAATTTTTTTTCAGTTTCCTATGACTCTTAATTACATTTCTGCTGTGCTAGAGTAAACCTCTTCATGCTAAAAAAGATTCTAGAGGAGAGAATCCCAGGAAACTCTGCCGAGGACATTCTTAAAAGCAGAATATGCAGACAAACCCTTTGGGTTGTTGCACTCAAGGGAGTCTCAGGAGCGGGGATGTGCTGCCCTGTACTAAGACACAAGAATCAGTTTGAGGATCAACATCACCAAGCACCAGGTCCTAAGGTAAATCTACACGAACCAGAATGTTTCAGAGCGTGATAGAAGAGAAACTGATGACAGACATTGTGTAATCATATTTATATATGTTCTTTCCCCAGAAACCCATGTGCACATACTACAATGGTTTTCAGACCTCCAGTAGGATGACGTTCAAGTAATTTGCATGGATGAATAACCACCGCACACAACTTCAGGCTTTCAGAACTATCGGGTTCCTTGACTTTTTCTTTTCTCTGGTCCTCAGACCTCAACTTCGTGGCTTTCATTTTCAAAAAGCCTCCAAGCACTTAATTAGTCATACAACATAATCAGCCACAATTTCAAAAAAGCCACACACGCTTAAGTCCCAAGCTTCTGAAAACCGACCCATCAGCCTCACACTATCAGCTACCGAGTCCTTAGGATTTTTTTTTCTAAAATCTAGTCCTTATTTTAGTAGCAAAATACCAATATCATTACACAACAGATCTACTGTGATCTTTCGGGTATTTGTGCAAATGTGTGCATGAACTTTATGATATCTAGGTACAGTTTCATTCTACCTACATCTTCTTTCATACCTTTAACTTTAAAGACTGAACTTAAATCTCTCTGCCGAAGCACCAGAATTAAAGCTGTGTGCAATAATTGCTCCTGGGCTAACACGAATGTATGCTTGTCAACAGATAAAGTATGGAGACGTTTGGAGAGAGGGAGACCAATAATTAGACTTTAGCTAAGAGTGCAAAATAAGTGAAAAAAAACAAGACATCTGCCTGAAGCAAAGATGGAACATAATAATGAGAAGTCTTCTGTGAGAGAGGGATAATCAGAAGGCTAAAAAAAAAAAAAAAGAGGATTAATATTGCTCTACTAGATTTTAACATCACTTCAGAAGAATTCATTGTAACCTAAGAAGCAAATACCATATACTAGTTGACTGATAAATCCTGGTTTGCTTTGATAAGGAAGACGTGCCACTGCAGTACGTGTTTCTTGAAAAAAAATCGCTAAATTAAGAAAGTTACAAAAGACACAGTATTGTTTTTTTCTAGTTAATGAGCTATGGAGTGATGCAGTAGCACTGATTCAGTGCCCACTTCTGGGTAACAGAGAAGGAAACCACTTTGAGTATACTAGGACTGCACAGAAATGCATACTGCATGGCTCCAAATGGGAACAAAAAGCAAATTCACATCTAAATTGGATGTTTGCTGTGCACTGTATCACTACCAAAAACCGTACGCAGAGTGCTCCCCTGCAAAATAAGAAGTTCACCAGTAAGGCAGGTGAACCATTTACTGCACAGCAGGCCTACAGTGTAGGAAAAAAAAAATCCAGAGATGGATATTCCGCAAACAATTGCATTTTGCAGTATTTATACAGGAAAAAAAATCAACTGGTATTGCTCATGTGGGGTGTAACAAGAGGAGGCTCGAAGTTTGGATGGCTTAGCCGCAGAAGCCAGATGAGATGTGGTTGGTGACGACTTCATGCTGGTCCTGAGGTATTGTGGAGACAGAACAAACAGCTTGGCTGACGTCCGATAACACGGACGCGTCTTGTCGCAGAACACCCCTGCAGAGCTAATGGTCCGCTATTGCTTCATTAGATTGGATCTCTGTGGAGAAGAAATTGCTGCCTGTGAGATTTATCAGTGATAGACAACCACCACTGGATGCGCTTGAAATTAATGTATCAGTGCAAGGCAGATTAATGAGTAATTTGGGGCTTCAGCTGGGAAAAGGAGGTTGACCTCACTGGAGCCAGTTAGAATTTGCTGTTCTGCTGGGAGGTCAACACGATGTGACAGATGAGGAAAAGCTCGGGCCCTGGGGAAGCAGATCTCGGACACGCTCCTCAACTTGCCAGTGGTCATTCAAAACAAACAAACGAACAAAATCGGGAGAGCTGTATTCCGTTCATCTGTCTCCCACCTACCCAGGTTACACTAATCCACTTCCACTTTGTATTCCCTGTCTATCAAACAAGAATAATTCCTACCCACTGGTGAATAGCAAACTTTAATTAACATCTATAAACCACTGCCTAATATGCATGTGAAATTAAGCAGAGAAAGAGCTAATACTGAAGAGAATATGCAATTCAAAACAAAGCTGAATGTAAAATGTAGGGCATATATATGTGAATCTCATTTTCCGCTTACACGTGGTACAATTTAAAGTACATTTTTGGCCTGCTATTTGTGGGGAGGAGGACAATGCCGCTTTAGATAAATACAAGGTTTTAATATAGGTATCTGTGACACCAGCTGTCCCGTTATCCAAAAGAGAATAACAGCGGCCCTCTCTCATCTTCCACGTCATTCCATTTCTCCATCTTCTGTTTCCGTGCCACATTCTTTGCTGTTCGTTGTTCCCACAGTCCGTACGGTGCATCTGCTCGAGCAGCTCCCAGAGCTTTGCCCAAGTCCACCCCGTCCCAGGTGACCGGGCCAAACGGATGTGACTGTTTCTGGTGACCTCCTGGGAGAAACACGCACAAGGACTCACCAGCCTTCCCGGTTCTGACCGTGAGCGCGTCGGGACGGATACAAACCGCAAAATCAAAGGCACGAAATGTGGGATGCGAGTCGCTCACTGTTGCTTAGCAACACGACACTGATGTCACACAAATCGTGACCTTCGCATCAGCGTCAACACCGTTCAGGCAGATATCTGCAAACACATCATCGGATGTGGCAGAAAACAAACAAAAAACCCCATGCAACCATTTTATGCCACTTGAACGTGCACTGGAGATGCTCTAATGCCACTTACGGGCAAAGAGCACGTTTGCCTCTTGATAAGCTCTAAGACTGCAAATGGTAATTAAAGGAATAATCTTCTTAAATTAATAAATTCTGGCCTCAAAGAAAGAAACAGCGGCTGGAGTGAAATAATTAGGCCATGACTCAATCAGATTTGCATGGCAGATATTAGAGTCCTATTGAGAAGGAAACTTGGACAAGGTAGACAATAAACTATTTGTCTACTTATGGATCAAACCTAGTTTTTTTCTATTACTCATATTCTATAATTTTACCCTTTAATTATGTTTATGAACATATAAAGTTACAAAGTGCAAACATTTTTTTTCTGTCAAGAGAATTTCATAGCCTCTTTCTTTCATTAAATACCAATACTCAAAAATCTTTGAGATATAAAATCCAAACTAAATGTTTGAGATATAAAATCCAAACTCAATTTCTTAGCAAGACAAAAAAGCTTAAGTATTTCATATCACATGTTCTACATATATACGTTCCATTAAAAAAAAATCATCACATTAGATTTTGTCTTTTTTCTCTTTAGCTGAAAATAACACTTCATTCAATGTCAAGTTTTTATGTGGCGTGAAAAAGAAAACAGAAGGCCAAATTTCATCCTTTATTGCAGATATCTGAACGTGGAAAACACTTGAAAAAGTTGTAAAAAATCCTGCTCAAGGCACCCACCCAACCAGAGTGTTCTTGTCATTAGGTTAAAGCAATTCCAGGATGCTGCTGAACAGACCTTAACACAAAAGGCTGTGGAAGATTCATGAATATAAAATGCTCTCCACCTCTGTGTTTTTTCTAAATCAACCCCCTTTCTTCTCCATATCCTTCAGGGATGTATACCGAAAAATAAAATAAAATGGTTTTCCATCCTTGTTTTTACAAGTCCTGGTGCTGATGCAGATATTAGTGTACCTCACTGCAGAGCTTACACATGGAACCTAAATGATCCCTTCTGGTCTTAGTGTTTCTCCTAGTTTTCCAGTCCACGTAGAATCCAACACTAAAGTAATCTGATAAATGCTTCCTTACATATCTATTTCCCAGCCTTTAATACTGACCCAGCACAAGTCTTCCATTAGATATACTTCAACTATGCAAAAGCAGCAAAATAAGAATCCATCCCCAATAAAGCACATGGCAGAAGTCAACTATTTAGTTGCTGTAATATATAAAAAGGAAAAACCGGAGCACCTGCTCCATAGCTGGCACACAGACTTCAGCAGATATTAATGACTAAAGGGCAATTTTTTGCGGTAGCTAGAGTCTGCCAAATGTAAAAGGCTGGCCTAAGGATAACGGCTTAGGAGAAAAGCAGCTCTGCATGACAGTCTTGCAACAGGAAAAATACTATAACCTTGATGTATATTTCTATTAGAATAATTATTTGAGCACAATGGTTTTATGGGATTTTCATGGAGCCTACTGCCAAAAAGACACATTAAGGTTTGCCAGACTATCATAATAAGTCTCTAATTTGCACGTTTCACTTTAACCTTTTGTAAAAGCCCCTGTTGAACAACTTCTTCTGAATCTTTTAGAAAAAAAAAATCTGATCTAATAAAGGGAGGTTGTGCACCAAAAATCTGAATCATGTTTTCAAAGAATAAAGCCCACAAGAGGCAATTAGGCTGTACACAGCCTAGTCACAAAGCTAAGATGAGTGTTGCCAATACCAACCCTTCTCTGGTGGCTCACACAGCACCTGGTGGGTTTCGGAAAGTTCAGGTTTCTGAAGTCAGGATCCTAATAAAAACGAATCACCTTGAAACAAGGTTTTGCTTCAGGCCAGTGATGTGGAGCGAGCCTGAACATTTAATCTGAGCATATCTTGATGGCTTAAACACAGGAATAAGTAAAAAATATTATCATTTTAATAAGAACCTCAGGATTGATTCTGAAGTCATGTTATTAGCACTTGGAATTGGAAACTGTTAAGCTATTTTTTATATACTATTCATATGAATATAAAGGTTTACATATCACTGCTGCCTTGCTCGAAATAACGCAGAAAGGAAACCTGACCGTGCCCTGAAAAGCACCTTTCAAAGGCCTTATACTTTCACGGTTAGCTACTGTACCCCAGACAATTAGCTCATACTAACAGTCCTGGCTCTTCATAAATCCCAGGAAAATGAAGTTTGCTGACAGCATAATTTGTGGGCCTGGCTTCCTACTGCTGACATCTCCTCCTTTCTGACCCCACTGCCTATCTGAGCTGCCTGCCTAATTGCTGATTTTCTATTCTGTGGCTCTTTTGGATTAATTCATCTGTGTTACCTTCTATGTCGCCCTGGGCTTAATGTCCTGGAGACCTGATCTTACCCTTGAAGGTCTGGCATCCCTTCTTATAACTTCATGAGTTCTATGACACTCTGATTGTTTTTCCTTCCCCATCTTTCCCTATTCATTACATCTTCTTGCAGCCTTGGATTCTGCAGGTAGTCAGAGTAGCCTTACTGCTTTTATTATCACATCACTGCTCTCACAAGCATCCATTCCATATTGAAACAGGTAGAAGCCAGTATCAGTGAGCAATTTATCCAAAAGCACTATTGGTATTAAACGCACCGCTGCTGCAAGACTGAAAACACACAGAGCCTCTTGCCCCAACAGTCAAATTCTAAATAAGACAAGAACAAACTCTGGAGGATTGTACAGTCTCTGATCAAATTTAAAATAGATTGCTGTGATAAATACTGGAGGCAGTTATGGGACTTTACATCATCAAACCATCAAAGCAACCTAAAAATAACCAACTGCAGCTTGCAGCCACTTGATTTCAATTTATAGTTTAAATAAAGAGGCTTGCAAGTATTTCCAGGTTGCATTTTTGATTTCCTCCTTTTTACACTACTGTAGTTCTTGTGAGATTTTATACCGGAAGGAAGGAACACTGCCCACCTGTTATTTATCTAAAGGACCACTAAAACGAGAGCTTCAGATGTTTGAAACTGCAGAAAGTCAGGGCTTGTTCTGCTGTAGCAGTCAGAGATCTGGCAAAAGGGCCAGGGAAGAAGGATTCTTCCATTCTCTGCTAGCTGCCTTTTTTATTTGTTTTTACAACGGCTCAGCTTTGCAGTGAGAAGTGCTGGGCCTTGACAACAGGACATTACAGATTTTTGAGTTCTGCTTCAACAGCCCCAGCATTTTAAAGGGAAGACAAGCAGTGGTCAAAGCGCACAGGCTGCTGTCCCACACAGCTCTGCTGAGTCCCAGGGCACATCTACATCAACAACCCGCAGAAGCAACTGGGTTACCAGTGAATAAAGCATGAGCATCCACACAAATAAAACAAATAATGTGAGTTCATAGCCTATGTCCCTAGTACACTAAACCACTATCAACTAATCCTACAGAGGAAAATATCTTACCTCAAATACAGAAGGTCCACCATTTGTAAAGCAGTTTGTCCACTACTTGCTTTTTAAGAAAGAAAGAAAGAAAATCTTTGGACAGCCTCTCCCTGCAGGGCACTGAAGTGTTCTTTTCATTTTCCCCAGAACTACAGTGTTATAAGAAAGGTGATGCCAGGTAGACACTGCAGAATGCCAGCAAAGAGTTCGGATGCAACAGATGGAATGTGATGCATTCCAAAGCTTTTGCATGTTCTATATTGCACATAATGCATCCTATGGGTACTGCTCTTTATTCTTTTTAGCAACAGGGTATGGTTTTGCTCATCACTTATTCCCGACAGTGATGTTTTGCAAGCTAACATGTCTCTCATCTGTCACAATCAGAGAGTAAACTTGCTCATCCCAGTTGCCTGCCCTTGAACGGGAACGGCAGCCACAGCCTCATCAGGAATTCAGCTGAAGAACTGAACATCTCTCTTATCAGTACTCTTCTCAGCTACTGATCAGCTGGCTTGTTCCCTTCTTGTCTACAGCACAGCTCTCGGTATTGGATTATTTTTTCTTCCCTGTACTATCAAGTACAGAGAAGAACTTCTTTCTGAGCTTTCAGTTGTGCCTTTTGGCATCATGCTGGCTGGGGGTCGGTCGCTGAAACAGGCTCCCCAGGGAAGTGCTCACAGCACAAAACCTGTCAGAGTTCACAGAGCGTCTGGACGATGCTCTCAGTCATACGGTTTAGCTTTAGGAAGTCCTGTGAGGAGCAGGGAGTTGGGCTCAATGACCCTTATACGAGCCCCCTCCAACCTGAGATATTCTATGATTCAATCCATGCCAGAAGGCAGACACTTGGGTAGATCACGGGTCGCTGTGATTCTGCTGTGCGCAGTGTTACGAACGCACCAACCCAGGAGTCCTCAGATTAGAGTTTTGCCATGATGGCTAAACACGCCGCTGTCATGCACAGACCTCAGCATTGTTTCCAGTATTTCACAATTTGCCATTTAAGAGAGACTATCCTATTTAACACTTCTTGGTGGGATACGGAGCCTTCCTGTCACCCTAGGATTTTCACACTCAGAAAGCAAGAGCAAGTGGCTGAAAACGTTACCTAGAATCTTAACAGCTTTGGACTGATCACTGTTGTGCTGGTGACTCTCCTCCTTGCTCCTGCAAGTTTTCAAAGCAACTGGGCTGAGACTGTTACTTGCTCATTCTATATTCAGTAAGGAAACTGATTTAAGTCCCAGCTAAAATAGTGCAACCGCTTTCTACAGACCTTTAAGTCAACCTTGAGTGCGGATTCTTTTCCACACTTCAGCAATTCCACAAGAACTTGTACATCTTCCAGTTAAGGCAGTACCAAAGCCATCAATTCTCTGTTTTTTCTGGAATACAGCACAGCATATCTGTTGCAACATTCAAGTCAGAACATCTCCCTAGAGTGGTATACCCATCATTGTCCTATACCTTCCCAATTTATTATCATCATTTTACCAACTCTGCTCTTCCCTTTGCCTGCAGAACTCATACTAATGCAGTATGTCACATTGCACAGCTGTGGTTTTGTACGCTTAGTATCCGCACAAATAAGAAATGTACCAAGAAGGCAGTGAATCGGGACACAGCTGCAGGGCCGACATCGATGTGGTTCATAACCACCATCCTGTCAGGGACTGCAGGAACATCAAGGACACGGCTCACATTAACAGCAATGGACAAGCCATTTTCCAGCGGCTCCTTAAGCCATCCATCATTGCACTGTTGTGTCATAACGCAATCAAACCTGATCCTACCAAGATTTTTAGCCCTCTGAATTATTATAATCTCTAACACATGCAAATTGTACATTAGATAGCAAGTGTTGGGGCTGCGATTTTTCTTTTTTAAAGGTGAGGGTGAATGAACACAAGCCCAGAGCATATTTGCAATAGGAGATGTCTAAGTACAGGCAAATGTGACTTTGCCTTCAGCTGCACCTGCCTTTATGTGTTCCAAAAAATACCTTGATTTGACGAGTCCGCCTCAAAAGCTTTGCCCCAAGGAAAAACAGTCTTCCAAGACCTCCAAATTCTGACATGAGCTCCTAGAAATTACGTCTTCAGGAATGATCCTTCTGGGAGTAGCGGTGAGGGGATGGCATTTACATTAGCTCCGGCCCATCAGCAAGAGCAAGACAGGAACAGCAAGAACTTTGTTTCTCTGGACTAGCAAGCATGCTGCTCCAGCAAGCAAAAGGACTGAAATATTTGTCATTTTCCTCTTGGTGTTCTCCCTCACTCACCTTTTAGTCTTTAAAAACTCAAGTTCTCGTTTGTGCAATGGTTACATGTAAACATCTCTGCTAATTACTTATTAGTGTCTAAACAGAGCCCATTAGCTCTCCAAAGGGGAGCAGCCTGCCAGTGCTGTCAGGCACCAAGATAACACACTTCAGAAGAGGCTGATTAACTGAGAAGATATACTTGTTTTTTCAGACTGGTAAATTACAGACTGGTTGTTCGGTTTATTGCCTCATTCATGATACCACAAGACAGTAGAACAATTAGAATATATGACATGGATGTGCTGAACGATGCCTACTTTTGTAGTGTCTGACAATGATAACGCTCCACCAAAGAACACAACAGTGATTCCTGTACAATACTGTGGGCCTAGTGCAGAGTCTGCTGGGACAGATTCACTTCAGAATCAAACGTCCAGTGCCCAGAGGGACTGAAACAGGTCAGACTCCACAACTATAAAACATCAAATTAACACATACCGTTTAGAAAGATTCTTCTGAGCAACTGAAGCATGGATCTCCATCAGGAAAAAAAATATAAAAAACAAGGCAAGGAGGCAAGGAGGCAAGGAGGCAAGGAGGCAAGGAGGCAAGGAGGCAAGGAGGCAAGGAGGCAAGGAGGCAAGGAGGCAAGGAGGCAAGGAGGCAAGGAGGCAAGGAGGCAAGGAGGCAAGGAGGCAAGGAGGCAAGGAGGCAAGGAGGCAAGGAGGCAAGGAGGCAAGGAGGCAAGGAGGCAAGGAGGCAAGGAGGCAAGGAGGCAAGGAGGCAAGGAGGAGGAAAAAGAAGGGGCAAGGAAAGGAAAGGCTATATTATCCAGATACAGGTTTAATATAGTATGCAAGAATGAGAACTCTGTCTCATAACTGTCAATTGGAGATGAAAATGTAGAAAAATGTATTTGAAGGACAAAATTAGTGGAAAGACTAATCCTTCCTGAAAGTCTTTTTCCTGATGCTCTAGCTGTCATTTTCTGGGTCATATTTCCCTCTCCTCTTCAGTAGCTCTCCCCCAACAGCACTATTTTTGGACAGGATACAAGAATTTTAAAAGCTATATTTGACTTACAGATGAACAAAAGTAGCTACGCATCCTTGAAAATGTGCCACTCCTTTGGGTGCAGGGGATTTGTTTTCAGGTCCCCGTTCGCAGCAGCAGCAGAAGTGCCTGTGACCCCAAGCAGTCTCCGTCTCAGCCCTGAGGTGCTCCAGCGCTCACCTGGAAAAACACTAAGTGTCAATTCTTTGCCTGCCTTTATGAAAAAGATTGCGATTTCAGCCCACCTAAAAACGCGCCCTGTTAAAAACTGTCTCCAGAAACAGCATGTAGAGTTGTTCCCAGTGGAAAGCTAAACAGATACGTGTCAGAGAAAATCAGTCCATGGGAGGAAGCGTCTCCTGCTGGAGGAAGTCACCGTGACACAGAAGGACTCGGCCAAGCTGCTCCATGCCATTTGTGCATTCACTTGCAGTGAGCGATGTAACCCACTTGGGTGCAGTGAAAGAGAAATGAAGGGGCTGGAAAAATATTACACTTGAAGAAAAAAAACGGTTTTATGGATGGAAGTTGTACAGTAATTTACCAACGAGTCTTCACAAATGGAAAGAAGAGAGCAAAGTGAAAAGCATATAAAAGTTCCCCAGAACTTCCTTCAGGGCAAATAACAGGTTGCTGATTTTCCAAAGGTGTTTGGCTGTTCTTCTGAAGGAAAAGTCACCCTAGCACGGGTGGTGAAAGGAAGCGTAGGTGAATTGGGGAAGCTGCTCAAGCTCAGACGCTGCCACTTACCACGAGGCACTTTGGATCTGCAGCTGGGTGCAGCAGTGAGCTGTCACAAAGGTGGCGATGGTGGAGACCGGAGGGAAGGTCAGACCAGGGACTCCGAGACATGACTGTGTCCTCTTGGCAAAACGCTGTCAGGTACCAAGCACTTTAGGAACCCGACACTTCAGCAAGTGCCTGAGTAGAAGCTGAGGCCTCTGGAAAATAAGGTCTTTGGGGTCCAGTTTCAAAGGAGCAGGAACTTCTTGTTCTGCTGTTGTACACCAGGCGGCTGCCACTTCAGAACAAACATAAAATATCCATGAATTTCAGGTAGTACTGGCAAATCTGTGCCCAAAAGCTTACACGCTGTCCTACAGAGACTTGAGGCACACTTCAAATTATTATTGGACTTGCATTCACCCTTTTGCTTGTTCTTATGTTTGCATGCCCCAGTTTTGCTCGCATCCATAGTCCCCAAAGGATCACACTGTACACGGTGAATACACCCAGAGGAAATTAACTTTTTTGGCAGCAAGCAGGCAGACATCATCCAAAAAGGTAATGTTTCATAATTATTATTTAATTGCTACTTTCAATGCTAGTCCTCTCCTGACTGTAGAAGTGATGCTTATCCAAGCAGGCAGCATGCAACTCCTCTAGCCAATTACTGTTCACCAATAGACTTGATTATCAAATAGAGATCATCAGATGCTCTTTGGGAAGCAATCATCCCCACGGAAAAAAAGCAAGCCCATCACAGCTGAAACAGAGGCAAAATTCAAGCAAGTTATTTGCTGCTGATGGGTTCTACAACGATTCGGTCAAATCCAGTACCCACTTTTGCCTTTGAAGTAAGGACTCTAGTAACGCCGACACAGATTCATGAAGTCACACACAAGGAAGGAAGAGGGAAATTAAACGCCAACACCTTCCCCCACACCTCTGCAAAGGCACTTTCCAACACAAGATGATCAAAATCAAATCCCTAGTGAAGCCACAGTCTGCCAAAGAGTATCCTAGCCCCAAGGCTCTCAGTGATTAATAATTACATATTTTATGGCAAGTGGAATAGCTTTAATAAGAGAGAATAGGTCTGTTGGGTAAGGCACTTCCTTGGAAGCTAAGAGATACTGACTGGTTGACATGCCCTCAGACAGAAACAGGAGCTGAACCCACGTCTCCCACATTACAGAAAAGATGAACCAAGAGTTAGATTAGTCCAAAAATAAGGGGGGAAAAATTAGAGATGAAGAACTACTACTCGGTTTTGTAAATTATATTGAAATCTACCTTGTTCATTTCCTTTCTGTGCTCCTCCTCAGATGGAGATGGTCATTTCAGTGTTTCATCGGCGGTGGGGATTAATTCCCTCCCTCTAGTGTTTTCAATTCAGCCCTGAGCTGCGGAAAAAAAATAAAAATCCACAATTATTCACACACTGTGCTTATAGATGAAGACCAACACTGCTGCTGGGTGGGAACTGCACTCAGCTCAGAGGATACACCACCAAAGCATCCCTAGATGACACATTAACCCAATAAAGCATTATTTTAGAGGCAGGAATCACCCCATGGAGATGGAACATACCAACAACAGGTCTGTATTCCTTTAGGGTTTAAAGGCTAGATGAAGTGACTTTCATTAATAAAACCAAGGTGCGCTGAGCTGCCACCAAGCTCAGCAGCTGCCAGAGGGTCCCCAGCCCTGTCCCCCCCACCACCAGGGCAGCGTTTGCTTCAGCCATGTGCTGCACACTAACTGCAAACACTGTCATTCGTTCCACCTCACTGTTATGGGCTGTCTTTCTGCTCTCTGCCACATCTATTGTGCAAGACTACAAGCTACAGGCACGTCGCAGCAGCAGTATTGGATACCCCCCTGCAAGAAATCCTGTGTTTCACAAACAAACGATTCGTGCCATTTTGAAATGGGAGAGGCGACGGCAGAACAGAGAGAGGTTCTGGCAGAACAGCCCTGGAGGAGAGTGGGCTTCTCTGATCAGAACTCGGCACCTCCTGCAGTCCTGCCCACAAGACACTTCATCCTGCCTCACCGCAACCCAGGAAAGCCAAGGTCTCCCCATCTTCTTTCCAGTGAAGAAGAGAGATTAAGTGCTTTTTCAGAACCTCAGAGATGTTTTACTGCAAGGCTGAGTAGCAAATCCGTTGACCCTAAGGATAACACTCCTCTGGTATGGGCATGGGGAGAGGGAAAAGGGACGGAAAGGTCCAGGACCAAAATACACTTCACCCTCACGTTGCTCGGGGTATGTACGGCAGCAGCACAGAGGAGTGACCTGCAGGCACATTAGTGTCAGCTCTTCAGAGACACCGATAATTTGAAAGGAAAATGGATTTCCTGAAACATCTTAAGTGCTGGTATATTACATTTGAAATGAAGCAAGCTAACATTAGATTCTTTGCTAGCTGCTAACATTGGGTTAGCAGGTAGGCCTCACATACGCACGTGGTGTAACAAATGATGACCCTACCCTAAAATACCAGCATTTACAGCAGCATTCACGCACAGGACCGTATGAAACAGCACAGTCAGACCACCAGGACTACATGCATATCATAAGGCCATATTAACGTATTACTTGTATGGCTAACCTTTTGCTATATAAAGTCAACAGATTAGGCCTATTTTCCAATCATTAATTTTCTTAAAACTCTTTTAAAATAATTCTTAGTTTTCTGTAAGAATCTGTTTCTTTAAAAATAGGCACTTACTTACTCTTAGGCATCGGTTCACTCCCTAGAAATACCACACCATGTCACCCACTAGTCAGGACTGCAAACTGATGTCTTTTTATTCCAGTATATTAAATAAACCCAGTAATCTGGAAGATACATTTCATGTCTCTTTGTGTATGCTTTCAATCTTTAGAGGTAATTCTGCACCTGCTAAGAGGTATCTCTCAAGTGACAAAGGGGTAATTTTATGAATAAATAAGTGACAAGGTCCAAAAAGAGCTCAAAAGACCCCATCACAGCCAAATGTAACTGCTGAATCTTTCCATTAATACATTCTTTCAGTTTTTGGAAACAGAAGGTCACATTTTGTTCTCAGTTACCAGTATTAACTTGCAGAAGAGGCATCTATGGTAGTAGAAGTAAGAAATTCCCATTTTTTCCTCCTTTTCTTACCTTCCCCTTATGTACTCAGCAGCCAAACAAATTTCAGGAATCTGGAAGGAAAGATAAGAGACTTACCTCTCCAGATTGACACACCCGGATATGATTTAATCACAGTTCAAATCTACATTTCCTTGAGGAAATGATCAGCCAGGTGAGTTAACTGATCTAAAAAAACTCCAACCCCCCAAAAAAACCCCCACACAAACCACCAAACCTAGTCAGATAACTTAGTAATTTGTTTTTTAATGGCAATCATAGCCCTCACAACAGCTACGCCAACAGCACAGAGGGACAGCAGTCAAAGGAACAGCCTCCTAAGCCCGGCTTTGCTGCCAAGCACAGAACAACAGCTTGGAACAGTCAGACACAACACAACCAGTTACGTAGCACTGACACCCCACTTTTCCACCAAAATGGATACTCCAGAAGTGCATTCAACATGTGATTTACATCGCCTGGAACATGTATCGTCGCACAAATGCGCCCATCAGCGCACACCCTTTGCAACATCTCGTTTAGTCACCCCATCAGCCAGACACCCGAGATTTTCACCGGGGGTTGCAGAATTCCCAAGGTATCACGCACAGGGGCCTGCAGAAACAACTGGACTGCCAGCTGCAAGACAGCGTGGTCTCCATCCAGCATTTGATGCAGGAATGAATGGACATCTTGGTGCTCCTGGCACCGACGGTGTCACTGTCTGAAACCCAAAGCCGTTCTGAGCCAGACCGCCCTGCCCAGGCATCACCTGCAGCCCCAGTTTGCCTCCCGTGTGAGCCGGCATTTCACTGGTTTCACTGCAAGTGACAGCAAAAGCAGATAAAGCAAACTTTCCTCAAGAGCCTCGCTGTTCAGACAAATTTAAACATCACTATCACACTGATATATAAAGGTGCAGATTCTGCTAGAGCTCCACTAAGTCCACAAAGTTACGTTCTTTATCCAAAATAACCACTTTCCCTAAATACTTTCAAGATCAATGCCTTCTAAAAAAGATCAGGAACTGCTGATGGAGCCCAGTTTTGATTCAACATCAGTGGAATCTAAAGCAAAAGAGAGAGGTTTCAGAAAGAGGATTGATTCATTAACTTTTAATGCAAAACTGTCAGAAGCCAGTTTTGGAATATCATTTCTTGCTGCTTTACTCATCTAGTAAAGTTCAATAATTGGAAATGTAAATCCAGTTTGTCTTAGTAATATTGTTGTGATATTGGTATAAATGGCTCTCTTTAAATAAAGTAATTAACCAAGTAAAATTAAAATCCTTCCCCTAAACCAGCAAGATATGCCAGATATTTTAATATATTGGTTTGTAACACAGAGCATGATTGCCAGGAGAAACAACCCCAAACATCTTCTGTTAAACCAGCCTAATTTATTCATTTATTCTATGGAAGGCAGAGTGTAGGACCTGCCCAACCTCCAGTGCAGCAGAGACTATATACACCAACTGGTTACATCCATACAGAACCCCAACATTTCCATGCTTGATACCTAATTTATATTCACCTGGATTCAGTTTCTATTGACTTAAACATTTTTCAGTAAACAGTCTTAATATTGTCTCCTTTACATCATCGTAAATTCTGTGCAGCATTTTATATCAGAGTAAATTGCAGGATTAGCACTGAAATCCAGAGGTTTGGGGTTTTTTATTTTACATGCATGCTTGAAGCTACTGCAGTCCAGGGGATCATGTGTGCTTCAGCAGGCAATGATGAGTTTGTAAAATAAGGTACATGTTTTCGGCAGGGTCAGAGCCACAGAATTCCTTAGCAGTAGAAGCAGAACACACATTTTCCATGATTTTGCATGAAATGTAAATATTTCTGGGTTTTGCACTTTGCTGAATAATTGCTCCTATTTTTTCTCTCTTTTTTTTTCTTTCCTTTTTTTTTTTTTAACTGGGTGAGATAGCATGTGCAAGAAGAAAGATGTGAACATTAGGATATAATAATAAAGCTACAACAGGAGAAAAAAAAAAAGTAAATCTGAAGGAGCAGATCTCCTCCAGGCAATTTTGGAAGCTGAAAGACTATTTGCAATGTCAGTTCTTGAACAGCCAAAGCCTTTCAGCTCAGCATTATCAAGATATATTTTAATCAAGAAGAAATGAGTGACCAAGAAATAAACCTGAAAATCAAGCAATGGCAGTGGATCTAAAAGTAAAACTATTTCAGGGAGGTTAATTAATTTAAGTTTGCTAGGTGTCTTTCAGCATGAACTTACGGGTTTTAGAGGTCTTTTGGTAGATGTACCAAAGGCTTTATATTAGGTAAAGCAGCTTGGTAAATATAGAGTGCATAATTTTGTAGTTCTATTTATGATCACTTAATTAAAAAGTAATAATGCGTGTTACTTGTAATTAACGAGTATGATCTTTATTATTCTCAAGTTCAGGGTGAAATGAAACTGAAAGGTAGATGACAGAATCAGCTTGACTGTACTCCCTTTCTAGACCGCACTGTGAACACCCCAAGACAAAGCACAGGGCTCTAGACAGTCATATGAAATATGCCAGTCATATGAAATATGACAGTCATATGAAATATGCCAAAAGGTATTGTTCAAAAGTTGTGGTCAATACCCGCGGGATCTATAGGTAGGACCGACAAGCCTAGGCCCAGCCTGGCTGGGCGGTAGGGCTGACTGCGCTGGCTCCAGGCGGGGCTCAGGGTGAGCAGGGCTTCCCTAGCACCAGGACACCAGGACAACCACAGCCCCAGGGACATCAATGCTATTGGGGGGGGGAAATTAGAGCTTGAAATGGATCAGCCAACAAGATTCAAACCGCGGCTTGACCCCAGTGTAGAGTGGCAGAGGAAAAAAGGAGACGAGAGAAAAGAGTGAGTCCATTTAGGTGCCTCTCCAAGAGCTCATTTTGTAATTGTTTTTCTTCACATGCAATATTGTAATAGAAATACAGTGAAACAGGAGAAGAGCACTGCTTTATACTGCTATACACCGCGGACCATTTGGAATTTGTTCAACACTTTACCTTGTAAGGATAAATTATGTCAGATATGCCATTCACCTCTGCTCAGTTTTCAGAAAGATCCAATGGAATGATCCAGTAGGAGATATCAACAAGTTAATGACAGGAAATCCCAAAGCATCACTACTTTCTATTTCTTTACCTCAGTTACAAACACCTCCTTGCTGAATTTCTTCAACACTTATAACATTAGCAGAGTTTTGCTCTCAGCCCAGGCTGTGTATTATTGTGTAACAGAGCATTTTGTTATCACAGAGAATAGCGTGATGGAGCAGATAAACATAAAAGGAGGTACGTGCTAGCGAAGCGCCTTTGATATTCAGCAGGTTCTCAATTTTTTCTGAGACAGAAACACTTTAAAAAAAAAAAAGGAAGAGGAAACAAATTTACAAAAAGCACCGTTAACCAGTGCTCTCCACACCGTATAATTATCTGAAGCAAATAATTCTGTCATCGCTTGAATTAAAGCAATGATGAGTGCACGCAACTTCAATTCACAACGTGAGAGCTGCAGAAAGAGTTGGAGCAACCTTTGACCGAAAAAACGGGTAATGGATGCTCCATCTCATTTTTAAATGCAGTTCTCCACCGCAACTGCCATGTATGTTTGAGGTTCAGCGGCATATACGAAACCAGCTAGAGGATCCCCTCCAATTCCCTAGCAGAAATAGAAGTTGTGTTAGATTTTTAAAAAAACACCTCTGCAAGTCTCAGCTTGTCTCAGCTTTCAACAGGGCTCCATATGGCTCAACATTCCTGCAACTGCCAAGCAAAATACGTTCATCAAAACCACCGTAACTTTACAGCCAAAATACTGCACTGAAATGACGACAACACTGGAAAATGAATTGTGCTTATGAGGTTTTATGTTCGATATGCAGCACAAGAAACCTTACAGAAGCTTTAGCAGTTGCTTACACATGAAAGGAGAGATGTTAAAATATATTAAATGTCTTCAATTCACTTAACCAAGAGCAAGGAGGCAAACCAGGGCTAAGCCTCCTGAGAATACGAAGCTTATGTTGGAATAGCTAGTAATCCAGGAGCTGAAATTCATTATTTTTTCCCACGAACCTTCCTTTTCAAAAGCTTCTAACACCTTTTTTTTTTTAAATAAATACAAATCCCACACGCAACATAACCACTGGTCTAGTTTCCATATGCCCTGGGGAAGCCCACCTCTATGTCTGAAGACTTCAAAATCTACAAGGTACAAAACTGTTAAAAAAATTAATAGGCAGAAAAATTCAGCCAGGAAGAAGGGGGATCCTAAATCCAGAAACTCTAGGAGTGCAAGACTAATATATACAACAGAGATCTTGTTCATCACATAGTGCTGTGGAAGCAGGTAAACAGAAAACTATCCACCGTCCTTGTCTTGCTATGGAATATACTGGTCCAACTGGGTCTGTTCGGGGCCTGATCTCTATGTCAGGCAATATTCCCTCTGCCTCACCCGCACGGAAAGGCAAAGTCTTCCCTCAGGCATTTGGAAGAAATAAAGTGCATGGAGTAGAAGGAGCAATTAGATACATCTGTTGAGTGTTTTCCTCTCTCTTTGTGCTAAATGGGAAAATGCTGCTTGCATTTGTAAAGCTGTAACACTTGTACCATTTCAAATGTTTTTTCTTTTGCCAAGTGAACTCTCAAAAATTAGATATTATTGTAGAAAGCACTGCCTAATGAGCCAGTGTCATTTAGAATATTCAGATTTATATTACTACCATCCAGTTTTCAAGCCCTAAAAATGCCATTAATAGGCTTCAGAAATACATGAGATGGTCACAAGGACAATAGACCTGGGTTACAGCTGTTCCTGCAGCTGCCAGAAGCTTCACATGCTCCTGAGATGACAGTGATTGATAGGCAAATTACATTGCCAGTGCTTTTCTGCGGCAGGCTCATTATTAGACACAATGCCTTGGTTGCTCTTGGGAATTTGTTCCATTTAGCTGTTCCCAAGATAAATTCTCCCACCTCCAGAAAATAAGTTCGCATAGTAGAATAAGTATATATATGTATATACATCAGAAGTAAACACCTGATGCAGTATGAACAATGCAACCAATAATATTTGACAATGAACGAACAAAATATGATGAGTTGCAACCATTTATATAATTAAATAATGTATTGTTAGCTTGGCAAAACTTTTCATGAGACGCCTTTTTGCACTGCTGTGGTTTCACTTTCTAAATAAGACTTTTATTGTGTTCACAATACATTTAACAGTGGGGGTTTTTGGTAACAGATTCTTATATTCACACTAGTATTCCAAACATCCTTAGTCAATGTTTCTCGTTCCACATATAAAGGAAATAAAATTCCGTTCCCACACCACCAATCGAGACTAATACAGACTTCAGCCAGGCTGATGATCAATATGCACCCATGCAGCTAAGAATCTGGTCAAAGAAATATAAAATTTTCACAGCATCCTCCCTTCAGATTTTTCCATGTGTACAGCCACAAAGACTGTGTTTGGTATGTACAGATCGCTAGTTTCAGGTTATTTGTAACATCAGTAAATCCTCACTGTGCAGCTGTGAAATAAACACTATGGGAATAGCAAGTAGTGACACCTACAGAGATTTCCTAATTAAATATTTTCATTCTAAGGATCCAGCCAGCTGTTTAGTGATTTCTTCATTTTATTTCTCTTGACTGAAATTAAACAAATTGAGCCTTTGCTTAGGAAGGTTTCTTTAAAAAAAGTTTCTGATTTTTTTTTTCTCCTCAGGAACAGAGTTCAGAATAAGCAAATTCTGCATCTTAGGAAAAAAAAAAGGGGGAGGGGAGGGAAGGAAGGAGCAGAAATTTTCCCGCAACCATAGAATCATTTTGGTTCGAAG
>VWYH01008315.1:0-36442 GCA_013399365.1 Pampusana beccarii
GCAGGAATCTTTCCCTCCTCCCTCTTTTGTCATCTTCTGTTCTCTTTTCTGTATATGACCTGGTCATATAGAGACACGTAATGTCTAACAGCATGACCATCTGAGGCTGTCCTTGTCCACAGAGCTGCTTATTCCAGGCTAATCTGTTACAAAGTAAAGGAGACTGAGAGTCTAAACCAGGGTGGGGTGACAGCCAGGGCCAGACTGGTGTAAGCAGCAAGCTTCATGCTTGGAGCAGGGGGTCTCATAGTGAGACAAGAGTGCCTTCTCCTCACTCTTTCTTCTCTGCCAAGAAAGTACACCTTCTTTTCATTTACTCTGATATCCCACCAGCTATACCTGCTCTGCTCATATGCCAGATCTCCTGGCAGGTCTGAGATATGGAAGCTGTGGATCCATGTTTTGGTGCCTGCCCAGCAGAGTGCATGCAGTTCCAGGATGGAGCTCTCCTCTTGCTGGCAGCTCTGTGGAAGCAAGTTCCAATCAAAATCAATTACTTTAGAAGACCAGTGCTGGAAGCTGTTTTGTTTTATCCCACACATCTATTTTCTTCATGGAAATGCAATTTGTCTGTGTCAAGGCTATAAAATACCTATTTTCCTGAAATGAATATATTAATCTTGACTACGTCAGATGGCATTGTCACATATGCTGAACAGAGAACAAAAACGCAACAGTAGCTTGTAATGAAATTCTTTTTATTGAAGCAGTAAAGATCCACATGATCTTCCACCCACCCTTTAAGATAGTAATAAAAGTGACTCAGCTTGGCAGCACTGGTAACAAGTGGCTTTAGAGATTTTTGTTAAAGGAAAAACACACATTAAATACAGCATTGGATTGATCAGGCATTGGCTTCTGGAATAAGTGTGGGGAAGAGGATCTGCCCTTACTGCTCTAAGGCTCATGCTAAACATGCATTGTGAAAAGAAAGCATCCTCTGCAGCTGACACTACCGCTCTCTGCTGTCTTCCTGGGGAGGCATGTGTAAAGTGGAGCCGAACAAGCAAACAAGAAAATGTTCAGAGTCTTGCCAGAGGCTGAAGCTGTGGCAGACAGGGGAAGATGAGGCTTTCTGTTACCTTAACTGCTTGCTTCTCACAGGTGTTTCTAAGTCAAAAATCACTGTTTTGAGGTCTTGCAATGGAAAGCTCTGTAGCAGAGTGGGATGTTGAACTCTGTCACAAAAAATTAGATCAGGAAATAGAGAGCCCCCTCCTTCTCCCACTTTCATTCAGCTACTTCTCTATCATAATCTCCAAACACTGCATATCCATAGGAGGTCTATAAGAATGATCTGGTGATATGCTTACCTAAAATAAGTGGGCAGAAAGCCATTTACAAAGCACTGGAGTAGATGGAGCAAAAGGAGCATGGGATTGAACTGGAAGCACTGATGAAATAGGCAAGCAAGTCCAGTGCTTCCATGATGCACCTCCCATGAGGTGTACCTCCCACAAGAGTACAAAGTGGGGGAGAAATGAATGTGACAACCTGTAGAAATAACAATGTAACTGGTCATGGATCCTTGTGAATAATGAGGGTGAGAAATACCTGGGAGGTGTGCTTCCCCTGCAGAGGAAGACATCAAATGCTGCTCTAGGGGTTTTTCTTGTGCAGGCTGGCAGAAAAATCACACCAGCTGATGTACTCTGCTCTGAGGAAGCTGGTTTGACAGACCAGCATGGCCCTTTGAAATGAGACTTTCTGCCTGACTGCAGCCGTTTGGGGTTTGACTTCCTGAAGGAGAACCACTGGCCTACACAGAAACCTGTATCATGTGTAGCATCTTTGGTAGCTCCCTTGGAAGGAAGCTCAGTTCTGGGGTCCTGGTGGGACTCCATTGAAATCAACACCTGCTTTCAGGATTTGGGGAGTGATGAGAGATCAGGGAAACTCTTGTGGCTCCACATGAAATGTAATAGCCAGGACAAGAGGAATTCTGTTTTGCTTTTACTTAAGTAAATTTGCCTAGATGTTCTGGGGAACATCTATTGTTGCAACTGGTTGTACATCTTGGAGCTTTGAAAAGAGTGTATTGGTGGTCTCACTTGTGAAAAGGGGTAGCTAAGGGGCTATGGGACTCTTAGTGGTCTGTGCCTTGTGTAGGTACTTGCCTACTGGGTATACCTACTGGGCATACTCATTTCATGGCAACATGGTGGTGGTATTCCTCTTTTTGTTTCCCTACCAGAAACTGAATTTTTACTTTTCAAACAGTCTTTGAATCTTTCCTCAGCTTTGACCACTGAGTGAATAAACCTCTGCTTTCATCTTTGACAGGGCCTACACAGCTTTCGCTTTAGGCCAGGAAATTCTGCAGGTCCATACACCAACCAATACAGTATTGCTTGGTAGTTTAATTTTCTGCCACTGTAGGTTGTGCCTGCAGACGTCTGGAGTTCAGATTCAATCATCTGCAGGGACATGCCTTAAAGGGTATCTTAGAGCAGAGTAGAGCTAGTGCCCTGTGGTGGTGCTGTGTGAAGTAGGAAGATGTCACGGATGGCTTTGGGAGGGAGGAATCAGTTCAGTTTAATTTGAAGACACTTTGGCAAGTGAAAATTCTATTATTAGCTCAATGCAAGGAAATGATGCTGAAAGCTGAGGAGTTGAGGGGGAAAAGGGATTTTAGCTGTTGTGCTGAAAATGCTCTTGTTTCTCAGTGCTGTTGGGAAGCAGGTGAGATCTGCTGGTCTTGGCTTCCTAGGGCAGAAAAATTGAAGTCCTGCCCCTGCTGGGCTCTGCAGAGTTTCTCAGGAGAGAAGAGCATGGGCAGGAGCACCCTGCATCCCAGCCAGCAGTGAAAGAGGGAGAGGAACGTCTGTTAACAGCCTACTGTAGAAAATGGCTCAGGTTTTCACAGAGCAGCACCAAACTGTAATGGAGCTTGATTAGCAGCCTCTGGGGTTGAGAAGTTATTCAACCTTGTCATCTGGTACAGCAGCAACCCTATTAAATGGGCCTGCTGTTGTGAACAAAATATCTCCATGCACTGCATAGCAAGTGAGACCTCTCCAACACCAGCTGAGGGTGGGAGTGATCCTCTTGCTGCACCAACACTTTACCTACTGATGCTTCTGTAAGCTTCTGCAGACCCTCATTTGTAGCATGCAAAGCTCATAGTATAATAGTTCCTCTTCTGTGCTTCAGAAATTGAATGGGGCTCATGTTCTGTGATGGGTACAGATGCAGATATCCTTATTTTGTTCTTAAAGGGTATGACTGCTTCATGCAGCAGAGTGCACAGCTAACGCCCCCACACCCACAGGCTCATGTATCACTGATTATGCTCTGGACTTCACAGAGGGCAGCTCTGTGCAGCATGACTGTTCCTCTGGACTCCAAAAGCAGTGGAGCTGTTGGGAGGGCTGCAAGCAGCACACTGGCTGAACTGGGTGCTGCCCTCCATGGATGTTGCTTCTGTTGTGAAACTCACCTGGTTCTGTGCATTGTCCCACGGCACTGGAGGCAGCAGCAGAGCTGGTGGAGAGGTAGCTCCTGTGTCTTTGCCACAGACCAGCTATGCCTGTAGCACCTTTAGCAATAGCACTGGATAGGGATTTCTGTCCTGGACTCTTTCAGATAACTTAATGTCTGCACTGGCATCCTGGTGAATTTTTAGCCAAGCCTCCAAGTCTCCCATGGTCAGTAAGTGCACTTTCACATGCAAGTTTGCAAAGGAGATAAATCTTTCATGGGACAGTGAAACATGTTCTTCTGCAAACTAGCAATCACTGCAGCTTTCAACAAAAATCTGAATAACAGGGCGCATGTCTTCCAACCTATAACACAAACATATAGCAGTCTGTCTGTTTTTTGGGGGGAAGGGGAACTACCAAAACAAGGCACTCTACTGCACATCTTAGGGGGGAGATGGGCATAAACAGTATGTGACAGACCTTAGCTGTTTTTTCTAATGCCGGCCTGGAAGGTGCTCTGCTGTTTAGGTGGGTGTAGGAACCTAGACAGAACAGCACTGAAGAGATTGCCATGGATCAATGTGCTTTGGTTACCAGGGCATTAAGCAGTCTGGGTCAGTCCTCTTAAAAATTCTATTTTAAAAAGTATATAACAGTCAATCCAGCTCTGACATTGTTCTTGGAAGTTAAATGAGACATCTCAGGGGTGTCTTGATCTTCTTGGATGGGCATGGAGAGGTTCTGGATCAAGGGTGTCAGCTTTACAAAGCATATGTCCAAGTATTACCTTGGGTTGAGCAATGTGGTTTGCTATGTGGTGGTGTTTCCTGAAAGAAAGCACTTGCCCATACTTTTTAAAGTGAGGTTTGCATGTGGTAAAAGAGGAAAAAGTGGAGAAGAGAGAACTTTACTGTGAAGACAGCTGTCTAAAATGGGAGGGGGAAAGAAGAGAGATGTCACAATAGCTATCAGAGAAGTCACCTTGCTGCTCATGATGTAAAAACTGTGGTTTAGGTTCCCCTCAACCTGTTTGTAAGACATAGTGATTCATCATCTTAAGGATGAGTCATTTGAAACAGTGAACAACTGGTTATGAAAATATTTAAGTTAAGACTCTTAATCACAGATTTGACCTGTCCGTATTTCTTTAGTGAGAACACTTCATCCTGTTCCTTCTGCTCTTTAATCTCATGACGTTACAGGGGTTTTGATAACCTGGTGTAGACCAGATGTGATAGGTAGGGGAAACAGGAATAGCTTAGAGCTATTCTCTGTGGATGATAGAGATATGGTAGGAAAGGAGTGAATTTGTGCAAACTGGCTCACAAAGGGTTAGTGGGCAAGTGGCAGTTTTAAGGTACCTCAAAATTAATTTTAAGAAAACTATAAGCAGCTGCTTGGGCTGAGACTTTCCATGCTGATACCTGCCTTGGGACAGACCTTCCTGGGAATTTTTCTCATTTTCAAGAGACAGGCTTCAAAGTTTAGAGGATACAGGGATTCGCAATGTGGAAAATATTCTGGCAATTTGTTCTAGCAGAAAATGTTTTGCAATTGTTTTTCTTATATCAGACATCCCATAATGAACCAGATTTGTGCCTTTGTACTTGCCACATAACAAACATAGGAAAAGAGATGTTCAGAGTTATGGTGGAAAACAAAAGCGTGATGCACAGCTACTTAGGACTCTGAGAGCTCACTTTGTCGGGGTAAAATCCTTCTCATGGCATTGCTTTGGTCTGGATGCCTACAGTCTTTCTGTGGCTGACTGGGAACACAGTAACGTTTAGCTTAAGTTTACATATGTCCCATAATTCCAGGTTATGTCTTCTGAGCTTAACAGTCAATATCCACCTGGACAGATCTCATTGCTTTAGTTTCAGCTTATGCAGCAGGCTGTACTGATGTGACAGCCTGACTCCTTCAACTCAGTCAAGTGTAATTGTTGCTAACTGTATAGTAACCAATGACAGGTTCAAGTGTGTGTTACGGTGTGGATTATGGAGCCCCCTCTTTGACTCCAACAGTAATTGTTGGTGTTGTTTTAATAAAGATTTTTTGCTATTATCATGTGAATAAGCTGTGGTATAAAAATTGTGACACTTCTAAGAGTAACGATAAACTTTTATTATCCCAAGTTGTTGGTCCCTGAGTAAGATGGGATAAAAATTCTTGCCCAGCCTTTGAAGTACTGCAAGACTAATCCCAGTATCTTCTGTTGCAGTAAAAGCCAGCCCTGTTTGTTTTCAGGTAAAATGAAAAGTAATTTTTATGGTAATGACATGGAGCTATCAAAATGCCCAATTCAAGGCAGACAGGAGCTTGGGAATCGCCTTTAGTCAAAGGGAAGGAGTGAGAGGTCATGTAAGGTCATAAAATCTTCACAAAGTGATAGGCAGGCTGCTCTTATTGTTTTGATGATCTTTTTCTCTTTAAGACAACTTTATCATTAATGTAAACATAAGTGTTACTCGTTGGCTTTTCCTACTCCTTGTTGTCTTGCTTCTTTAACATGAAAGAGAAGGTGCTGCAATTTCTCTCCTTCTATTCCAAATAATTTTTCATTTTCTTCTGCTCTCATTTTATTATAAAATCCTGAGGCCAAGCCTTCCCTGAAGACTCTAGCTTTCCAATAACTCTGGGTTCACCCAACAGAAACTTATTCTCCTCCTTGTGCCTCTGTTGATCATGCTTTAGGTTCTGCTGCTACATGTGTGGCAATTTCACTTTGAATGCTTTTTGTTTTCCCTTCTGTCCACAGTAAATTTCATTTAGCACCCTCCCAGCTATTCAACCCTCTCACAGAGGCTTTCTGCAGAGCAGAGACCTTCTCTTGCTGGAGGGGGCTGCCCTGCCAGCCTGAAGCTGCTGAAAGATGCTTGGAAAGCAGAGCCTTCATCTGCACACCCAGTGCCCAAGTCCCTTAAAGTCATTGGGAGTAGAACTGATAAAGATTTTTTATATATATTGGCTCTCCATATAAAAATATTGAATCGCTGAAACATTAATCTCGTATTTTCATGGAAACTTACTCTTCCTTAAATTCTTGCCCCTAGCAGAACACAAAGGCAGAGCAGCAAATAGCTAATGATTGTGACATTTTTCCCTGGCCAGAGAGAAGCAGGTTCAAAGCTCTTGCCAGAATAGGACATGGTAAGGTTGTGAACTCGGGTACATGGTGTCTCAGGTGAGTTCTTGAATCACTGAATTATTCCAAGATTGAAATTTTATGCCCATTTATCAAGAAGTTTCCTCTGTTCCTTCACTCTTCAGGGATTTATATAATGAAATGGAGGAATCTTTTTTTCCATAAACTCCATTAAACTTGTACTGTGTTTCTATTTTTGAATTGTCTATTTGATTTGTCATGTCTGGAAGTTTGCTTAGTGAGCTCTCGGTTGGTACTTGTTAAATCTGTTTGCAGATTGCTAAATCCTATTGTATAAGAGCACATTCCTGTAGCCAGGGGCCATACGAATACCTAGATAAATGCTCATGTGGATAAATTGTTTCTAATAGCTCTGCTTCTCTGTGCAAACAACAGTTGCTTTCCTGACAAAGAAAAGTATTCCAGTAAACATAAAATACAAAAATATGAACAACAGAAAGCACTTCTATCAATTAGATACTTCTAAAGAGATAAGACAAGAAATGTAAAGCATTTAGTGTTATTTACATGTGATGTTTGGCATTCATTCTTTGTTTAAATGTTGATATGAGATTCCAACCAGTACAGATAACTGATGCATGCTTGGCTATATGCTGAGGTGGTATACTCCAAAGTGATTCCTTCTTAGGGAAGGAACTGAAATGTTCCCAGCTGGGGTTATTCCTTCGATAAACTAAAATGACATTTCTCCCCCCCTCTTTGAGCCCTGCTTACATCACAACCCTGAACAAATGAGCAGAAAGATAATGAATGAGTGATATGCAGATGTTCCACTTAAGGTACTGTATGAACTTGAAGAGATGCACAGGCAAGAATGGAGATGATTGCAGTGGAAAATGAAAATAAAATGGAGACAACTAACAATGAAAAGTTTGACATAGTCCTGAAAAGGAAATACTTTTCTCATTCTCCTGCTACAACTGCACTATGCATCTACCTCATGGTTTACTATGAGTTTTAGTAGAAAAGAGGGAACATAAACCACCTAAAATGCATACTTTGCTGAAGTAATTAAATCTCATTTGACTGCTGTGATTACTCCCTGGACTCTGCCCTTTGCTTGCCTGTAAACACGCTTTTCCCGTGATATCTCAATCCTCTGCTTCACCAATTCATTAACACAGCTACAGCCACATGAAGTCCCAGACTGTTGAATTTACTTTAGCTGGAACCTGCTGTACATAATAACCATGCCTTCCTTCAGAAATAACACTTAGCTGACAGGTAGGTAAGTTCCTCAAACAAGGTCTTGAGTATTGCAACAGGAGTTTTTGGCTGAGTCTTTCAGGTATTAAAGCAATACAAATAAATAACTACATCTTATCATGGTGATCCGCATGTTTTGGCATTCAACCCTTCCAGTAAAGTCAACAACAAGTAAAGCATAAAATTATACATGTAGACTTGTTCTAATGGATTTGTACTGATGACCTCTGCTTATTTTTCCTCTGTAGTTGTTTGGTGATGTGCAAAAGGATAAGAGGAAAGGGCTTACCCTTTAGCAAGTGAAGTAATTGTCTTACAGTGCACTAAGGATAGTCACTGCAATGGTGTCAATAACAATAATAATGCAGCTATCTGCAGGCAACACTGACATCCAAGCAAGCATCAGGGTTGTGTTATCATTAGCTCCCCTGAATTCTAGTTACTGGGATGCTGAGAAGGCAGTTTCCTCTGCCTTCTACATGTCACAGTTGTAAAATAAAGGCTGTCAGAAAAAAAAAGAAAAAAACCAAAACGCTGATTTGTGCGAGACACTCCATCATGGAGCGATAAAGCAGGAAAGTCGAGCCATAGGAGTGCTAGTTTGTCATGGAGGACCATAGCTCTGCCTAGCTTCATCTGCTCTGGGAGTATGAGTACTTACATGTTTGCAGGGTCATGGCCCATGCTGACAGCAAAGAGGCAGATTTTTCTCTTCCATTTCCATATAAGACAAAACTTCACACCTGGTATCTGTAGCTGTTTGAAGGAGAAAGTCCTTATATTAACAAAACAATAGTTGCTGCTTTTTCTATGTTGTCCTTATAAAAAGTTTTAGTGTTTTCCAATGGCATTTCCATGTTTCATCCTGTGTTTTCATTCCAATGCTCTTCCTCCTGCACCCTTTGTGACTGGTATGCAAACTTCTTATTCAGTAGTTCAGAATAATCAGGTAGATCTCAGATTTATAAACAAGTTGCAGGGCATAAAACAGAGAACAGAAGCTGGGAGTGCAAGCAGGGCAGCACAGGAGGAGAACTGGAACTGAAGCTCACAGCATCCCCTTCCCTTAAATAGAGCAACCAGTACTGGCTGGAGGGGAGAACTTCACTTAATACCCAACAGCAATTCCCTAAAAATAACATGGCTGTAAACTCATTCTAAAGTACATCACGACATTGCAGGCTTGTGTTGACACCCCCTGAAACTCAAGTGAGAGGGAAGATGCAAAGCAGCCTTCTGTGACCAGTCAATTTACTTCTAAAACTCACTACTATGTAAATTCAGGTCTACATTGTTTTTTTTTGTTTTTTTTTTTTTTTTTAATGCAGCGATCCTGGGGTCTAAGCTTAATGCCAGGAATAGCCACCAAAACAACAGCTATTAAATAAATATTTCAGAATCTGGTTAGAAAACAAATACTAAAGCTGTAATCATGAGCAGTTTTATTGGGAAAGATGATGCTCAGTGTTGTTTGTGACAGCTGGGAGTTCATCTGTTGGTAATATCTAATACAAAATATAGCTCATGTTGTCATGTGTCTTTTTTATCATGTTTCAACTTGAAGCAAAAAGTGAAAGGAGGAGAAAAGTGATACTTCAGGTAACTTCTTAAATCAATTTACAGCAGTCCAACTGACATGCTGTCACAGAGGCACCCCAAATATAAGTTTAGGTGGACAACAAGGTCCAAAACAGACTTTATTCCGGCCAGAAAAGTACTGCTGATAAACCAATTGGAAATGGGGTTTATACAACTAGGTAGCACTCCAATAACATAAGATACAGGTTTGGATATTAGGTTAGGAGATTACTTGGGGTGCAGTGAAATAAGAATAATGAAGATCCACGGTGTGCATATATGCGCTCACAAGAAAACAAACCAGAGCCCTCTCTGCCCCGTTTTACCCATAAGGGAGAAACACTCACCTACTGCGGCCAGGACTTACGCTTGCCTGACAGGCAAGGAATTTACACTCGTCTGTCCCAGACAAGGACTTTACACTCGCCTACCCGGCGAGGACTTATTAAAGCATATATTCAGTAATTTATCACTCACCTACATGCAGAGGTGAGCTGTTCCCCATCCCGGGAAGTTACCTTAGACGGCTTCTCTATCTAAGGGCAGTGACTCCGGCAGCACGGCAGACCCACAGCTCTGAGAAGACCACACGAAGTGGTCTTTGGCGGGAACCCCATTTACAGTCAGCTCAGATCTGGCTGTGGGTGTTCCAGAAGCTTCTCGGCCTCTCTGCATGCCCTCGCCCCCCACGACTGTGGGCATTCGAGAAGCTTCTCAGCTTCTCTGGGCTGTGGGCACGCTTGACCCCTCCTCTGCTGATGACCCTGCCCGCAGGCTCTGGGTCTCCACAAAGAGCCATTAACTGCCCATTGAAGGCCCCAGTTCTGAGAGAAGGATATGCAACTGCCACACCGGATCTCAGGGTGTAGAGGCAGGAAAGTGCAACTGCTACACGTGCCCTTCTTCCCTAACCTCAGAAACCGAAGCCCAGGCTTGCAGAGGCGAAGGGAATCCATTCAAACCGTGCTAAGGTGAGCAGAAACCAGGAAAGCTGCCACCTCAAAATAATAGGCTTGCTCTCTCAAGTACCAGCTGATATAGCTGAGAGTACAAGAGCAGAGCTACAGGGCACAAGTGTTGGTGCAGTGAACTTCTGTGGTAGGATGGTGAAGGTTTAAATAGGAATCTTTAGTAATGGTCAGTCCAGTATTCTTTTTAGATCTGAGATTTGCATTCAAGAGCCAGTTTCTTTTATTATCCCACACAATCCAGCACTAGATGCACAAGTGAACATGTTTTACAAGAGGTAAAAATAGAAACAGAAGAGTTGATTTATCCATTCCAAGGGTTGATTTTTTTTTTTTTTTTTTGAGATTTTCATATAGTCACTGCACTTAGTTGCTGCTGAACCAACAGCCAAAGGTAAACTTTTATTTATTGGTACTAATTAGTGTATCTGTTTACTGCTGGCAACAAAAACATGACACAGGATTAGGGTCAGAAGACAGAAACTGCAATAAAATTATCAATTCAGCAGGTGTCATTCATGTAGAATTATTGTTGTCAAATCTTTGCTAGTCCTACAGGTTGGAGTGAGAACAGTGTCTGAATCAGCTGTTAAAAGCACCTTCTTCATTTTCCAAAGTCAGAATAATTACCACTCATCCTAACCTAATTTGCAGCAAAAAGCCTTGGTAATGCATGACAACACCAGTACCACTTCTTCTCATGGTGACTGATAAATTTCATGGTCTCCAAGTGTCTTTTTAATGTTAGTGACTTTTGCTATTCCAGACTTGGTGTTGTAGCCTTACATTGGAACAAGTGCAGTTTTTTTTACAAATAGACTTCAATAAGGTAGCAGGGCAAAAATTCAGACAAACCAACAATTTTTGGAGTTATTAAATCAGCATCTTAATTCTGAAAGGACAGACTTTCAAGGATATAGGACTTCATACAGTTCCTTGATAAGAATTGTTTCTGCCAATAAAATTTGGGTTGTGGAAACAGTGAGTTACCCCGCTTTTGACCAACTACCTTAAAACAAACAAAACCCCACACTCGCAATGTGTCAATATTATTTGGAAAGTTGTTCTTTTCTATTGTTGAGGAATGATTACTCAAACATTTAACTTTCATTCAGCTCTACAAATGCCATAGGCACTGGAGGAATACCTGGCCTCCTGAAAGGTTCATGCAGCTGAAATAGGTTCTACAGCTAGGATAACTTAAAGGATAACTTAAATCTGCATTCTTAAATTGCATATTGAGGTGTTTTTCCCTTTAATCAATGCAGTTTCTCCTATAGTTGAGCCTATGAAACGCTCACCTTTGAGCATAAGCAAAAACCTCCTCAGAGCCCTTACTTCTAGAAACAAGCCAAGAGAGTGGGTTGCAATTAGAGCTGCCTAAATAAGCAGGGGCTTTTGTATCAGTGGCTAAGATGGAATATCCAAGAAAAATATGTTTGGTTAAGTCAAAGAAATTCGCTTGGATTTGTTATCTCAGTAAAATAAGGAAGAGATCTCCTTACCTGTTGACTGTTTCACTTGACTCGAAAGCAGAGGGTTTACTTTGTTTTGGCATTTGTTTGGCAGTTTTCAAGACAAATGTTAGCTAAATGCCAAAGTATTTTCACTTTCCTATTTTTCTTTCTTTGGTCACTGTTGCATCCTAAATCTGGACTGAATTAATGAAAGCTTTTTCTGCCAACTTCCTCTTCCCAAGGAGAAATTTCTGGACAAAATATTTTCTGAAGTGGATTTATAATTTCAACTCCACCTTCAGCTGGAGAACTCCAGTCAGAAGTAGGTCTTGTGGCCATTGAACATGTTAGGCATTGAAATATCTGTCCAAAGGATGATGAATCCAAACAATCTCCAGTGACTCACTTGATTAAAGATCTAGATGTTTCTTTTTCTGTGTTAAGAGCCTGATCCATGAGAGGCTCTGGTGTCCCTTGGGTAGGGCTGGAATTACTGAGCTGATGTTGCTGCCTGGGGTCCTGTTGCATCAGGTGCTGCCTGGTTGTGAGGATAAAGCTGGTCCCTGCTACAGGGAGGTGTAATTGCCTCTTGGGTTGTGCAAATAGATGGTGAGGGAGCAAGCAGGCAGGTCCCCCAGGATGGTGGGCAGCAACCACTGCATGGGGGACAACCACATCCAGGTGCCAAACAGCTGTCAGCTGTGTGTTGCTTCTAAAGCAAAAGAGAGGCTGTCAGGAAGGATTCAAAAGTGGATAAGGAGCTCTGTAAACACTGGCAAAACATCTCTGAAGTGTGTGGGGCAGAATGGCAGGGATAGAAATGCCTGTTTGAAAGTTTCAGTGGGCAATGAAGGCTGACAGTGGTGTTCTGCTAAGGGCAGGACAGCATATTGCCCTGCTGTTCAACACCCTTTATGCCCATAGCTGTAGCTGATCAAGCCATTATGTTGTGCAGGAAAACTGAATAAAAGCTGCAGGTTAGATGAGGAAAAATAAACACAAAAGTAGTTACGTGCAGCATTGGTGCTGACTGTGGTCCAGAATGAGCTTTCCAATGTCTATGGGTCCCTGGAAGAGGGAGAGGTCAGAAATTCAAACCATCTCCTTTCTGCCAGTGTATTAGGAAGACTGAACAAAGACATGGTAGTCAAATAAATCAGATTCCTTTGTGGTTTGAATGTGCATCCATTCTGGATCTGGGGGATAGTGGGATCAAGCGTTTTGAGACTTATTCTGTATTTTTTCTCTCTGGTTCTGGCTGGAGATGTTGCTCAGGTACTGGGTTTGGGACAAATTGGGGTTGCCTGAAGTTTTTGTGCACGGGAATCCAAGTCATAATTTCTTTTAGTTTTTATACAGTGGCACAGTAGTGTTTTGTATCTTTTGGAAGTGCACAGCCCCAAGTCCCCAGCTTTCACATCTGTGAAACCTTTAAAGCATTCCCAGCTCACTTGCTATGTGCTCCCTACAGCACTCTTCTCACAGAGCTTTTAGGACAACAGAGAACTGTATATGTGTGTGAGTTCATGCATATGTAGTTTTTAGTGGTGGAAAAGGCTGTATACTTTATTCAGAGCTAACATATTTAACAACAAGGCTTTATGCATTCATTGGTGTGGCTGCCGAATTTGTAAACTGAGTGATTCAATAATTCTTGTATTCTGATAATTACTGTGAAACAAGATAATGTGAGAAAACTACAGATTTCTTTCAATGTTGAATTGTAGATGTGGAGTATTTGATTTAATAGATTCATTAAAATACTTAATTTTTAGCCTTGCCAATTCAGGAGGAAAGTTAAAATCACAACTTGGGCTGACACAGAATTTTATAGTCAGGAACACTGTGAATTATATTACTGCATATTTTAGCACTTATAAAAAAAAAAAGTAAAGCAGAAAGAGGAAACTTTCAAACAGATTTTCTGTTTTGCAAAGCCCAGAAAGAAAATATTTGCATGAGGGTTTCCTTTTTGTTTACACTTATAATTCTAAAATGCACTCAGTACTATAGGAAAGGCCCCTCAACAGAGACTTACTGTTGATGTCAAAGGGAGGGCAATGCTAGGCTGCCATATGGAACTGTTGCAAAGCAAGGTGGATAGTCAGAGAAAATAACTCTTAACTTCACTGTTCCCATAACTTAAACTCTGTCATCAGCTCTGTCCTTAGGCTACCTGCTCACAGCATATCCAGCTGTATGCCAAGCTGTGATCTCCTCTGCCTGCTTGGGAATCTGTCCTGTCCCCACAGTGTTCCTGACCCACCAGACCCAAAACACAGCTTCTTCCTTCAGCTTTGACCCCCTCTCCTTTGCTCACTCACATTGAAAACACTTGTAACACAAGTTTAGCCAAGCACTCTGAACTGTGCCAAACTGCATGAAATCTTTTAAAATTCAGCTCTCTGAGCCCACAGTTTAGATTTCTAAACCCATGGTGCATACCTTATCTCGTTAGACCAGCTTTTATCTTCATAGCTCCCCAATTTTACAAAATAGTCTCTGGGCTCCTCTTATTAGTGTTGCATTATAAATGACTGCCAACCAATCTGTTTTCCTTTCTACTTGGCAATAGGAGACAAAATTAAAGTTGCTTTGCACTGGTGGAAGACAAGGGAGTTCCAAGGCTGAGGATGACACAAGATGCATTCTCTGCTGTAGGCAGCAGAAAAAAACAATCTGTATTTTTAGACTGTTAATAAAGTTATGACCTCAAAGAAAAAGAGATGCTATGGAAGTACTAACTGTAACAACAAAGGGAGGGTGGGGCTTTTTGTTCCATTGCACATATAAAAGAAGAAAAACCTGGCAACCAACAACTATAATGAGCTACTTACCTCAGAAAAGGATGCATGAACTATAGATTAGGGTCAGTGAGATGTTATCAGCTTTTCTTTGTGACCACAAAAGTGTCTTATGGTATACATTCTTCTTCACAGGCAGCCAAGACAGATGACTCTAGTATCATGAGGATCAGCCTGATAAATCACTACTGTTTTCCCTTTAGGGAACTACGGGAGAAAGGTCCTTTGGACACAAGTTGATAGCAAGATCCTGTAAGTGCACGACGTCTCCTGGACAGTTGCTGCCCTGCTCAATAAAAAGGCACTTTGTTTCATGGCTCTGGCTGTGGAAGAAGAGGCAGAAATCATGGAGAAGCATGCAGAAAATGTCTCTAAACTTAACCATTAATATGCTTACATCAAATGGAAATAACATGTTAATGTTGCCAATCAACTACATCAGGTTTTACCTAATTTGTGGCCTGGTTTGGTAACATAATAATTACTAAAATGCACTACCCTCACTAGAAGAAAGGAAAGGTTTGTTGTACAAAAGAGTAATTAGATTACTTATGCCCTCAATGTCAAGAGCTTTTGAAATCAAACCAATAACTATGTATAATTCATGAGGCTTGTTTTTTCTTCCACATGTAATTACTTATACAGAAAACCACCACTAAATGAACTGTGATTTACCTTTGAGGAGACTGTAGCTCCTCAGCTGTGGATTAAAGGTATAAATTAGGTGTTATCCATTTAAAACAAAAAAGGCAAAACAAACCTGAGATAGAAAGGATCCCAGAGAATCTTAGACCATTCTTCCTCCACAAACCAGGAGAGACTACATTCTTAAACCCTACTGATGATATGCTTGCTGGTGGTCCCTCACTCTCTCTTCCTCTCTTCTTGGAAACCCCTGGTGATGGATATCCCATGTGGTGTCTAGAGAACCTACTGCAGAGCTTTACTAAAAAGATTATTTCTGCCCCCTTGAGCTGTAAGTTGTCAGTTCTGGGGCATTTTGAGATGGATAAACACCTTTCTATCTAGTATGCTCCCAGCATAGTGATGAGATACAGCCTTGACGATGTTACCAGCACTCTAAACAGCCCACACGGTATGGGTTTATTTAGCTGGAGAAAAGGAAACAAAAATCAAACCCAAATAGACGAACCCTGTAGTTGAGGTACATCTTGAGAAAAACACCAAAGCTATTACCTTAGACTGTTTCCTGTTGAGACTGTGGAGGGCTTCCCTCCTGCTTTTAGCTGCAGAATTATAACATTTTATTCAGCTGTTGACTTTTATGGTAGCTTGGTCTGACAAAGCTAAAAAAAAGACAGCTCACACATTGAGTGCTCAATGATCACAAAGAAGTAAATCACGTGGAGGATGCCTGTTCAGTCATGTAACTCCATGTCAGTTTTTTGCCTCCTGGGAAGGAAGTAAAGGAGTCCGAGTGATGCCAAAAGTAACTAGTGATACGCTATCTGATGATCAAAAGACAGCTGAAGCAGCTTTGGGCCAGAGCTAATGCAGCTACAGTGCTCTAAGGCAATTGGTTTATGTCAGTCTACATTAGCAGAGGGTTTTAATCCTTCATGTTCAGGTGATATCATGGTGGAAAAGCACTTCCAGATGAAAGTGCTTCTTTTTTCCCTTTCCTCCCCGTCCACCCTTAAGCAGTAAAAAGAAGGAAATGACACTATTAGCTGGCTTTTTTCTTACCCAGAATTCAAGGTGCATTAAAAAGTGCCTTTTTGCTATCCCTGTGATGCATGACTCTAGCATTTCCCCATGTGTTAGCCTGACTAGAGAATATGCTCCTACTGAAATGCTCCTGCCCTCCTGGCCAGTGGTGTGACAAATGCTCATTGGGACTGGGCTGATATGCAGTGTTGCAGCAGGGAGCCTGAGGGTTTGGGAGTTCTTTTAAGTCAGAGACAAAAATAAGAAGATACGTTAATCTTTTCAGATAGATGCAATATGCTGTTTAACTTCCTAAATCTGAGCACCCAGGTGGAGCTATGCAGATGCTAGGGAAACAAAACAGTAAGACACCGCAGATGTGTAACCATGCTCACTATTGCAGTGGAGAAAAATCGTGTCTGAGAGTTATCAGAGATGCAATTACTGAATGGCTAAATGCAAAGCGACTTTGCTGCCTTGAACTCCTACAGAAGAAAAAACTCTCCTGTTGGTTTCCTCAGTCTATGTCCTAGTTATGCAGACTGTGTGCTAGAGGTCGGGATTTGAGCCAGTGTTTTGCAACTCCAGAAATCAAAGACTTGGCACTTTGACTCATCTGCAAGTACTGTATAATGAGCTTTGAGAATTCCTCTTTAGTCTGTGTTTGCTCTCATAAGGAGTTCTGTAGTCCATGTATATTAGGGCAGCATAAATGACAGATGAGTCAAAGTCTTTTTCAGTCTCTTTTCTTTTGAACCTGAAAAAGAATTGTCTAACTTGACTGCCTGTGCTCTCCTGAAATTAATTAGAGCTTTACTTCCACTACTTTGAGTCTCAGTGAAAATTTGTTTCTTACTGATCATGATGACAGTTAAAAGTTTCTTAAACAATATTGATTAGCAAGTTCAGCACTTTCTGGTGCCCCCAAAAAATTTGAAGGTGAGAGTTTGGGTTATTTCCCAGCCATTTCCAGGTTCTAGGAAGGTAACTAAAATCCTGAAGCTAGCAGAAAAATCTGCACAGAACTCTGATTCAGCCTTGTCGAGTGAGGAAGAGACACAACCACTAAGCTGAAGACTGCAAAACCAAGGCACATCATAAGCAAAGTATGCTTCAAGGCTCTGTTTGTGAGCCTTCCGGCTGTGTGGGATAGACATTGATAGGGTTTTGTTCTCATTTGCCGTATTTTGAAAACTTTTTCTAAATTTTGAGGTGCATTTCAGACATCAGTTTTGATCTCATCAGACATTAGATCTGATATTGGTCTAATTCCATATGGAGTCAGCAGGAGCTTCAAGTCATGAAGTGACTGTAAACCAAACTCGCCAGAGTGACCAGTTGCGATGGCAAAGAAAATATAATGGTCCTGCCTGGGAAGGGAATAAGGTGACTCCTTGGGACTCAGAAAAGCACCTTTGTAGCAGGCTTCTAGTGTGACAGCAACATATAATTTCTCCAGTGCTTAAGTTACACTTGCTTCATAGAGAGGATATTTCCTTACTCTGCAGGAAATTATGTGAGATACCTGGCAAGTAAATGACCTTGTGAATGCTGACTCTTGCAACCGACTAAGGTTACCCTTCTCTCTAGTGTAACTGTGACTGCAGGTCTCTGGAGTGGTAACAACATTTTTCTGGCCTAACCTCAAAATCAGGGCCAAAAGTGCTAGACTTGCAACACTAGTAAGGAGCAATAGTGTGACTGTGTGCCTGCGTAGAGTTCTGGCACTGTAGCTGCATCCCACCTTGATATTCCTGTAGATGGCAGCAGTATGTGTTCTGGACATGGGACATCTCCAAAAGTGATGCTGTTTGCCTTCTGAATAATGGTGAAATTACAGCTCTTGCAGCAATAAGAAATATTTTCTTGGAGTTCTGCTCTAGGACTTACAGTAGATCATGTGGCTACCTGCTGAACACCAGCCAAAACAGCCCCTTCCTGAAGTTCCTTCCAAAAGGAAAGTAGGAACTCTGATAGGAGCAAGGGCTGTCTGAAAGGTGAGGAGTGAGAACAAAGCCTGAGCAAGATATTTGGGCCAGTAAAATGCAGCCTGCTTCTTGCTAGGCCATTACTCAAGGTTAGCTACCCCTGAATAGTGGGGGAAGTCACACAAGCAAGTGCCTCTTCATGTCCAATTTCCTTAACAATTGACAAACTAAAGACAAACACAGGCTACCCAAAGTTGTGCTGGTTGTAATGATAGATACTAACAGCTTCCTAGGAGCATTTTGATACAGCTAAACAAGAGCTGGGGGAAGTGCAAGGCTGTTGCTACCCATTTATGTGTGGATGTTTGTATGTACACATTGTACTTTTATTTTAATTTGTAGAGATATGTATATAACTGCATACTATAATTTCTGGGACAATATTTGGGCTTTAAATTGGACAAACCTTTTTAGATTTGAGTTTGTTCACTGGATGGATCTTCACAAAGAGAGACAACCATCAGTTCTGCCTGACAATCTCAGCTTTTGGTGACAGCAGCAGGAATTGACATCTTACCTGGTGTGATCCCAGTTTAAAATGAAATAATTGATTGAAAGATTAATTTCTTACAATTAGAAACTAGGTTCTGCTGCTCCAAAATCTAGTTGCATACCTGGTCAGTTTTGATGATATGCTCCTGCTGGTGATCATTTAGAATGAAACAGAGGACTCAATGCTTAAATACTTACTATAAGATCTATTCCTGCAGAAATCTTGCTTTGCGTGGTTGCTGTCTCTCTTGCCTATCATCCTCTTATAGTAAGAAGCATAAACTATACTTTCTTCCACATGCCTTTTAAAATGCCTTTTTTTATGAAGGCAGACTCAAGAGGAGCACTTATGGAGATAATACTGTCAGCTCTGCTGTATAATGGAGGAGAAAAATGGGGAAAGGAAGGATTTGAATCCCGACTTCTTATGGCTGAATGGAAACAAATATTTTTGGGGAAGGAAAAAAAGCTTTCTGGAGTGGGACCTTGAGCTAGAAGTAAAGCCTTTGCACTATGGAGTGTTCAAACTATAAAGTATAAATGGAGACTTTATTTTTAAAAGCTAAGTGGATTTATATTCTCCCATCTCAAAAGAGACCCAAGTGCCAAATCTGCACATTTGACTGTAGAATAATGTTAGAAAGCTATTTGTATGTGAACTTAAGATATGATCACAAGGGGGAGGTGGGGAATGTGTGAAGTCTATCTAGAGCATATTCTCCTCTAGCAAGAAAACAAAATAAATCCTGAGCATAGATGCTTAATAGCTCATATTAAGAAAAAAAGGTGAAAATTCCAATCAGTACTGATCTAAATCCTCAAAGCTGCACATGACAAAGAAATTTACCCTACTTAGATCTCATCAAAACCTTTTCACTTCTCACCAGGAAAAAGTGTAATTCTGATCATCAGCGGCCTCTATTAAATTTTAGTTTTGTGCTACTATATTTGTCATTTTATGAGCTTGTGCTCAGTGCAGAAATAGAAATATTAATGCATGCTGATGCTTGTATTTGATCTAGCATACAAAGGAACAGTTCAAGAGGTAGAGGTATCTGGCAGGCTGCCATTTAGAGATGAGAAAATAATTCAAATGTGATAAGTTACAAATAACCTATATATGAGAGCAGTAAAATTCTTGTCTTCATTAATACCTTGCTATTTCTGGTTTACTCCAAGTCCAGTGAGTGTATTTTGAAAAATGTAACCATAGTGTAATTGCCAGAGATGAATTGAGCTCCTTGATGGGGATGGACTGAAATAACTTCAGCTGCTCAGCTTTCAGAATTGTCTGGTTACTCTAGGCTTCCATGTAACTGATGCAAAACATAGATAATGGCCTGGGCTGGGGGCAAGGAGAGGTAAAGGTTATTTGTAGATCGGTCCTGAATGTGTGTTTATTTGTACTCTTGGCAATTATAGCAGTCACTGCTGCTTGCTAGGGATTTTTTTTCCCTGGGAAAGGAGGCCATCAGAAAAACAAACTCACGGCCACTGCTACAGCTTGTCTGCTAAAAAGACAAAGCAAGAAATGTGAGAAATGATCTCTTTATAATGAGCACTTAAGTTACTCCTGGAACTTGGCACTTCACTAACACTTCTCTGAACGAACTTCACAACCAGCTATTTACACATACCTGGACAGTTGGTGAGAAAAATTGTACTGTTAATCACCAGGAAAAAAAAACAAGACTCCAAATACATTTATTAGAGGAGGTCTGTATTCCCTGTAAGGTAAAGTGTTTAATTAAAAAAATCCCCAAACATATACAAAAGCCTTGACTTCAATTTAACCAGCATACGTTGCAAGGAGCAAACTTTAATAGAATTAAAAGTTAGTATGAGATGGCAGCTAATTCAGAAGCAAGGAAAGGATAGAAAAATGTAATGCCCTCCTTTGGGTGACAGCACAGATTGCTTAACTTTTGATTCTATAATCTCTTCTCCCAGTATCAAATCTAATCTATCTACCAACTTGAGTATTCACAAATGCGCTACCTCCTGTTTATTAAGCTGCACCAGTGCTCAGCACAGTCTCCTTAAACTGAGCGCCTCAAACTGTGCTGCACCCAGGTGAATGATGCCTGTGCACCACAGGCGGTCATGTCAGCAGCTGCAGTGGGAAAAGCTGTGACAGCTGGCAGGGATGAGTTCCACAGCTGAACACTTATTTACCTTGAGCATCACTCAACTAAGCTCACTTCAGTGGAAACAACAGTGAGCTTTTTTCAGTCTATGCAAAATCCTGGCACGTGTGCAAATTCCAAGTGTCACCCTTTCTGCAGATCTACAGTAGCTCGGATCACACTGCTCAGTGCTGCTGTTCCAGAGCAGGTATGATGGAGCATCTGCACCAGCTGCCAGGTGCTTTGAACACTCTTTGCCAGTGTTCTGCTGTTCCACACCATGGTGGTGGTTGAGAAGGAGGTGAAGAAAAGGGGTGTGGAGAACTGATCAAGAACTACAGCTAGAAGGAAAGATAAAAGAAAGGATGGGAGGTGCGTGTAAAGCTGAGAGAGGACTACAAGTGTTGCTGTAATGCCATAATTAACATTACAGATGTTAATTTAGGGCAAACATGCCTTCCTGGTGCCATAAAATCCTATTCTTTATTACCTGTGTAAATGTTTCTAGAAGAACAAAGCTCTCTCATGAAAGAGATGCCTGTTAAAAGTTTTCATCAGAAATATATTTGTCTAAAAAACACTATCAAATTGTTAGTTCCAAGTTGCATCACTGTGCCCAGGTTGCTATGATTCCTGTGTTATCCATATGATGAAGCTATCCAGAGAGAACCTCATCTATGACTTGTTTCTACTTCATTGCAGACCTGATACCCTCCAGGTTTGCTAACTTGTTATGACTAACAAATAGTTGGAAGTACTGAAAATAGCTTGTGGGGAGGGAAACAAAGGAGATAATTTTCCAAAGCAGAGCTTCTGCAGAACCAAGGAGGTATGTTCTGAAAGCTTGCTTTGATCATGTTTCTAGTGACAAATACTGTAGGGGGAGCAGGGAAGGTACGGCTTACAAGATTAAAAAAAAAGTAGATTGAATCCTCGTTCTCCTATTTGTCTGAACAGAAAGTCTTGTACTTAAGTCTCTCTGAAAAAAAGCAACACAACTTAGAAATTAAGATGGACATTTATTAATGTCTTTTTGCTTCTACAATAAAAAATATCATTTACTAGGTAACATTTCTTTAACACAATGTAGTGCTTTACTTATATTATGATGATGAAGCGTGTCCTTTGGTAGCTCGGTTGTTTTTACTGTTTGAAAAAGTGAAACTATTTTGGTAAATGAAAGCCATTAAGATGTTTTTAATCTATGAACAATATTTGCCTCAGGAACTTTCTTTCATGTGCATAGATTTGCTGTGGATAGGAGTTATGAGGTGCTTTTTAGCTGTTGTCAATCTATTGTTTAAATTGTGTTCTCTCTGTAATTTCCTTTTTGTGGGTCTGGGAATTCTTAGTCTGGTTTTCTAAGGAAACACGGTTTATTCAATCATGTGATTTGGACATAAACATACACCTGCCTGTCCTGCTGTGGCAGCTTTTTAACCCACTAGCAAATTTTAACCAAATTAGAGAGCAGCAGCAGTCTTCAAGCAACTTATAGTCATACAAATTTGTGAGAATCAAGAGCCCATCACAGGGGAAAAGAGGCTTTAGGAGTGCCCCTAACAAGGGAAAGCCCCTCTATTGAGGACTCAACCCTTACAAGACACAAGAGACTCCACACAAGAGGAGCTTGGTCATGAGTATCTCAAATCCAATAAAATCTTCACTTAGAATTCACACCTGCTTTGCTACCAGTGGACTCAGCTCCCATACAAAATCTATAATAAACCAGGCTCCATTAGCTCCTCCACTCACAGCTATTTTTTTTTGGTATATGTGATGTTGGTCAAGGGGAAGCTAGATCCAAATGCTGCCTGTGCATTACTAATATCCTGTGTAGTTAGAAATATCTGGATTAGGCATGAAGAAATAATGACAAAAACGCTGCATTTTATGATACATTAAGCTTGCAGTTGACGCTTTGTGACATAACAAATAGAAGTGCACAAAAAGCATCTCTAGGGCCCTTTATTAATTACTCTGTTTCTGGGAAATCTGTTTGGAAAGTGGCCTGTTAGTGATTCCTTCTCCTCTCCCTTGCAACATTGTGCAGCTTTTTCACCTCTAATGAAGTTTAATCAACGTTAAAAAAGTGGTAGGCATTCCAGGTCACAGGCATTGTGGTGACTCAAACATTTTAAAGTGAGTGCTTTTGACAGACCAAAATGTACTTTCCAAACCTTTCATTGTTCTTCTTGGATGAACAAAGGTAGAAATATGGACTCCTTTCTGCACTCTGTGCATTGTTTTTGTCTTGGTGGGAATAATTTGTTTCTTTGTTTTTGCATAAACTGTGAATGAAATTATCCTTTTGGCATGTTCTTGATATTTAAATTATCATCCTGTTGTTCAGCAATCCAGTAGTTCTAAAGAAAATAACTGGTGGACCACTGTGATTAACGTTGAGCTACTGGGTCTTATTTTCCTGAGATGTTAAGTGTGTTTTCATTACGTTAATCAAGTCAAAGAAAATATGATACTTATAAAATGTTCGATGTCTTACAGTGTTATAGAGCTGATAATCGTGAAGTTTTCCTATATGCAAAACTAGTGTTTCTGTTATTACTTGTTGAGGAAAAGTCTTAAAAGGGAAAATTGAGAACACAGTTTTTCAGCGGGGACTTTTTGAAGATCTCCTACTTCACTTAAATCTCTGGGCATGGATGAAAGTTGAGCTGAGACTTTTTCATTCTGTGTATAGTTCCTTTGCGTTCACAAACGGCTGGAAGTGTCACAACTTGTGTCCCTCCAACAATGCTGCCACTGCACCAGAGGCAAATGGAGGTAAACCACCAAAGTGGGCCACTTCTCAGAGGTGCACTATTACATTTGCTACCAACTGCAGGTGACAACTGGGATTCAGTGGCAAGTTAGAATCTGAAGGCTTCTTGACTATGTTGCAATAGGATTACTTCAGCAGTGTTGAATTATTTCCACCTCCCGCTCCGTGAGGACAGCTTTCTATTTTTTGCTCTTAGGGAAACCATACTGCCTGGAGAGACGTCTATATTAAGATGACATATTATATGCAGTTGGGAAATAGATTTGCATCTGATTGGCTTATTTTTAGAAGATTAGAGACTAACCAAATACAAAAGTAGTTCTTCAAATGTCATTTCTTATGTTTAATGTACAACTTGAAAAGGAAGGCTCTGCTAAGAGCTGTCTTCAAAGATGCTTAAAAATTTTTACAGGAATTGAATACAGGCAGGGAATGATGCCTGACCCCCAAATGCTCTCATAAAACTAAGTACTATGTGTAAAAGTATGCTCTTGGCTTCTGTAGCTCTTTACCTCCTGTTCTGATTACAAGAATTTCTTCTGGCTGACTTAAAAGAGCTGGCTGCCAAAGGGAATATTAGTACAACAGGAGGGAGAACAACTGGAAAGATACATTCTCCTGCAATCCCAAAGATTCTCTTTAAGCAAGGAGAGGGGCCTGAATTCTGCTGCCTTTGGCACAGTCTGCTGGGAAAGCAGCTACACTTGAGGTGGAGGGTGATGGGGGGGGGAAAATCTTTGAAGGCCTTTTAAGAGAAAGGGATAGGAGTAGGTTTGCACTGCCATCTTCAGCCCCAGGAAAAATGGAACTCTTTGCCACATGTTCTGCCTGCAACAATACAGGGTATCCCACAGTCTGCTTACAGCAGCCAGGGCAGAAACTCAGGCATGGGGATGCCAAAGAGCCTTGCACGAAAGGTGCTTCTACTCCTCTTCATCCTTCACTGAACCACTCGCCAGTTGCATGGGAAGAGATGGAGGGATTTAACCCATGAAGCAACTAGGGGTGCTATGGAAGGAAAATGTATAATCCTTTCAAGATATGGCAGGACAACAGAAATGTAGGAGGAAAGTAAAGTGAAGTAAGACCTGTCTTGGGGAGAGAGAAATCTGAAAAAAATGGGACTGCTTAGAGTCCTAAAATGAAAGTGAACAAAGAGCAGAGGAAGAGCCTGGGAGGAAAACAGAAGGAAATTTGGGACAACGCGTCTCCAAATCTGCATTTGAATTTTGAAAAAATTGGTTGTGGTTTTCCCCTCAAACACGAACACCTCTTTCCTTAATGCAGTAACACAGTTTCACTAGTGGGCAGAGACATGTGATCCGGTAATGAAGTGCTTAAACAGCATTTAAGACTTTTCCATCAAGTAGAAATACATATCCACCAGAGAAATTTATAATTACTATTGATTTAAATTGGTGTGACTTTTTTTTGTATCTTCAGAAGTCTTTTAGTGATTTCTTGGAGAACATGGAGCATAAAGCACTTTGAGGCTAGTGGGATGTGGGATATTTGCATTATTAACACCTCCTGTTGCAATACCTAGAACAAACTTCTTTCTTAGGAGTTTACAAAGGACTCTACTGGAAAGCCCAAGTGTCTTAAAAATACAGTAATGTTGCTTTACATAAAGCTGCACATGTCTGGAGATCTAACTGCAGAATGGACCATCACATTACTGTAAAGCTGAATAGCTTTAAATACAAAATGCTGAATTTCCAAAAGCTGCTATCTGTAGCCTTTCTGTTTTAAGCATGATTAAACTGGTGTGCAACAGGCTGTCATTGAACATTTGTTCCACATCTTGCTGAATGAATGTAAGGCAGCTAAGGTACCTCCCCTGCAGAGAGTAAAGATGAACAAATTGGGAGCTGCTGCAGGGACTGAAAAGGAGAGGTATGGGTTACCAGCAGTGTGTGCTGCAGTGATGCTTGTTTGGGGATTGTGGGAGAAGGAAATAAGATGCTGGAACTTACTGAAGTTGCCAGAGCTATTATATAAGTCATAAAAACAAAACAAACAAACCCTAAGCTGTTATCTGTGTGGACTATACTGCTAATAAGAGAAAAAAAAAAACACTAAAACAAACAAGTTCTCGTTTGGTGTCTCTCTTGCAACTGGGAAAAGTTTGACAGTGGATTGATGTTTTCAGAAGACAAATCATCAGTAATGGCTATAAGGAATTATGATCAGCCTCAAGTGTCTGGCTAAGCATAAAGCCTGTATAAACTGCATCTCCTAATCACCACTAGTCTTGAATCTACTCCTCTAGCTGACTGTGTGGGACGGGCATCAAATCTGTTGGATAAAGGTATCTGACTTCTCTTGCTAACAATCCATCACCCTTCACACCTCTAGGTCTACTTACCTAGGAACTCTGGTAAATGTTGTTGAGGAAAGATGGGTGAAATGTTCTGAAGAGAAAGATGGCATTAAAGCAGGCATGCTGTCAAGAGGTATTAAACTTGGGCTGATGAACTGTGCCTAAAATCTGTGCTGGAGACAGAAGTCTTCTATCTACCAGACAGGATTAGCATAGCTAATGCCAGTGTAAGTGCATTTTGTCACATCAGTGTGCCTCTTCCTTCACCTCACTGAGTGAGGCAGCCATGATACCATAGCAAGGACAGACCCAGCTTCAGTTGTCATTCTTAAGCAGCTTTGCAGTCCAAAGTGCTAATAAATAGAAGATTGGTACTTCTTTTTTTTATAATAAAGAAGGTGTCTTTTGCAAAATCCTCCAAGTTCTCCTAGTTGCTTGGTGTGGTGCAGCAGGGGCCACACTAGAGGTGTCTGTACATCACTGAGGGGCTCCATCTAATGGATTAAGAACTCCTGTTCCAAACAGAAAAATGAGAGGAGGCCCTCAGACCAGGCTTGCTCATGTTTCTGTGGCTTTGGAGATATTAAAACATCAGATGATAAACAGCCAGATTTCACTAAATACTATTACTGATCAGGGTGTGCTCTCTTTTAGACACCCATCCTATTCCATTATTTATTTCAGCAGATACTGTGACTATTTTTTTTGAGTCTAGTATTATACTGGACAATTGAAAGAACTAATCTTGAATAAAAACTAAAACTTGGTTGTATCATACAGGATTTTCATTTTGAATGAGAGCCCAGTTAGGGGTGTCTGAGCATTGAAACGTGAAGTCCAAAGTGCTGCAGTTACAGCAAAATTAAATTTGCTCACCTCCATCTGTAAAAGCAAATCTTAAAATATTGGTGAAGCTATTTGAAACTGAAAATATCAACATTCAAAAATCTGTCTTTGATATTTGTCTAAAAATTCTGATTTTATTGTATTTGTCTATACATAAATAGACTTGATGAAGCTTTAATGTATGTCAGCTACTAAACCGGGTCTGACCCATTTATTTTGTGTGGTGGCAACAACAGGATTATGAAAATTTAGTTCCAAGTAGGAAATAAAATCAGTCAGAAACAAGATAGTTCTTTTCTCATTTTTAACGAATGAGGGCTTTTTAAATAGGTTTTGAAGGTATTTGATAGCTTCCCTTCTATTTTTAGGAAGATACACAGACATAACTTTTTTTTAAAGGATAAAAGCCTTCTGCAAAATTTGCATTTACACTTAACTGGTGCCCTTTCTCCTTGTCTTTCCAAAATTTCTCCTTGAATTAGAGCATCACAATAGAGGTATAAGACTGCAAATGAGGAGAGTATCCTAGGTAGACTGAACCCATTCCCTTCTCACTGTGCAGCTCACCTGGTGGTTTGTGCATCCATGTTTTTATTTACTCTTCCACCAGTGTCTATATCAAAGCAATCATGAAGGCTTCTCCTTTCCTCTGGTTGGTGTATATGATTCTCTATAATGCACTTAATTAGTATGTTTGAAATTAGTGACTTCTGTCAGTAACTAAGGACATGTGGGGCTGGACAGAATGTAGCAGAGGAAACAAACATAAACCAAACATAGAGGGAGGAAGAAGGAAATTGCAGTAATTACACAGTCATGAAGCCTGGCAAGCCATTTAGCATCTTTGGCAGATTTCATTCACAATATCTTGTGGGAAAAAAAGTGGCATCAATTTCTTTCTGGTTTTTGTTTGTTTGTTTGTTTGTTGTTTTTGATCCTGCTCCAGAGTTTAACAAAAATCTCCTAACAGCATGAAAAACCCACTCCTGCCCCTGTTCCCACAGCTAGCTCTCCTGGGGAGAGGTTTGTTGGTAGGCAGAAGAGATGCCAGTGCAGCTGAGAACTTAATCTATACAGGCACCTGACATGTGTCCTCTTTCTACTGCTCTTTTTTTCCCTCAATCTTTGTTTCCTTACGCTCTGCTGATCTTTCTCATTTCATCTCTCTGACTATGAATCTGTCTTTATCAAACATGCTATACACTAGTGAAGAAGTAACACCTTAAATTCCAAATTCAAATTAACTCCACAGCAGTGCATGAATCTGGCAGGAATTTAGATGAGATCTTGAAATTTCCATTACATAAAATTTGGAGGTATAAAGTCTTTGTTTCACCAATTCACCTTGTAGATTCCTTCCTATTTACAGTTCTGGCTGTGTGTAAATAGTTTTAATGTTAATGGAAGCAGGTGGGCATTTAAACTTGATTTGTCACTAAGGATGTCAGTGAACTTGGTTGCTTAAATATCTTCCTCAAAACTCTGAATTTCAACTTAAAAAATATGTTTATTCTAAGGTTACTGAAAATGTAGTTTGAGCTTTTAGCTAGCATTATAGCTCTTTGGTTACTAATAAGAGAATTTCTGAAGGCTACATCTAACTTGGAGTTCAGCTGGGTATTTGAAGGAAATAAGACCTACAGTCCTGCAGTTTGTCCATCTGCTGGCTTCCCTTCCCAATGATATTTGAATTTACTGACAAGTTTCAGCTGTATTTGACAGAGAGCCTTTGAGAACACGAAGCTTCATGAAAAACAGCAACTGGTCAGAGGAAAAGGACCCAAATTAACACCACTCCAATTAATGGCAGTTTAGTCAACTAGTCCCTGATATGTGCTTAGCTCCAAGAGGGAGAGCTGTAAGGGATGCTGGACAGCATGGGTGATGCTTTGTGTGCTATGGTTGGGAGGGGAAATGGGCATCTGGGAGCACTGGAAAAAGGGGCAGCATTAGTCTGTAAGACCAAAATGGGTAGGGAGCAGGTGGCCACAGTCCTGCTGCTCAAAAAAAACCCCACAAACAAAACAAAACAAACCCAAACCAACCAACCAAACCAAACAAAAAAAAAACCCAGACAAACAAAAAACACCAAACTTGCTGGCTTACAAGGAAAGTAATATTTAAAAGCAGCAGGAAGAGGGTATGTGATGAGAGAAGTACTTTCGGGTGGCCTCATTCCCCTGGTCTTTACAGACTAATTACCCAGAGGTGAGAGATGGTTGTCTCAGGCACACTCCTCTAGCAAGAAACTTCTTTCCATTAATCCAATAGACAGTGTTTCTGCAATTCTATTCCCGCTCTCTCTGAATACCTCACAGGCAATTGCCTGTGTGCAGTTTATTGAGGAATGTCAGGGTGTCCCCATGTTTCCCAGCAGCCATACTTATACTAGATTTTCATATGCAAAGTTGAAAATTAATTGAAAGGACAGGATATTTAAGGCTTTCTGTGAGGTATTCAATACAGCAGTGTGAGGTGTTGACAGTCTGCCTTGAGCAAATAAAAGCCACCTGTGAATACTCTCATTGCCTGCCATCAAGCTGTAGCCCAGCTCCCAAGTCGGAGGCAGCCCTGCCTAAGCAGAGTGAAGTCAGGAGAAATAACCATCGGATATGTGACTGAAACACTTCCAGTTTGCTATAAACTCACCTGCAAATAGCAGAACTCAAAAATAGAGGTTGTGTACTTCATTAAATAAAAATAGATTTTTTAAAATGCTCAAAATACCATTATGGAACTATGCAGTGCCTGGTTTTGAATGTGATAAATCAAATTATGAAAGCACTGTATTTTTTCTGCATGGATTTGCAGCTAGAGAATCTTCATGTTTTAATGAGTGAAAAATTTCACATAGTGGGAGAATTTTATGCATTTGATAAATCAAAATATCCTGGTAACCATTCTGATTGGAAGTATAAAGAGCAGTCTGTCATTTTCCTTCCTTATCTCTTCATTAAAAATCTTTTCCATGTTTGCCAAGAAAATACACTGGCGCACTACTGCCTGATAAGTAAATCTTTCACTGACTCATTTTAAGTGTATATATTGCCTAATAGTAATTTAAGCTCTCTATAGTAACTGTTTGGACTGCTCAGATATGTTTTTTTATAATAGTTTTTAAAATAATTCAGCATTAAAAACTGCTAGATTCCTGCCATCTGGGAGGAAGTTTATAAAGAATGTTACTGTGTTGCAAGTGATGGTGCTATCAGGTACACACAGAAGGGATAAAAAAATGCATAAAATACATCCATGCTATGGTGCACAAAAAATGCAGTTTCATATAGTGCATTTTAGTACGTACTAAAAATATTTTTTTTAAATAAAATACCATGTGGGCTGTGTCATCCTAAGTATTTGCTAGGGAACAGGTTGAGCCTTAATAATCAGAAAAGCTCCATCTCGTATAAGAACTTTTCAATCCATCTGTGCTCCATCCTGTGGGAATTCTTAGTGACTGCTTGTTTTTAAAGAAACTCAAGGAAGATCTCTGATCTGTGGGATGGATTCGCCACACAAATCTTTTTTTCCTTTTCTTCTTGCACTGTTGCATCCCATCGTAAAGGAAATCTCAGATATCCACAGCTCTAGTTATCTGCATGAAGACCCCAACTTTCCATCCTAAACACATAAAACTCCCTTACAAGTTGCTTGTTTTCAACAAGTTCCACAGGCTAGACTGAAAATAAATACTGCTTAAGCAGAACACTTTTCTCTCTACCTCTTAAAAATCTTTATTCAAACATTCTAGCTGACAAAAAATAAAACTTAAAAATAAATTTGCTGGTTTAGTACTAACATGTTCAGATGCCCCAGTGATGACCATGACAAAACATACCGGATGAAACACTTGTGACCTTAAGGATTTTGAATTCTAACTTAGAAATTGGTGTAATACATGAATGTGATTGGTTGTAATTTATCTTACTGTTCACCTTGCCAGCAAGACCCACTGTAGATGTTTTAGTAGAAACTCTAGAAACTAAAAAAAACTGGTTTCTAGGGACCCTAAAACAAGCAAACCCCCCCCCCCCCAAAAAAAAAACAAACAAATTCAACATCATAAAAAGAAAATAAAGACTCAATGCAGGAAAATTTTTCTTTAGGATAATCTAAACATGTTTACATGGTATGGTATGCACATGATCTGAATTCAGGTATCTAGCTTTGAACCTCCTCTTCCTCCTGAGCAGCTTCCTCTTTTAACTGACTGGTGAGCTATTTTGCACACCACAGGCTACAGAAGAGAAGTGCAGGACATCAGTTCATCTGTAAATTAAGAGGAAAAGTGTTCCTGGAGACTTTGCCATCCTCCTTTCCTTCATCCATCCCATTCAGCAGCATAAAAGGGACTGTCTAGTGTGGTTGCTGGGATGCTAAAGGATTGGCTCCATTCAGTTATTATGCTCTGAATCTCTTGATAAGGGATTGTTTCCTCAGTGACAGGAGGGACACTTTCTCAGCAACAGCCACTGAGCACAGGAATCAGTCTGGTCTTGCCAACCCATTCAAACAACGTTTACAGTTTAGTCTATTAAAATCTATTGTTGCAATTCTCTATGAGCAGAACCCCCCAGTGTGAAACAACACTGCTCATTACTAGGAGATAACCTGCCTATACACTTGCCTCTTTTGGAGGGAGGCTGCCTGTAGTCACTCACAGGTATTTTATCCTACCTGCAAACTGACATGTTGTCATAGTCTCTTATGTAATGTAATTATACCTTAGTTCATGTTGCATAAAATGATGAAATTCAAACTACTACTGGAAAACATCTTTCTGACACTAAAAACGCTTTGCAATAATACTAAGCTGTAGAGGATGGCTTAGTTTAAAAAGAAATAGTGAAATGGAAGGAAGTAGAGAAAGTTTTTGGAGTGGTGTGATTGGAGATGACATGTGAGTTGCCTCAAAGTGCTTGAGCGGGTCTGCGGAGACTCCTGCTGCATTTGCAGGAGTGCTGAAAGCCCAGCTGAGGGTCTAGTCCTGATGTTGCTGTAGTTGTGCTTATGATCTGCTCCCACACTGGAGATGTTGGTCTTTAGTACCAGATGCTGGCTGGTAGCTAGGTGGCATTTGTCAGTTATTCACATATTTACAATGCATCAATAAATTAAATTAAACATGCCATTTACCCACTGTTCTCAACAGCTTTGTCCTGAGGAGAAAGTAAACTCTTGCATTTTCTCACAGTAGGCTCTGTACCAACTTAGTAATTAGGCAGGTATTCCATCTGACAGAAGACAGAGATTATCTGGTAACTCCTCCTCCTGCTGGAGCTGAAGCTCCAGTTATTATCCATCTGAGCAGGTGTTTTTACACCTCTTCCCTCCCCTCTGCAACTGAGTGAAAACTCTGTCTACTCCCAAAGCAAGAGAACACTTGTTTTCTGCCATGTAATTCATGTTAGTGTGTTTCAGTATTTATACAACAGAAATAAAACAATGCTTAAGTTGAAAATATCCACTAAAAAGCAGAATTCACAATTTATTCTCACTGTTGCTATGAGACCCTCTGGAATAAAAGTACCACTAAGCTATGCTCAGTAAAACTAAACCCAAGGGTGCCTATAGCTGACCAGTGAACAACTGATAACCTTGCTTGGAGGGCCTTTCGCATATGACACAGCAACATGTACCACCAATGAAACTGAAATGCAAAGTCCTGGTGTAAAATAATATAGTATTTAAAATAGCATAATGATTCTAAATAGGGAGTTAGTAGGGGTGATGCTCTCTTTTAAAATTGAAGTAGTCATGGAGTGCCCTAGTACTCTGCTGAACAAGAGAGCTTAGTTGTCAAATTGTGGATGAAAGGGAGAGAGGGATTCATCATTCACTCTGGCAAGAAGTCTTAGCACATAAGATAGCTGCATAATTAATGCTAGATATTTTAAAGCCATGTATTTTGATTCCCATGTAAGCTTTGGAAGTGGAAAAATGTACTCTGGCAATATTCCTGAGGAGGTAGGGAGGGTGCCCACTGAGATTTATGTATATTAAGTCAGAAATTGAGAGCCAGGGATCTGAAAGATAAATGTATATCAAAAGGTTATAGTTTGTCCTTCAGTGGAAATTATGTGGGCTTATTTGACAGGCAGAATCTGCTAATGACTTGTAAATTAACTTACAATGCTAAATGTAGCAACTGCTGAAAAACAAGTTAATCACATTGATTTTGCTTATTTTTAGTTTAAAAAATATTTCCCAACCACATATTTTACAGCTGAGAACCACATTTATGTAGTTCTCCAAAGATGCATCATCAGAAGAAATTCAGATATGACTGTTGCTCCAGTCACAACTAACTGACAGCTTGTAAAAGCCACCATCTTGAGGAAATATATACATGTTGAAAAGCTTGGGATCAAGAAGAGAGCCCCAGGGAGTAGTTTAAGGCTCCTCACTACACTAGAAATCAGCAGAGGAAGTGAAAGAAATATAATTAGAAAACTGAGTCTCAAACCAGACAAACCCTTTTTTTGCTGTATGCAAAGTCTACTGTGAAGCTATATAAGCTATTTACACTAAAAATTCAGTATCATCTAAGATAAAAATAAAACTGGAATCTGTAGTTGAGGGTCTGTAGCCGCTTAATAGATTTAGACCTTTGTCTCACATTGTGATGAACAGAGCGAGTGGTACCAACTCTTGTGCTTTGATTATTAGTCTCCTACTATTTGGTGTCTCCTGGGAGCCAAGCAAACATGTGGGAAGATAAGCTTTCATCTAAATCTACAATTATGTATTGTATGTATGCACTTATGTTGAAAGTTCTGGCCCTCTTGGCTGTGAACAAAACCTTGAAAGGGGGAACCCACATCCATCATTGAGTTAGACAGAGAAGATTTGGTGAGATAAGTCTTAATACCGAATTGTGTTTTGCATTGGATTTATTGTATGCTTTCCTTGCTGTCTTAGTGAAGAAAGCTAATCTGCTCTGAGCTTTGTCCTGCCATGTTTAGACCATCATTGGTAGCTACATTTTCTACTTGCAACAATTCCTCAAATATCTTCTGGTATGGTTTCTTCTGTGACTCCGGTGTAGGCATCAGCTGTTCCCCACTGACAGCCCTCTTTTTATGTTACAATCTGGTACTATCACGCCTCCCAGAAACAGGGGAGTTCTCAAAAGTTTTAATGCAGGATTTGTTTTTCCAGTAAAATCATGGAGTGCTCAAGTATCTTCATGTACAGGAAGGAATGTTATTTTCCTGCACTTTTTCTTTTTCAGATGAACATCCCAGTGAGAACCACTGTCTCTCTCTGGAGCTGTTCTTTCACAATCCAGAATTTTTTAATTTTCTGTTAACGAAAGCTTATAGTCAGATGTTTTACTTACCAACACCCCTCCCCTCCAGACCTCCCTAAACATTTAAGGACCCAGACAAGACAGTTCAGGTATGTCCGAGTTTTCAGTGAGCCTGTTGCAATAGCTGAAAGTATTGACAGGGCAGTTTATTTTCAGTAGTTTCTTTTAGTCTCTAAAAATATTCTGTGCATTGTGTGACCTCTATTGAGTATAAACTCAAACGAATGTACTGCTCTATCAGAAATCTAGCTGATTATCACAAACTCAATTACAAATAACAGCTGACCTAACAGTCAAGATAAACATTAGTCTGACCAGCAAAGCCTCAGAATATCCATTTACTGACAGTGCACATTGATGTCTAAATGTGATGCTACAAACTGGTCACATGCATCTTAAACTCAGATATCCTGGTAAGTGCTCCCAGGAAGGCTTGAAGTGGCTAAAAGTGAAAAAGATGTAAGTAGGCACAAGAGAACACTTCCCTAGATAATGGGGGGAAGAGGGGAGGGTTGGTGTTTGGTTTTGGGGTTGGTTTTTTTTTAATGCAATGCTCCTTGGAAAGCATCATGGATAGATTAAAGTGAACCTTTCAAAACTACTCTCTTGCTTTCCATCCAAGAACGAAAGTTGAACTTGTGAAAGGTGCTAGCTTGCAGGTGAATGCTTGGCTATAAATGTGGGCAGTCCTGACTGCTGACCAGCTGCTCTACTGGCTTGCAGGGAAATGGTTTCAGCAACACAAAGCAGGTTACAGGGAATATTGACTCTGTTACCAGCACGAGGAAGTTGAGTGCTTTACTATTAAACCTCAGGAAAACTTGATTGAGAAAGCTTACTTATCTAAAATTTCCAGAAATCAGTGTGCTGCGTACTGAGGATGAAAATTAGGGGTTCCTATTGCAAAGAGCTCTCATGGCTTATATTTTGATATTACATTTATTGCCAGTTGATTGTGTGATGGGAGTAAAAGGAACAGTGAAGAGTCGCATAATCAAATGAATACATGAGTAATGTCATACAATTGTGTTATGTTTTCATTAATTTTTTTGTTAATATTATTTATTTCACTGGAAATTACTAAGTATGAGTCTCAGCAGAAATAAACTAAGGAGAAAATACCCATTACTGCACTGGCCTTTTTGCCTACACAAACAGGAATAATATGGTATTTCTGTGCAGCAGGTGTTGGCAGAGCAGTAAACCTTCCTGAAGGTGTGTGTTCTGCACCTGATACACTTGTGCTCGTGTACCACTCAGCCTTGGTAATTCTCCTGAGCCAATGTGCTAGGAGCATAAGGTGAAGGGGTCATTTTTCTTATTGATTGGTAATGTTGTGCTCTTGTCATGATCTGAATGAACCTCCAGGACGGCTGCGCTCAGCCTGATCCGAGGCCCCTCGAGGATGCACCTGCTCCGTGACGGATGCAAAAGGGGCAGCGGTGCTCCCCGGCTGCTCCCACTACCTGCCGGGGGCCCGTTCTTCAGCAGGAGCCGGAGAGAGTAAATTCATCTCTCTGGCTGGGGAACGCAGCCACATAAAAAACGCGGAGAGGTGTCCCGAGTAGAAGCCGCTCCTGCCCAGCGGTGGCACTAACGCGGGAGCGCACCGCCCGTTACATAACGCGTCCAGGGGAGCGCGGGAGCCGCGGCCGCCACACGGCGGACCACTCGATACGTGTTCCCTCCGCCAGACGCGGGCGGACACGGCTCTTGCAGCCCCTCTGGCAGCTGAGCTGTGCTCCCCGAAACTAAACCGCCGCTCGCACGGCGACCCCGCCACCGATCTCCGGCGGCAGGTGAGGGCACCGAACCTGCAGCCACCGGGCGCCAGCCTCGCCGCCTCAGTGAGCGTGCGCAGCCGCGGGAGCGCATGCGCCTCCGCGCCCCCGCCAGAGCGCTGAGCATGCGCGGAGACGAGGGCCGGTCAGCCTCCGAGGGAGGGGTGCTGGCGGCAGTGGGTACCGGTGCATCCCGGCGGGCACGGTCGAGCGGACGGCAGCGGCCCCGTGTCCCGCCACGGCGCAAGCCAGCAGGGGCTCCAGCGGCGGCCGAGTGGCGCCGGGTGCCGCCGCGCTGCCGGGCCGGCAGTGCCCGAGCCACGCTGTGCCCCAGTTTGTGTCCAATCAGAGAGTGAAGTGCGTGCACCGAGCGGGGCGGCAATGCGTAAACAAGCCCCGGGAAACTCCTCCGCCCCCCGCTCTCCCTTCCGCGCCGCTCCCGCCCGCTCCCCGCGCCGCCCCGCAGCCTCCCCCGCCGCCCGCCAACAACTCCGGCGAGGCGCGCGCTCCCGCCGCCCAA
>VWYH01008315.1:36557-47580 GCA_013399365.1 Pampusana beccarii
CCCGCCCCCCGCCCGCCCAGCCGGCGCCGCCCGCGCTGCCACACGCACCCCACTCCCGCACACGCCCGCGGGTGCCCGTGGCCTCTCGAGGGGGAAGGTAAGGGGCCCGACGAGCCGGCCGGCCGCAGAGGCGGACGGGGGCCGCCAGGCAGGCGGCGGCGGGGTGTGGATGTGTGCGGGGGGGGAATCATGTGTCATAACAAGTTGTTGAACGTGACATTGCTCTTGAACTGCGCTGCGGCGGGGAGCGGGGCCGCCAGGGGCAGGGGCCGCCGAGTAACTTTCTCCGAGAATTCTCCGCTAAGGAGGGAGCCGGCTGCGGCGCGGGCAGGGCGGCGGTGCTGGCGGCCGCGGGGACGGCGGGGTGCGCTCGGGAGAGGCTGATGCCGTGTTCGCGATGCTCGCCGCTTCCTGAAGGGGACGGCGCGCAGCGCGGCTGGTGACGGGCGCTTCGCGTCTGGCTGCTGCGGGAGCCGTTTCCACCCCGGGGAGGATTTTTCTAGCAAGGCGCCAGGGCGGCTAGTTAGCGACGTTCTGATCCTGCCGGCAGTTATCCCCGGCTAATGCTCCGTGGCAGTTTGGCTCGCTTCCGTTGTGATTAGCTTGGCTTATTATGTAAGATGTCACCGGCGGAGGAGAGGCACAACTCCTCAGTGTGGCGGGGCGAGGGGCCCTGGGGACACCGGTCCGCCGTGCCTTCCCGCACCAGGTACCGGAGCAGAAGGAGCAGCCCGGCCCGGGCAGGGCGGGGAGCTCATCTCGCAGCCCGCCGGTCAAACGCGGCAGTTCGTTTTACACGTGGGTTGGGTGTGTTTCCCAAACCTTGCCTTTGAGCAGAAACGTAACCTGTTCTGGTTCTTCTCTACATGTTTGATTTCTTATTTTCTCAAAAAAAAAAAAAAAAAGCATAACGAAGTTTAAGAACTTGGGTTTTGCTTCTTTTATGTGCATGTTTAGTATGTTAATGTGATCTGGAGACGATTGAATGAATCATCAGTTCCATGGAATAAAAGCGAGTGAATCATCACATACACACAACTGTGGGGGAGTATAGTTATTGCTGTAGATAGTGAAAGGTTAGTGTCAGTTTCTGGTACGCAACAGAAAATTGGTTGGAAACCCACTAGGCTTCCTGGGGCTAGTTTGTGAGCTGTGAAAGTTTTGCAACACTCAATTTCTGTTTTCCTGACTCAGTGGCTGAATGGTAAAATCTTTCTGTATCAGTTTGACACCGTTTATTTTAGCTAAATGCTTGAAAGGGGAATGTTAATGGTAAAATTTAAGTAACTCGGTTATTCAAAGTGTACTAATTTACAATAAAGTTTAAACAAAAAACCTGCAATGGTATCGCACTATGTCCATACCCTGAAGCCAGAGACAGATCTTAGATGCTTTTAATTTGAGATTTGTTTTGTTTATTTTTGTTAAGCAAAAATAGTCTGTTTTAGAGTAAAAATATGTAACTACATGTTTGGAAAATAAATTAAGTTAGTTTATTTAATAAACATATTAATGTTGTACCTAGGTAGACTTCTGTTGCTGATCCTCTTGCCTGTTGCTTTTCTAAATGGGATTGAGGCTGAGTCCTATATATAGTTTTTGTTTTGACTTCAACTTGATTCCAAAGTGGAATTTCCATCCTCCACGTTTTCCTGACACATCTGTCTCTTCCTGTACAGAGGCAGAACTATGAATTTTACAAGATTAATTCGTGGTGTTTCTTTTTTTTTTCTTTTTGTTTTTGGTCAGCATACCTGCCATTGTTGAGAAATTAAATCACTGTTTACAACAGGAAGGTAGTGCTTTACACATACTAGCACTTGGTTTTACAATATAAAAGTATGTGTGGATCTTTGTATATCTCACTGTAAACCATTCTTTGTCCTTTGGCATCAGGTATCCTTTATCTTGCTGTCTATGTTTTGTACCTCTAGTCATTCTCCGAACAGGAATAGAGAAATAAATCAGTCATGGAAAAGGGTTAGTTTGGGTATTTGTTAGTGTTGGGAGAAAAGGCATGTTACCATTTTTGCTTGTTTAGAACTGAGTGCACTGGCACTTCAAAACCAATTTTATAGCATTAATTACAGATTGGAACAACTAAGTGTGGGAAAAACGTATTACTTCAGGGTTCACTGTGCGTCTTCTAACACCTCCGTATCGGAAGGTTCTAAAGTCAACAAAGTTAAGACTGCATGCGACTGTGAACACATTGTGATAGAAATTCTCTTAAGTTAGGGATATTGGGTGGTCAAGTTAACAAAATAGTAAAAAAAAGTAAAAAATACTGCTTTATTTGAGCATTTAAATCAACAGTCAAGTAGTATTCATGTGTTTTTATTTAGTTTCCTTACAAAGATAGAACATACAGTGTGTATGGCATTCTATGCGCCCAGACCTCAGTTGAAAGTAGTAATACAAATAATACTGGAAGTGGACTCACCACTGCTCCAGCTGTTTTCTCCTGTTCTATATGCACTTTGGGCTTCAAAGTAGAAGTGAAAAATTCTGGGTTTCACTTTTAAGCCTGCAGAATGTGCAAAATAAAGTGAGATAAAATGGATTGATTTAAGGTTGCTTCTGTGCAGCTCCGTTTTTAGGACTGATGAGCAGATTACTGTAGGATGCACAGCAGAACTTTTAGAACAGTGGAGGACAATGCAGATAAAAGTGGAATGTCTAAACTTTGTATCTTGTTTTTTGCTATGGTAAGATACATAGGCTTTGTTCTTAGCATGTTAAATTTATGAATAAATATAAAATCTTACACTGCCTTTTATCAGAAAAAAAAGGAGGTGAAGTTATAATGTTTATTTGAAATGAGTAGTACTTAGTTCAAAAGTTGTTTATCACCTGCTTTTTAGAGTCTGTGCTCTGAAAGACTGGTGCCAACAGCATTTTCATATGTCCTTCCAGGTATCTCAACTGAAATGAACAGTTAACATCCCAATGGAAAAAAACCCACCTAATAGATTCCTTCCTTTTGACAGGTTTTGCTTTAAAGACCCATTCTAGACAGATGCAGCAGTCCCAAGCAAAGTTCTGAACTATTTCTGTAGAAAGACGTATTGTTCATGTTGGAAAGAATCCTTTCTTCAACTGCTGAAAACTTTGCACAAAGTACTCAGTGGCCTGGGGGTTGTTTGCTCCCAAATCCTCAGTTAAAAGTATTTGTTGCTGTTGTCTGGGAGGAAGTTTAATTTCTATTACTGGTCTCAATAAGTTTTCTATTAAGAAAATAGTTAGAAAAAGTTCATACTGTAACAAGGTATATTGCTTTGTATATTAGAGTTGTAGCTAATCTGTTCTTGAATGTTGGTGGGTAGTGCCTCAGACATTTCCTACAATGAGACTTATTCCACTCACTATTGTGTTTTTCTCTTTCCGTTTTTCCAGTAAATGTAGTGCCATGAAAAGTACCAGCTTGACAGACTTGGAGACTTTTGAGACTGAAGCCCTTAATGAGCAGAGCAGGTGTAGCACTGGCAGCGAGCTCCACCATGCTATGACTAGACTGTGTATATCTGGCTGTATGTGTGCATGTGGGAAATATCTGTGTTACTGTCTCTATCTTAATTATTGCTTATAAAATAAAAAATATCCACTGGTAAGTGTAGGATACTTCTAAAATTAAAGATATGTAGTGTTATTTGAGCACTGTGATCTCAACAGCTGTCACTATTAGTTCTTACATATGAAACAAATAATTTTGACTGGTTACCTAAAGCTGAAACCATTTATCCCATTATTAATAGTTCAATTCATGCATGTCTCAGCAGGTTTCCTAACATCTGGCCAAACTGTTCATTTGCAACTATGCATTGGTCATTTATTTCCTATAGTGGAATGATTTTCTTCCTTTGTTTGTCGTTGTTTTATATGTGTTTTGAGGTTTGGCTGAAATAAAAATCTTAAAAAAATAAATAATAACAGCACCACCCCACCCCTCCCTCCCCAACCAAACAAAAAAACAAAAACAAAACCCAAACCAAAACCTGATTATTTGCCATAATAATCCTGTCTTCATAAAGCACCTAACTAGGAAAGACGGGAAGACTTACTTTCTCAGAAGAGGTTAAAGATGAGAGTAAAAGTTATTAGGGAGGATCTTCACTTCCTTAAGAGGCTGTCATATTGCTGACTGATGCATCACAAAGAAGGAAGCACCAGGCTTTGAGTTGCCGCAGTCTGTTACGGTTCAAGAACTTGTTTCCTATGTTGAGTCTTCACTGGCAGATGAGTTTGCCATGGTTGTTTTAAAGAGTGTACCACATGGGCATGGAGCAGGGACTGCTGAAGAACCAGGTCTCCACACCTAAGTGGGATGCCTTTGGTGATCCCTTGTGCATGTCATCAGTATTGGTCCTTCCACAAGGAGGAAACTCACTTTGTATTCATACCATTTCTTCTCACAGCAAATTCTTGTTAAAAAGAACCCTTCCTACACGCTAAATCAGTCATGGAGATGTACCAAGAAATAGGGTTGGGACCTAAATAGTGAAGCTATGTTTCTTCCCTCATTCATGGGTATGATTCATTCTATGCATATTATTGATGGCAGCATTACAAAATTATTTTCAGACAAAGATACATTGTTTCTGGCAACTTTCTGGCAGTTATCTGCTTTCTCAGAAAACTATATCTCTGTGCTTATGGATAGCAGATAGCTGAATCAGTGAGTACAATCTGATACCAGCAGGGAGGCTCGTAGTTTGTAATTGCCGTAGAATTGCTTGCATCCTATTTATTATTCTCATCTTCCAAACTCCACCCTGCACACTTGTTTAGTTCACCTGTTACAGCTTAGTTTTTGTATAATGAGCTCTTGGGGAACACCTTGTCATTCATTCTGTATTTGTAAAATTTGCAGCACTTCAGCATCCTGACTGATTTGGCTTCTGGTCTCTATGGAAATAAGTAATAAATAAAAGCTTTCATTTTAGATGTTTTTGCCTGAATGTTTAATGTGTTTCTATGCCAGTGCAAAGACAACAAAACAAAACAATTCTTCTGCAGTTTTAATAGAAGTTTGTCCAAAACCCAACACTATAAGTAAAATATGACTCCAGATAGACAACAATATGAATGAAAGAGAATAACAAATCTAGATTCACGTTTTTGTGACTCATGTGAAGCTCCTGTGAGGGAGACCATGAATACCAACAAAAGAGCAAAATTAAGCCCTAAGAAAAACAATACTTCAGTTTTGTTTTAACATAGTTCAGCAGGAAAGATATCACAGGAATTCTCAAATGTGATGAAATGCTGTAAGGGACAGGTTGGTTGTAATTTTCTGAGAATGTTTTGTTCTTTCTTAATAATAAATAAATAAATAGTGATTTTCTTGTGTAGCCAAAACACTCTGTGGTACTCTGAGTAGAGATCTTTCAGTTCTGGACTTGCAATCATACAGGTTTTTTTCTACCTGAGCTATTGTGATTCCCTTCACAGAGATGTGGAGTTAGAGGCTGCTTACACAGATTATTGAGAAGTGAGATTGCTACAACTGACTTCTTCCATGAGTAACCAAATGCTGTGGTTATAACTTGATGACAGAGAGGCAATTTATCTTCATCTTATAATTGTAAGGATGATTTCACATTGGCACTGTATCAGAGTATAGGAAATATATGGATTTTCAGTGTAGTGTTATCTGGTACATTTATATTAATTTCTCTTTGCAATGGTCTTCAAAAGCATTAATGTTCATGGATTACTTTTTCAGGACCAAAACATGAAAATACCCAACTTAGTTTGCAAGAGCTGTGAACTAGTAGTTGTATGATCATATAGATTATGAGAGAGTAACATGTATTTCCCAGTGGCTGCAGCTGACAAATTAATTTGCAGAAGTAGAACAGCTGAGATTTCTCTTCAGAACTATAAAATGAAACATTTTAATATGCATTAACGTTTATATATTTTTAAGAGTTTGTACCATCATATAAGAAATCAAGGTATTTTAATATGTATTAATACAGGTAGTGTGGGTGTACGGGAGCACACTTGGATTAATTCTTTTTTTCACCTGCCTATAGATATTTCATCTTTGTTTTCAGTAATTTTAAAATGGAGATAATTTATGTAAATAAGAGCTTTTAAAAATAAGCCCTAAGACAAGAACAAACTGTAACATGTATTCTGCCCCAGTTATTTTGTAGCTTTCACTGAGCATCCTAACCCATGAAAAAGTTCCTGTTATGTAACAGGCTCAATTTCCAGTCTTGGCATTCTTCTAATCCCTGCATTTTTCATAGTCTGTGAATCTGTGCTGTAGAAAGGAAGTACCTGTAGATTGAAATTACTTTTATAGGCATAATTCCTATTTTAGCTTTGTCAGTACAGTGATAGTGCTTACAGGCCTTGAACAGTAGTAGGGCTTGATTCATAAAAGCAGCTCTCCAAGTCTTAACATTGAGTCTCCTTAGCAATCGCTGACGTAATTATACAGTATAACACTGATGACGTGACCTATAACAAGATATTAATTTCCTGATTCTGAAGCTCTACATAGAAGAAAGAAAAGGCACTGGAGTTCCTTTTTGATAGCAGAAGATTTCACATTGTGCTTCCTAGTTCTGGTTCTCCTTTTTAGTGATACTGGTAAAATATCACCTTATTAATTAAGATTGGAAAATCTGTTTATTATATTATTCCAATACGTGTTCGAAGTCCCCAAAAGATAAATTATAACTTTTTATTTTGTGATGTAAATGTGTCAGTGTTATCTGTTTATGTAAGTTTCTTAGAATTTTTCAGATGACTTTTTGCATTGTGTTACATCCATTAAAACCTTTGTGTACTAACAAAGCACATTAAAGTAATAGAATCCAAAAATTAAATAGGTTGGTGCAAAAGTAATTGCGGGTTTGGACCATTAATTTTAAATCATTATAACTAGGCTCAAACGCATCTTTATTAATCAAAATAGCACCTATTACAATCAACACATTTTTTGCCAACATAAGTTTGTTTATTGCCGTAGCATAAAAATCTGTGCTTTGGGATTTGGTGAACTCTTGGGAAGCATTTTCTGCATCCTGCTGGTTGTGGAAGCACTTTCCCTGCAAAAAGTTGTCAAGATGCTTGAAGAAGAGGTAGTTGGTTGGTGAGCGGTCAGGGGAATATGGTGGATGAGGCAAAGCTTCATAGCCCAATTTGTTCGACTTTTGAAGCGTTGGTTGTGCAACGTGCAGTTTGGCGTTGTCATGGAGAAGAGTTGGGCCCTTTTGGCTGACCAGTGCTGGCTGCAGATGTTGCAGTTTTCAGTGCATCTCATCGATTTGCTGAGCAGACTTCTCAGATGGAATGGTTTCAGATTCAGAAAGCTGGAGTGGATCAGACCAGCAGCAGACCACCAAACAGTGACCATGACCTTTTTTTGTGCAAGTTTGGCTTTGGGAAGTGCTTTGGAGTTCTTCTCAGTCTGGCCGCTGAGCTGCTCATCACCAGTTGTTGTATACGATCCTCTTTTTGTCACACATCACAACCCGATCAAGAAATGGTTTGTTGTTGCATAGAGTAAGAGAAGATGACACTTCAAAACTGATGAATTTTTGGATTTTCGATCAGCTCATGAGGCACCCACTGATCGAGCTTTTTCACCTTTCCAATTTGCTTCAAATGCCAAACTACCGTAGAATGGCCAATGTTGAGTTCTTTGGCAACTTGTGTAGTTGTAAGAGGATCAGCTTTGATGATTGCTCTCAATAGGTCATTGTCAACTTCTCATGTCCTTTGCAGAACTTCTTGGACCACCACTGCACTGTACATTCATTAGCAGTTCCTGGGCTAAATGCGCTGTTGATGTTGTGAGTTGTCTCCACTGCTTTATGACCCATTTTGAACTTTAATAAGAAAATTCCTCAAATTTGATTTTTGTCTAACATAATTTCCATAGTCCAAAATAAATGTAAAATAAACAGCAAGTAATGTCAGTAGCAAGAAACATAAAGCAAGAAAAGTTCATTAAAATTATGTATAAAAGAACCACATTTATTTAAGAATGTATTCCAATATCAAAGGGCAAATTTCAACAATGCAAACCCAGTGATTCTTATTGCACGAATCTAATATTATGGAGGTAGATTTCAGGGCTAGTTACTACTGATCAGACCTGACAGATGGACAAATTCTCTCTACCACAAAAAAACAGTTGATCTTGAGAGAAAAGTCTTGAGTGATTCTTAGAGAAGCACCACCAGTAATTAAAGCAAGTGCAATTATGTTTATTTCTTCCCTCAAGAAGAAGAATGGAATATGTAAGAAACCAGGCTCTTGATTAATTTCATAATGAAAACACAGTTCTTTTTTCAGATGGAAGATCAGCTCTTAAATAGTGAATGTGTGGATTGAATGAAGTTAAAGATGTTTCTTTCATTCATGGTTTTATAAAATTGTTATTTACTACTTTGAAGAATTATCAGTACTAGCTGCTGAGACAAAAGATCCTTTATATGGTATGAATGATATTTTGACTAAGTACTCTTGGTTGATTCTGGCTGTAGAATTTCTCTGCATACAAAGTAATTTTGAAGAGCTGCTTAATTAAACCAATATTTTTCATCTTTCCATCTTAACTCTTTTGATATATCATAAATAAAGTAAATTTTCATGCTTTCATGCTAAATATGTATTTACCAAAATTTGCAAGTGTTTTGTGTGGACAATGATCACAGAATGCAAATGGATTTATTTGAAATAGTGTACTCGGTGACAGTTAGTGCCTCACACAGTCAAGTGTTTAAAATCTGCTTTTGACGTGTAACTTTTGTGAATTCATTGCTGAAAATATAGAATGTAAATTTACATGGGATTAGTCTACAATTCAAAATTTTCATTAATTGCAGAGGAGCTTTCCCAGTGAATGCAGTATGAAGCTGGATGAAACCAGTGACTAACTTGTAACAGAGGCACTTTTCTATAACGTCTGGTTTCTCAAGGTATGATAGCTCTTATTACATCAGCTAATACAATAGGGAAAACCACACACACTCTTGGGCATACAATCCCTCCTTCAGGTCTCAACAACAGCAGCAAACCTTGAACCAAGGGTTTGGTTTCATAAGGCATCTATAGGCACTACTACTGAACAGGGGAAGTACTGCTACTGTCTCTAATGCTGACTGAGCCCTGGCAGTCGTTGAATCCCAAAATAAATTAAGTTTAGCTTACCCAGCAAGAAACTAATAAAACCCAGTTTTCTGCTGGGCCACTGTGTTAAATAGACAAGCTCCAGAGTGGTGCTTTCCTTTTCTGGTACAACTGGTCCATTAGATCGGCTCTGCTGTTCAGTTAACTGTACATTTAGGACAAGTTGGGAATAGCTGCTTTGAGTTTATTGTAATTATGGCAATCAAATAGGTAATTTGTGGGAAATAGTGTGGTTATCATCTGTAAAGCAAAGGGAATATTATTATAGGGAGAAATTGTGAGTTAGTGCTCCATCATGGGCATAAAGGAAATGGGTCATTACCATCAGAACACTGAAGGCTTTAGCTGGAGTGTCATCATGTGGTAGAGGCAGTATCACCACTACTGTCTCTCATTTTTCATATCTACAAGATCTGTGAATCCTTGTTTCCAGGTTCGACTTAGTGATCAGGACTGAGAAGAGAGAGTAGGTGGAATTTTCTGGTGAAAAATGTTCTCATGGAATTCATTCTGGCACCTAGCCGTCCTGCTATTATGTGTGCAATTACATTGACAGAAGAACAGCATGAATAGAAGAGTGCACAATAAGAAAGCAGTTTGCTAATATTTATGTAAGGTAATCTCTGGTCTTCCTTTCTTGAACAGTTACTAGGCTGCTGCACCAGAAATGGGTTTGGGTCACATGGAGTTACTGGAGCAAGTCTGATGTTCTCTGGTTGTGGAGTAGTAGGTGCAGACTCTGCATTGGACTTCTTTCTTGGCAGTAGAGAACCTTCCCTGCTTTCCCCATCTAACTGTTCTATACCTAGATTTCTCAAGCATCTTTAATATATAAACAATATTTGCAAAGATCTGCTGAACATTTGGCCTTTGGATTTACAGTTTCCATCTGCTTGGTTGGGGAGTTAATATGTGGTAACATTGACAGGCAATGTGCTGACAAAATAAATTTCCTATATTTCTTACCAGTGATGATAGCAGTTTACCAAGTCATTTTTACTGCATATTTTCCAAGGAAGTGTCTTGGGTCTCATGAGTCCAAGGTAAAAGCCATAAAAATACAAATCATTTAGAATTTAGCCTTAGCTGATGAAAACTCCTGTAACTTCAATTTCAGTTGATCTATTTGACTTCATGTCAATATTTAACGTGGCTGTAGATAGAGGAAAGCCTAACCACAAGTACTGCTTGTACTTACCGTAGTTAAGTTACCATAGACCTTGTCTTGAATTGCTTATAAAATTGTTGGGTTTTAAATAATTCCAAGAACAAGATTAGGGAAAGGTTGTCATTTTGCCCAGTCAAACAATTTTTTGTAACCTTATCATTAAGCCACGACTTCAAATTCGGCTTAATTATTGCCCTTGTATTATGGATGTATTTTTTCCTGTTCTTTTGAAGGTAGAAGTGTTTGATCTAAGTATAAGCCTTTGAGAAAAAAAAATCTAAGTTTATATATGTTCTTAGAAGAGGCTGGTGAGAGTTTGGCAGCAGCGTTTTCCAAAAACAGCGTCTGCAGCCAAGTAGTTGAGTAGCACTTTCCCTGTCGTTGTCCTTCTTGAATCCTGATGTGCACCCCATACAAGTATTAAAAGGAAGAGATTAGCTCTGCTTTGACTGTTAGAGTCACAGACATAATGAAGGACAAAGAAGAGGTGACTGCTCTGCCCAGGAGCGAGAATTGCAAGTGTCTTTCGTTTGCAAGTAGCAGAGGTTAAAGGAAGTCGGAAAACCCTCTGGGCACAGGGAAATGCGGAGATGTTGATGTTGAGTGATCTGGAGGGGTTCCCTGCTCAGGGGAGGGTCTGGATCCAACACCAGTAGAGAGCATACTTCATAAACCTTTTTTTTTTTTTTTTTTTTTTTTTTT
>VWYH01008315.1:47596-262700 GCA_013399365.1 Pampusana beccarii
CTTTCTCTGCTATAAGCAAATAGAGAGAACAACAGGCAAAGAACATCTCTTCCACTCAGTGCTTGCTGGTTTGGTATTGATTCAGGTTGTTCATATATGTGAGGTCTGTTTGGCAGGTGCAGAATTCAGACTGCTGACACCTCACACTGCATGGATTTATACTGACTGAAGTAGGATTCCAGTATTTCGGGCACAGTTAAGTATAAAAATTAGACTGTTCTAATGTAGCTGTTATAAGGCTAAATGGCTAAAATGTTAGGACATTTCTTATTTTAGGCTGTTGGTGTGACTATAATTTATCCATTGTAGTGTTCTTCAATTCTATTCTTAAAAGGCTTTCTTCCCATCAGCCCCTTACTCACTGTACAGTTTTAAAGTGTTTGGGGATTTACCAGTAGGAGTTGTCTGCAGTAGAGTGTAGAATGGGTGCAGAGGAATGCAGGAAGACAAAGAATGGTCTCAGGTTAGGAAAGTTGAACGCTGCCTTGGAGGACTAGTTTCTGCTCATCTTGGATGCAAAATGACTATTTTATGCTGAGCAGGTAATATAGCCAGGAGTTCACAGGTGGCCATTAATTTTTTAACATTTGTGAGACACATGCAGCCAAATTTGCCAGTGTTCTGACATCACCAGTACAGCTAAAATGATGTGAAACTGAGCTGTTTACTGCTAAGAGCCCTGAGCATTCTGGAAAACTGAACCTTAAAACTTATATCAGCTATATGGAACTAAAGAGTACTTGGGGCAGTTTGGAACTAGACTTCTATGTCTCCTGCTTCTGTATCTGTAAATTATGGCTAGCAGTGTTGTCTTGTTGAATAGGTTGTGGAAAAGATTTTTTTTTTTTTACTATTTGGGGAGCATTGAAATACTACAGGAATGAGTGGGTATGCATGTGTATGATATCAAACACCTAGGGTAAAATAAAAAAAAAAACCAAACAACAACAACAAAAAAAACCCAACAAAAAAACCTGCCTTTTATACTAGATTGTTTGGTAGGAAATATATATTAATAATATTAAAACCAATGTTATAGTTCATGTATACAAAGGCACAGATTTTTTTTTTCTTCACCTCTTTTGAAGTCTAACTTTTATTGAAGTTGTACTAATCTTGGAAGGCCCCATCTAGATATGGAGTTCTGTTGAGTTTGGTTTCATGGAGATGTATGAGAGATTGTTTTTGCCTAAAGGTTGCATATTTAGATGAAGAAATGTAGTAGAAAAATTGGGCTCAGGGGGAGGCATTAGTCATACAGGTGTGTTTGTCTATAACATACTTGGGTGTGCTGCTTGGAGGTACAAAGGTGCTATTTTATTTCTTAAACTAAATATGCATTGGGGACATCTATGTGCTTTTAAGCAGATATAAGCTCCTGCTGCCTATGCTTGAAGAAACTGAGAAGATATGTACCTGTGGTTAGTGTAATATCAAGACACAGTATATTAGCTGTGGCTCAGTGCCATGGTAACACCAGAACATGGTTTCTAGTCAGCTTACAGCACAGACATCTCACTGCTAGTAGACCCAGCCTGCAACTTTTCTTGTCATTAAAACAAACAAGATTCATTAAAAATACTTTACTAAAACAAACAAACTGTTATTTCAGAAGCTGTGATAGTGATCTTGTGGATGTGTTCTGAATGTGGCATTTGTGGGAAGAGACAGGCAGAGTTTAGGAAAGAACAAGTGTAACTGTAGAAAAATAAAGAACCCCACAATTCTTAAAGCTGGGCAAGGCAGAACCTTATCTTCTTTCATACCTCAGGGAGTGGGATGTTATTGATCCTGCTTATTGGAGTGGGTGAGATTTACTTTGTCCACAGCAGTGAACTACACATTCATTGAAAGTGGTAATTGACAGTTAAATGTTGATTCCTGTGCTTTCCTACCAGTAAGTAAACCATAAACACTGCTGAGCATCCCGTATTGTTGGATGTCTCAGGAGCTTGTGCTGCAGGAGCTCTTGGCAGGCCAGAGTAAATAAAACAACTTAGTGTGGTATTACTCTGAAAGTGAGTGGTAAAATGTTGGCATTAATGATTTTGACAAGTCAGTCAGATGTCTGACAGGAGTTACATGAAGTGTTACATTGCATCTCATATGTCAATTTTGCTGCTAAACTATAGTAACTTTTCTTTTTAATCACTGCTTTCTATGTATCTTGTGGACTGCACAGGTTTTAAGTAGTGGCTAAAAAACTTGATACTCCATGATTGCTCATTTTGACATGTTATCATGAGCAACACTCACTTGGAAGTCACCAGATCTGCATGCATCAGTGCCTGGACCTATAGCAAATAAGTCACCAAAACAGTGATTCCATATAAGCTACAGAGCTAAACAGGCCAAGGAAATTCACCTCCTCACTGTGCAGTTGCTGCTCTTGTCTCACCATGTACCAAAGTTAGTCACTGTCATATACCCAGAAACAGAGCATAGAGCAGGAGCTCCAGGACTTTTTTGAGTGCTACCAACATAACAAAAAACTGTATGATAGTATAGTTACTTTAGCAGATTGTACTTTTGGGGGAGGGGTGGGAGGTGGGGGGGGACAACCATGCACAGATGCAGGAGGAGATGTTTAGGCTGTATGAAGGAAAGGCTATAGATCAGATCTTTGCAGGGTACCAGTTCAAAGTACCTACATAGTTAGGAGCTCCCTGCAGGAACGAACTGCATTAGAATTATCTGCACAAGAGACAACTGGGCTTAACAACTAAGAGTCTTTTTCAAAATTTTCCTGTGAGCAAATAAGTGCTAAATATTTTCAGTTTGGGGGACTGAAGTTGCTGTCTATGTAAACATATGTTTGCAGACTTTTGGTTTCTAGGTCTTATCCTTGTGCTTTTCTGTGCAACACTTCTGTTTCTGCATTAGCAAGGTTTTGTATTCAGGGTTTTATTTTTTCATTGTCTCTTTTTTTTTTTTTCTTTTTCTTCCTTTGCATGTTCCTGCTTATCTCACAAGCACAAAGAACTGATTGAAACTCCAGGTAGAAGATAAATTTCAGAATAAGAAGAAACTTGTGTACACTGAAAAGAAATCACAGAAGGATTGTGGAGAAGAATCTGGAGTACAAGTTCTGGTATGAAATTCTAAATATTTTCTTTGGAATTCAGGTGACTGCTCTGGAAGATAAAGCTCACTTAGTATAGAGTATAGCATGTGAAATAGTTCCACTGAGTCTGTGCTAGCCAGGCAAAGATCACTTTTTACCAGAAAAAGTAGGTTTAAATAGGTTCAGGCTAGGATAGTTCCTACTCTGTTGTATGTGGTATCTACTCAGATATTTTTCATGCTTTATCCAAATGTTGAAGTGTCTTATATGTAAGAAAAGTTGTTTATATGAAAACTAGCCACAAAGTCAGGACAACTTTCCAGTACTAGATTTTTTTTGCCACTGTTAAGAATGTTTTGAGTATAATTTTTTTTCCTCCTTATAATTTCGGAAGGAAAACCATATGTAAATACTTGAGATGCATTCTTCCATTTCCACAATGTGAAGTCAAAAGGCAATTCATTTTCTTACTACTGAAGATGTTGAAATCTTTCACACATTTAAATAACACTGTATCAGTATTCACCCAGAGAATACTTTGGTCTATTTCTGACTCCGTATTTCCACTGATGGCACTGGCAAACGTTCCTGCTAATCTAAGGGGCCACGGTTTGAATCCTTTATACTTATTGTGGAAATCTGAATTTAGACCTGTGAATTTGCACAAAGCAAGAAAGAAAAGGTCTTTCCCTTGAAATCAGATTACGTTTAAAACCCAAGAAAGCTTGTTAAAATTGGGAAAACATGAACTGCTTTTTTTCACATCTGTAGCATAAATTTGCATTTTTTTTGTCTAGTAATTATTTCCAGAATTTGGCTAAAAAGCTCATCAGGCTAAAACCAGGTATACTTGCATTACAAGTTGACTGGCTGGAATCAGTCACCTAATCCAAGAGAAATAGCTTAACTATTTTTAGTCTTCTATAGATGGACTTACTGGTACAATTTCAAAAGTTTTCTCTTTGTAAGTGCCAGTCAGAAGACTGGAAAGTTGCCCCGTATATTTTCTAGGCCCATATCCTAGGTACTGTTATATAGAAACCTCCATTTAGTGCTCACTGAACTGAAATTCAAGTTATGATTTCACTGTTGCTAAGTACCAACTTTAGCTGGTATAAAATGCTGCAGCTAGAAGTTTGTTAGTTCTGTGTTCAGGGTGACCAGAAGAAAGGACAGGGACCAGAGAGAGGAGAAACTCATTACAAAAGTGGTTTAACTAGGTAACACAAAACCTTGAATAAGGACAAGTGCGTCAGCAGAAATGAAATGGAGATACAATCTGGCAATATTCTTAAGGTAATATAATAATGATTTCCCTACAATAGACATTTGATTAAAATGTTAGACTAGAGTACAGCTTAACTGTGAATCAAAAAAGCATCACAAAGGAGAAGGAAGCCAAAGAATGCATATGGGGAGGGCTGAGCATACATATCCTACCAACTCTTTCCTCACTTGAAACTGCAGAAATAAGTATGTGATGTTTAGGTGTTCATGAGGGAAACAGCAGAAAACAACCCACAGGGGTAATTCTAAAATCAATATATTCCATGTAAATGTAATTAAGCTCCCTGACATGAGTTCAAATAGAAGTTTCATACATTTCCATGGGCATATTCCAGATCCCTCGAAGATCTGAGATAATAAAATGGAAGGACAGGATAAATAGCAAAAGAGAAATCACAACCTAGAAACTGCTTGTAGGTTCTATTTCCACAGTGCCTTATTCTTCCCTTCCAAAGCACAGACTTCTGAAAGAGTTTTGAAGGGTCATGGTATCATCAGCTGCCAGTGTCAAGGGGAGACAAAAGAATGAAGGTAGTCTTGGATGAATGGGCAAGGGGAATATCAAGCAGTTGTCAAATTACATTGCTCTGTTTTTGTTAATGCTATGATCACTACTCAAATACTGACCTTGGTTCTGGTAATTGCACTTCAAGGAGGATGCAGACAAATTGAAAAGGGAATATAGAAGACCTAAAAGAATGATACAGGACTTGGGACATGTGCTTTATCATGAAAGACCAGAGACACAGCTTAGTAAAAGTAAAGCTAATGTGGCACTTTCAGCCAGTAATCAAGCCACCTCTTAATATTATTTTTGGTAAACTAAATGGAAACATTTGAGATAAAGTAACTGATATTAAAAAAACAGATTCTTCAGTCTTAAAGATTAAAAGAAAATCAGATGACTGTAGCTTAGCAAATGGGGTAATAAAAACCAGACTAATTCAGACCACAATTAAGGATTTTTTTTTAATTATTATTGTTATTATTATTATTATTATTTTACTAATTGGAACTACCAATAATTGTGGTAGATTCCTTGGTGCTGGTAATTTTGAAAATAAAGAAGGATGATTTAGTCAAAGTAATCCGTGAACTTCAGGTGGGAATTAGTGTAAGTCAGTCCTATGGTTTGTGGTGTGTGGGGTTTTTTGTTTGCTTTTAGTGCAGCTCAGACTAGATGATCACAGTGGTCTTTTTTGACTTATTATGTATTATAGTAAAGGTTGTGCAGTCAGTCTTTACTGTAAGATTTGGATGTTTAATTATGCACAGCCCTGGCAGAGAATGTTCTGCATGCAATTACATTAAATTCTCTAGAATTCAGTAAAAGTGGAAGAGGAGGGATGTATATCAAGGAGGTAGGATGTATTAGACAGATGAGATGTTTTCAAGTGTGGTTTGTCAGCACTTTATAAAGGTATGACAGGGTCCCTTGTGAAATACCTGGTTATTTAAATTTTAAGTGACCTTTTAGCTTCTTTTGTGATCGGTAGTATTTAAAATATGTATGGGAAGTAAAGCAACAGCTAGCCCTGTAGCTCTGCAAAAGATAGCCCTTGGGTACAAGGGAGAGCTATGTACTGTACTTGCATAACATCTTGGTCTTAAAGTAGGTTAGATACCTGCTTAGTTTTCTGTAAAAATACTGTTCCCTATTTGTTTTGTGTTAAACCCTTCTCCATTTATATATTTATGTTCTTTAATAATAAACATAGAAAAGATGTGTTGTTTTAACAACTGACAAAAGCAAACTAGCTAAAGTGAAGAATGGTCCAAGATCAGTGTTCCAGAAGAGTTCTTTCTGAAAGAAGAACGCCAGACTTGAGTTTATGTCTCATATTTATTTTGCAAGTAATAAGGTTAGAGAAAATAAATATTGTGTGAAAGTGTATCTCCTAGCTTCCCTAAGGTAACAGAAGGGTGTATGTTGTGTTAGTTGAAGTAACAGATGTTTAGGAATCCTATATTCTCGGGATTCCAATCTTTCAGGCTTCTTCATTTTGGCAGATTTTTTCATACCACAGCTAGAAAATGAATATTTTGTTATATTTGATAAACATCTTTGTCAATAACCACATTCTTTAAGTCATCTTTGTACTATATTCCAGTGATGTGCGAGAACAAGCTTTGCCTCAGATGTACAGTAATCTTTAAGCTCCTGTAAGAGATACTGCGCTTAAGAACTAGATTACACTAGTTCTGCTTTACATAGCATTTTTCATATGTGTGACTGTGATGCAGTGTTTATTTTAAGAGTCAAAAGCTACAGGTTCAATTCCCCCTAAAGTCAATTGGGAAAATTGCTTGCAACAACTTCTAACTTATAGCCTGTACATTTTTATTTCTATTTTCTCCTTAAAATTTCTATATGAAAATCTACTGCTAAGAGGTTTTTTATTTTTGATGTAAAACAGCATTTTCGTCCTCAGTGAGAAACCAGTAAGAATATTCAGTAATACAAATGGTGCTTTACTATGAATGCAGTAAAAGTAAGAAGTATCCATGAGATGGCACCCCAAAATACTATCATTTATATCTAGTGTATTCCCATTTTTAAAAAAAGTTAATATCTTGATATAAATATATATCTGTTATGAGATCATGTCATTATTCTATATGGCTTCTTACACAGTGTTTATTGCCATATAAATGAAACCTTTCCCCAGCAGTGTGTTAAACAATATGCATAACATCTGTCACGTTTTCAACGCATCCTCTCCCTCCCTAAACTCTCCTCTTCTCCATTTTTATGGCTGAGCATGACATTATGTAGCATAGAATATCTCTTTGGTTAGTTCAGGTCATCTGCCTGGTTGTGTCCTCTTGCAACATATTGGGCACCCCTCAATTTTCATTATGGTGGGTAGCGAGAAAGAGAGAAGGCCTTGATGCTGTGCAAACACTGTTCAGCAATAGCCAGAACATTAGTCTGTTATCAGCATTGTTCTGGTCACAAATCTAACACACAGCACCATATGAGCTGCTATGGGGAAAGTTAACTCCAGCCTAGCCAGGCCCAGTACAGTTATTTAGCAGGATGACCTAGGAAGAATTTGAGATTTAAACTAAAGAAAGCGATAGATAGCATCTGAATAACAAAATATTTGTCAGGAATGAAGCAGACAGTCTTTTATAGATATCCTTAGAGCTTTTGAACACATAGTTTCTATGATGGGGGACATGATGAATATTTCTAACACTGACAAAGAAATCCACACATCAAAGATATTCAGGGTATATATTTAAGCAGAGTGTCCCACTGAAGTTGCTCAAGATTTGAATGAATTGAAAACTAAGAATTTAGGTTTGTCTTGGACACAAATTTCTACTTAGGTCAGTAAGTGCTCTGTTTCATTCCTTTTACTACAGAAAACAGACTACTTATACAGTTCTGTGCATTGCATAATGCTCAACTTTCTCAAACAAGAGTGTTTATTTTCTTGTGCAGGAGTCTTTTGGATGTTTTGCCTAAATGTCTTATGTTTCCACCCACTCCTGTCTAACATAATGCATTTCTTTTATAGAGAAATGAGATCTGAAAGATCATATTTGGCATTAGTCTCTAGTGAAACTGAAATTTTTCTGGAATCTACTGAGAGTTTTACAGGTTTACTAGCACTGCTGTTTTGGGAATAGAGCAAAAAGGTTGCTATTATTTTTGTTGACATGGAGTCTGTAGGGATGTAAGCAGTCTAGCATTCCTCATGTGAGCAGTTTCCTTTCCATAACAATGTTTGTATATTGCATGAAAATCTTATTCTTTCTTTATCTCTGCTAACATGTCATTAGTGACATGAGTCACTGACTCCACTGTGAAGTAGAGAGTTCGCTTGAATGTTTATGAAGTGTCATACTGCTTTATACAGAGTAGAAGGTACTTACAGTATCTAACCATCCTGGAGGTGTGAGGAAGGGACTAGAAAAAATCATGTAAATTTGGAATTTTTATATGAGCAATTTCTGCCTGTGCATTGGTCATCACAACCTAACCAAAGATAACGAAACATCCATGGGATTATAATGCAATCTTTGTGGCTTCATGACTAAGAAGTGTAATAAAGCAGTAGACCACAAGACCACTTTAGTTCTTAATAGTGTTCACATGCTTCTAGAACATTTTTATTAGATAATGTACTGCTGGAATTTTCTCACATCGGAATGCTTACAGGAGTTAGGAGGAGTGACACTTTGGTCTCCCAGTTATCAATGCACTGGGGACACCAGCAGTATCCTTTATTTGACATCTTCCCTCCTAGTTATTGGGAGAGTGCAGTACTTGTGCATGTGTGGAATTACGAGTAATTTACAAGTACACTTCTAACCATGCTGCAAAGAAGGGGAAGAGCAGTGGATGTTGTCTACCTTGACTTCAGCAAGGTTTGTGACACCGTCCCTCACAACCTCCTCATCGGCAAGCTCAAGAAGTGCGGACTGGATGAATGCAGGGTGAGATGGATCATGAACTGGCTGGATGGCAGAGTTCAGAGGCTTGTGATCAACAGTGCAGGGTCTGGTTGGAGGCCTGTAGTTAGTGGGGCTCCCCAGGGGTCAGTGTTAGATCCAATCCTGTCCAACCTTTTCATCAGTGACCTGGTTGAAGAGACTGAGTGCACCCTCAGCAACTTTGTTGGTGATACCAAACTGGAAGGGCTGATGCACCAGAAGGGTGTGCTGCCGTCCAGCGAGACCTGGACAGGCTGGAGGACTGGGCAGAGAAGAATCTGATTAAGTTTAACAAGGGCAAGTGTAGGGTCCTGCACCTGAGGAGGACCAGGCACCAGTACAGGTTAGGGGTAGACCTGCTAGAAAGTAGCACTGCAGAGAAGGACTTGGGAGTTTTGGTCGACAACAGGTTGACCATGAGTCAGGGGAAAGGGACTTGGGGGTCCTGGTGGACAGCAGAACGACCATGAGCCAGCACTGTGCCCTTGTGGCCAAGAAAGCCGATGGCATCCTGGGGTGTATCGAAAGGGATGGAGGCAGGAGGATTGGACTTTGGATCTTTCAAGGTCCCTTCCAATCCCTAACATTCTGTCATTCTGTGAACAATGTGTCCTTGTGGCCAAGAAGGCCAAGAGTATCCTGGGGTGCATGAAGAAGAGTGTGACCAGCAGGTCGAGGTTGAGTTCCTCCCCCACTACTCTGCCCTGGTGAGGCCGCATCTGGAGTACTGCATCCAGTTCTATCCTAAGAAGGATAAGGAACTACTGGAGGGAGTCCAGCGGCAGGCTACGAAGATGATTAGGGGCCTAGAGCACCTTTTTTATGAAGAGAGACTGAGAGAGCTGTGTCCGTTCAGCCTGGAGAAGAGAACGGTGAGAGGGGATTTCATAAATGTTTATAAATATCTCAAGGATGGGTGTCCATAGGATGGGACCAGACTCCTTTCAGTGGTACCCAACGATAGGATGAGGGGCAACGGGCACAGACTGAAGCACAGGAGGTTCTATCTGACTATGCGGAAAACCTTCTTTACTCTGAGGGTGCCAGAACACTGGAACAGGCTGCCCAGAGAGGCTGTGGAGTCTCCTTCTCTGGAGACATTCAAGACCTGCTCAAACACATTCATGTGCAGTTTACTCTAGGTGAACCTGCTTTAGCTGGTGGATTGGACTGGATGATCTCCAGAGGTCCCTTCCAACCCCAACCATTCTGTGATTCTGTGAATGCAATGATGGAAATGTTCTCTTTAAACATCACTGCAGAATATGATATGTGTGTGTGCTTGAATCTGTAATAACATTATTTTATTTGCAACCAAAAATACTTTCAGTTAATTACAAATACAAAGTGAGACAGTATTTCTGTTTCAGTGATTATAGTAACTGCTGCTTTGGAAATGAGCATAACTGTGCATTTTTATTTCCTTTTTAATAATGAATGTGTAGCTGTAAAACACTCTATCAGTACTAGATGTGTATTAACCAACAACCTCTTCATCACAGCAGAGGTAAAAGTACATTTAATTACATCATAAAGACATAAAAATAACTTGTTTCAGGAAGTCATGGAGTTATCAACTGGGACTAGGCTGTGGAAACAGTGATATTCACACTCATGAGATGTTTGTTAATATGAAAAGGGAAGATGAGTTGATGTGTCTGGTTCTTTGTCATCTTCAGTGGTCATTTACTCTTGCTTAAAACAGAATGCAAAAATGCAATTAAGACACAATGTCCTGTTTCGGTCCCGTTTTGCAAGTGTGTAAGATTACATATCTATAAATACACAGACACATACTATATAAGGTATGAAATTCTGAAGAATCCAGCCTTTTATCTTCAAGTATTTTAGCTTGTAAAATGTTATACTTGCCTCCATGTGCTGAAAATACGAGACTTACCTTTTAATTCTTTACCAATCCTGTTCTAAAACTAACTGCAGATATCTTGATTATTTTCAGGAGCTAGTATCAACAGCAATATGAGGTAGTATGTAGGTTAAGTGTTCAATATCGCAATTTTTTTCAAAATAAAATCTCTCACCTCAGATATTAGGTGTCTGGTTTAAATGCATGTCAAATGAACATTCAGATGAAGAATAAAGTTGTGATTAACACATTGTATTGGAATTTGAGAGCTGGAGGTTTAATTCCTAGGCAGTCATGTCTCTCTGTGTTACTGACATCAGAAATTTATTAGGAAACCAGCTAGAAATATTTTACTCTTTGTGTAAAACGTGCTCAGTATTGCATTGTTTTCTTCACACAGTTTAGATTGGAGGCTTTTTAGATGAGATGGACTCTCAAAGGGCGTGTTTCCACTGCAGCTGAAGGTGTACTATCTGAATGGATATATTTGTACTAAGTGTAATCTAGTCAGCTTTGTTAAATAGCAATAAAAATAGTGTCAGGTGTTTCAGTAAATGGGACCCAGCTTGCCCTGGACCCTTGTGTGGCTAGGTTATGCTGTTGTACATTCTATATGTTCACTTCCATAATTACTGGGAGTCAGCTACATTAAAAGTAGATCCGCTTTTCTCTTTCAAAAAATTTATTTTGATCAGCTTTTGTTTTAGTCCTTTACTAAATTCAACCTTTAGATTTTCTTTTGATTTTTTCTCCTGTAGAAGCAAGCTTTTTCCATGTCAAGTTTTTAGATATGTTGCAGAGAAATGGGAATGGACATAGAGCTGCTGTGTAATATAATGGTACTGATCTGTAATGATCTTTAGGAAAACCCAGTAGCTTTTGTTTAGTTTACATTGTGCTGCTCACCACAATAGATCCAATAGGACAATGAAGACAAGGAGGCAACAGAGCGATTGTATGCTTGAGTGTATCCCTGGTACCCATGCTGCACACTTACCAGGGATCAGTGTCATGGCTATGAGACAAGAGCCCAGCATTCACCATGCATACACCTCTGCTACAGTTCAGACTTAACTGGAATTACCAACACTTTCAGTTCACAGGTAGCCTAGAACTGCATGTAGTGAGCATATTCCAAACCTATGGAGTAATTCTGGTTAGTATTTCACAGAATCCCAGAATCATTGAGGTTGGAAAGGATCACTGGAGATCACCTAGTCCACTGCCCCTGCTTAAAGCAAGGTTGACTAGAGCAGATTGCTTAGGACCTTATCTGGTTGGGTTTTGAAATTCTCTGGGGGTGGAGACTCTGCAACTGCTCTGGGCAAACAATTCCAGTGTTCAACTAACTTCACAGTAAAACCCTTTTTTTTCCCTGATGTTTAAATTGTTTCCTGCATTTCAATATGTATTCATTGCCTCTTGTCCTTTCACTGGGCACCACTGAGAAGACTCTTGCTCAATGTTCTTTATTCTTCCCTCCATCCTCCATCAAGAATTCATAGACAATGATCAAGATCTCCCCTGAGCCTTCTTTCCTGCAGGCCAAACACTCCCAGCTCTCTCAGTCTGTCCTTGTGTGATAGATGTGCCAATCCCCAAGTTATCTTTGTGGCCCTTCACTAGACTTGCTCCAATATGTCCATATCTCTTTTACTGGAGAATCCATAATTAGACACAGCATTCCAGATGTGTCTCACCACCTCTCTTGACCTGCTGATAATGCTCTTCATAATGCAGCCCAAGTGGCTGCTGGTCTTCTTTATTGCAAGGATGCATTGCTGACTCATGTTTAGTTTCATGTCCATCAGGACACCCAGGTCCTCTACTATGGACCTGCTTTCAAGCCTGCCAGTCCACAGCATATATTGGCATGGGGGCTACTCCCTGCAAATGCAGGACTTTGCATTTCCCTTTGTTGAACTTCATAAGAATCCCATAGGTCCATTTCTCAAGCCTTTTGTGGTCCCTGTGTCACGGTCCATTTGGTGATGGACTCGTGATGGTTTGTTTACCTTGATCTCGAGGCGTAAAATTAAGGCAACCAAACTGCCAAGGGGTTACACTTCAATCAAACAGTGTTACTTTATTAATTTGCCCGTGAAGTGGCATGCAGAAAGGAAAAAGTGGAGGAAAAAGGGAAAGGTAAAAGAAAAAGGGGGAAAGAGGGTTGGTTACCACCGAACGAGTCCCAAAGGCGTCCCTCCAGTCTCTGGTCCTGTGTGAAGAGTCCTGCCGGTCCTGTGTCATGGTCCAGGATCCTTCAGTGGGGAGATCTCCATGATGTCCAGTTAGGGGTTGTCTTTTATGCTTCTTCACCCTCTCTCACTCCCATAGATTGAGGCCAATCTCCGCTATGTTGCACAATCCAGGCTTAACTGCGCAGGCCCAAAAAGTCCTCGCTTTGCTTGCCAGAACCCATCTTTTCAGGGGTCTCTTACTGGTCCATTGGGTGACCTCAAGACCCTTGGTGAACCTCTGTGCATGCTCTTTTTCGTAAGCTTTTGTTGTGGGGAGGAGGTTGGGGGGCAGTCTGGCTCAGGCAACAGGTGAAAAATCCATCTTCTGGACAGCAGTTATTGTCCCCAGGTTGGAGAGGCTTTCGTAGCACAATTACTTTTAGCGTGTGGGGGGCAAGTTTGGCTAAGGCAGTAGCAAAATCCACCTGCAGCTATTGTTTCTCGCAGCCCCCAGATCAGAAAGTCCTATGCAACACAATTCCTTTCTTCAGGCCTCTCTCCAAGCCATTGACCACTTCTTTCTACTAGAGCATCTTGTTCTTTAAGTCCCTGATAATGGTGTTCAGGCAAATACTGTTCTTTGGACCGACTCTTACACCCTGTGAGTGGTGGCACAACAATCTGGTGTATTAACTGCTCCTCTCTGTTTTGCATCATCTGAAAAATTGCTGAGTATGCACTCTGTCCCATCACCAAGTCATTAATGATGATGTTGAGCAGTACTCACTCCACTATCATTCAGTAGCAACTGAGCTCCACAATTGAGCTCCACTCACAACCTTTTGAGATAGGCAGTTCAGCCAGTTTTCAGGCCACCTCATCATCCATGTAGTCCAGCCCCTCTATTCAAAGCAGGCTCAATTAGACAAGTTGCCAAGGATGGAGTTCTCTGTTGAGAAGTCTCTTGCTCTGTCTTATTTACTTCCCCCATCAGGTATTTATTTACATGGATAAGAACCCCCCTGAGCAAGGCTAAACAACCTCAGTTCTTTCAGCCTCTTCTCATATGACTGATGCTCCAGTACTTTAATCATCTTAGAGGCTCTTCAGGCACTTTGTATCATAAAATCATAAACAGAGAGAGAAAATTATGTGGTGGAGTAGCAGTTACCTTCCACTCTATTGTCAATATTTGCATCTTGTCTGATTAATGTTACTGTATTCTGTGGCTTTGAAGAAGAGACACTTATCAAAGAAGTAGGGATCTTCATCATCTTTTGTCTATGCTAAATAACATACAGTATTCTTGTAAGTGGTTACAAGTTTATTATTCTTTGGGCACTAAGTACCATTTAAATTGGCTCCTGTTTCCATCAGTGCCACTGGTTTGGACAGTAACGTCCCTAAGAGGTCATGTTCATAGTGAGGATGTTTTTTGCTAAAATTGATAATATTTGCCTTGTTACTAAGTAAAAAACATGTCTCTAAAGATTTGGACAGGTGCTCCTAGACTCCAGGCAAACTATGTTGCTACTTTTTCCTTCATTAAAAAAGTGACTGTAGGTAATCTATATGCAGCAAAACTGTATACTTTCCATTTTTCTTCTCTGTAACAATCTTTGGTATGTGGCTTTGTTAGCACCACATTAATTGTACCAAAAAATGTAGTTTTCAGGAATGTTATTGAGTCTCTCTGTACTAAAATTCATTACTTTGTCCTTATTGAATGAGGGACACTAACATAAAATAAGATTATTAGGAAGCAGTTTCAATACCTCAGTTTTCAACTGTTTTTGCATTTTTTTATACTAGTCACTGTTTTGTGGTTTTTGTTGGTGGTGGTTTGGGGGTGTTTTTGTTTTAAAGGGAGTGGGGTGTGAACTGCTTCACCGGTACAAATGCAGAGGCCAACAGATGCAATGAAGAAATTTGTACAATAGATTTTAAATATATCAGATAAAAACGTAAATTGGTAGTCTGTATTTGAAGGCATCTTTTTGATGTATTTTGTAACAATAGTTCCACTCATGATTTTGGTAAGTTGCTGCTTAGTGGAAGACATAGCCCCAAAATACATATTTTAATTGCTGACTGATGGAGGGTTATGATGGCACCAGTGTTTCTGACAAGTTTAAAAGACAGAAAGATAAAACACTAGACAGCATTCCAGATTTCTCAACATGAAAATGTAAATCTCCTTAATTTTATTCCTACTGCGCTGTGGTAACTAAGGTCTTGTACTTAAATGTGAATTATAAAATAGACAGCACGATGATGATAGGAGCAGGCTATGTGTTATATGTATCAACAAGTTCTCATAAGCCAAATACCTTGTCAAAAATTCATATTCCCACCTAAGCATTTGTGATAAAGGGAAATATTTTTAAGAGTATTATGCCTTTTATTCTGAAATGCCTACCAAGGATATTAGATTAGGGAATGGAGTGAGATTTGCCATGTAAATTGACAGGTGAAGCCTTCTAGCTTTAAGCCTCTAGAACCTAAACTTAACAGAGCACTGAAGAAAATAGTCATATCTAAAAAAACTCAGCAAAGTGTATGCAGGTTGTAGTAACGTCAGATATTGTATGATATCCTTATCATGATTTATCATCTGCTTCAGAAAAACCTTATTGAAATGTATTTAACAGGCAGCTCAGTTCATTGTCAATTGTGAAAAATTTTGAAAGTGAAAAGTTGTTTTGTTTTTGTTATTTTTTTTAAAATGTGTTGATACTGTTAAAAAAGGCAGCTGGCAACTTCAAGATGAAGTATTATATCAGAGATAAATCTCATATCTTAGCATCTCTTAGTGTTTGATGTGACTATAGGATTTGGAACTCTCGCAATACAGATTAGTTAGAAATAGCAGTGAGGCATGAAACAACAGTAAAGAATGATGCATGTTCTCTGCTGATTTCATACACCTTTGTAAAATATAAGGAGGTAACTTTACATATATATGTATACTGCTACCTGGCCTTACACACTAAGCTTGATACAAGTTGATAGTCACACACTTTAATCAGTTGGACTGTAGACTTGCATGGGCTGTGGGCACGCACAGTGAAGCATGAATGCTCATGTTTATGGAATTGGGGTCTCAATAGGAAATATAAACAGAGTTCACTTGCCATTTAAGTATAGATACCCCTGCAAGAGAATGTAGTGAATTTAGCAAGAATCTGACTCTTGCTCAATGGCAGCTTTTTGAAGAGGAAATAAAGATCTGTTTCTATAAATATAAAGCAATATTAATAGAATGATCCAATTTGAGCATTTGTCAGACCTTTTCAGTAAGTGCCATTAGATATTTAAGGACCCAAACAGACATTATTTTGTTTTTCTCAAATAAATGCCTCTCTAGAAGGGCTTTGCCTGTACTGTTGTGCTTAAGAACCGATTTCTTAGACTCAAAAGCATGTAAACTCCTGAAGAACTGCCTACATTTCTTACCATAACTTTTTTCTACAAAAGTAGTAAATGATCCTGTCTAGTTGATGAGACTGGACAAATTAGTAATGTGAGCATGAACTTCTGCAGACAGTACAGCTTTCTGAAAGCAGGATTGTGTATATTCTTTGTATTCTGGGAGGCACTCAGCCCAGCTCTTGCGCAGACCCTAAAAGAGAGTCCAAACTGCCATAGCATACTCAGCTAAAAGCCATATGATTTCATTAGCACCATGCTGAACCCAGACTTCCAAGCATTACAAAAAGGAAGCTCAAGATGCAAGGATGGTAAACATAGTCTCACAGATTTTGGTTGATTTTGTGCTCAATCTGATTAAATGCTCATCAACCCAGAATATGCTGCTTACATGCAGGCAGAGTCTGAAGGCCATGATTTTGTAATTGCAAAAAAAAAATTCAAACTTTTTTTTGCATACTCGAGAACTGGTTTATATATATTTTCTTTAGAAAACTCTGTGATAATAATGTGAGATGCAGGCACTGCATATGCAAACTTCTATGATTTACTGCTGTCATGGGACTGAAGTTGGGAAACCAGCACTGTCAGCTTCCTCAGCTAATGTGACTGCAGAATTGGCATGTGATGCCAAGTTATGGGCTGAGGAGCAATTGCTCACTTGAGAATAGCTTCTGGCTAGAATCCTGAGCTTGTCTCTCCCTAAAACTGGTGTATTATTCAGATGAAGAATCAATTAAAAGTAGCAGTTTTGCTTAATCTGCTTCCATTAGCGTATTGGATAAAAACTATTAATATTTCAAGATAATGCTTTCAGTAAAATGTTACCTGGAGTAACTCTAATTTGTTAATGTGAACTGTTACGTCCAAAATACGTAAAGAACTTTTTTTTGCTTAATCTTAGAGAAAGGCAGAGATAATGTCTTTTACTTAACTCGGTAAGCCGAATTCAGCTGTGACAATGGTCGTATGATTGGATGGACTGGATCACATGGAACATGCTGCTGCACAGAGTTTGACTCTCTATATACACTAAATTGCTGACAAAATCAATCCTATGAGGATGTGAAGCTAAGGTTGGAGTATCTTGGTCTGCCCTCTATTTTCTCTCAATTTATCCAGAAAAACATTCAATATTTATTTTACAAGTTCAAAACAAAATTCACAAGTATCTGTGTTAGGTTTCCTCCAATGAAGCCTACTGTTTTAATTAGCAGACAACGTGTTGGTTCCAATGAATGAGAGTCTTCCCATGCAGTTCAAATGAAATGGAGTCCATCCAACATTGTGTTATTAAGTTAAAGATCTTATTCTTGAAAGAGCTGGAAAGAGAACTTCTGTTGAAAATCGATTGAAGTAGTTAACTCCCAAAGACACTGTGAATGTCATGGATTTGTCTTGTAAAAGATGAGGCAATTTGGTGCTTACATTTCTATTTCCTTTCAAGCCTCTTTGTTTGCCGGTCCTGCCATCATAACGGGCATCAGTAGATTTCTTGAGGATTGCTTTTGCCAAACTTATTGGAGTTCTAAATTTGTTTTGACTTAAGATCTAGTAGCAAGTCTTGTTTTTAATTTGCAGTGCAAGTAGATTGCATAATTGTGAAGCTGTTTGACATGTGTGATACAATTAGATTTGCATTCCTGCCAGTTTTCAACTGTAAGAAACAAAATCTGTTAGTAACAATTTTAGCAGGAGTCATTGGAGGGTTCTTACAGTTTTGCATTTCCCAGAGACTGGAAGATGACATTCTTCTAAAAGTATTTGAACACTTCACATTATTGTTTAGCTGAGATGTATATGTTGATGTAAGTGGCTTTGAAATTTTTAGGGAAAAAAATAGTAAAAGAAATATATATAATATAAAATACATAATATATAGTGTATAACATATAATATGCAGAATGGAAAAAGCAATATAACGCTGACAGAAACAAGGATTTGGAAAAAAAAAAAGGTAATTGAATTATAACAAATAGCCATTAGGATGTCTTGTGGAAAAGCATATACTTCATTTTCATTGAGACCTGATTAGAAAACTTATTAGGAACCTATGATTATACTGGTATAGAGGTACCATTCCCCTGGAAGTATACATACATAGAGTTGGCAGATCCTGGAAATCTATGGATGAGACATAGTCTTGCCCACACAGACAAATGCTATATTCAGGCTGGCCTGTGCATGTTACACCACTTGAATTTTTCTGATAATGTGGCTCTGATTGTCATTAATTGATTTTTTCTTTTTTCCCCATGGTGCAGTAGCAGGGAGACTTGAAAGAACATTAATTCCCAAGTAGATTTTCTCTGGAAAAGCCACAGAATAAGCAGGTGATACTACTGTAGAGAGCAGAGTAAAAGGAAACTGAATTGGCAGAAGCATATAATCAGATAGCAATAGAGGTAAAGTAGCCAAGAAGTACCAAAGATCATAAATAATAGAAAAGGCAACACAGGTGTGATTTCCATGAGTTCAGAGAAAGTCTAACAAACTATGCAGTGGAAGTGAAATAACTGGCAAGAGACCAAAAAAGTAATTCAGAAGATACAAGATCTTTGTGGTGCATGGAGCACAGCTGATTTAGAACCAAGGTGGGCTGTTTTGAATTATGCATCTTCTTTTAGCTGTTACCAAAATCTGTGACTGTAACTTGCTCTAAGTACTTATGCAGAATTGCTATAAATTTATATAAAATGTAGGACTGTAAGAGACTATTTGGTCATTCTCCGTGGTTTCCCACAATTGCAGGTAACCATGAAATTATGCATGTCAACAGACAGAACATACCACAAACCACAAAACATCTTTTTCAATACTCCATAAGAAAATAAAGGTGTTGTAGTACAGGAGACCAAAGTGCATAGAAACTAGTTTGCTGTAAGAGAAAAACAGAAGAGGCTAAGGATACCACCAGTATTTTAATTGCCTACAATTCCTAACCCCACTGCACATCATCATTTTGAAACTGAGCACAGAGGCAAATGGATTCTTGGAAGCCTCTTGATTGCAGGTCTTGTATCCTTCCCGCTGTTGTTTCGCTCCCTGTGAGCAATATCTGGTGGTTCAAAGGCAAACCCCTCTCTCTCCACCTTGTCACCAAAAATCAACTACATCTGAAGAGAATAAAAGATATTGTTGTGGCACAATGCAAAGCTCTATACCATAATGATGAACCACCTTTGAAGCCAAAATAATGTCAATAAGGTCATTTCCACAGGAAGAATCAGTCTGGCTACATGGCAGCTTATACTGTACCTTTACTGTGCTTAAAAACAAACAAAACAAAAAACAAACAAACAAAAACCCAAACAAAACAAAACAAAAAACAGAAAGCAACAGCTGATTACAGTTCATACAGTTGGACACTACAGTAACTGAACCAAGAATTTGGTCAATGATATTTAAAAGTTTGTCCCACTTTCTCTGGGAAGTTTCTACAGATTGCCTTTTAAAATTTGCAGTACCCCGGAAGCCTGTAACCGCAGTTCTTAAATCTGTTATTCACAGGGAGATAGCCAAGCTGATCACAAGATCTTCCCTCAGTATGTTTAATAGTCAGATAATATGTTTAAAGCCAGGTGTTTTTTCACTTCAACCTCTGCATAAAGTGGCTAAAGTTAAATTGTCTCCTTCATGCAAGTCACAATTTCTAGTCAATTTTATTTCACAGTTGTGATTTTTTTTTTTTTTTTTTTTGGTCTTGCAGTGAAAATCTCCCTCTCCCACTGCTATGGCCTTGTTCCTTACTTGTTTTCTGTGTTTCTGTAGCTGGGAAGAGACAGCATGTGCTATGGCTGATCAGTATTTTAGTGTGCCAAGGAAATATTTAAAAATACAGGTCGGCTCATCTTTCCCTTGGTAAAGCCACTAATTTGATTTCTTCTCCTTTACTAGCAGCAAATTATTGTAAAACCTGTAGGAACCTTACGATTTCTCTTTTTAAAGTTTGCTTGGAATTAGTTCAACAAAGTTGGAATGCTTTGTGACACAAATTTATCTTACTCTTGAATCTATCTTGAATGCATTTGTCTTGTTTACTTATTGGCATAATAATACAGATGTTAGCATTTTGCAACCTGCTTTGCTGCTTTAGCCTATAAGAGAAGTGTAAGCATAAAGAAAGAAATGCTGTATATATCCCAGAGGTGCTATTATGTGCTAATATACAGCATCTTATATAGGGCTCACTAGGGATGAAGAAAAGCTCTCTCAGTAGAAAAGCAAAACCTCATTGCTGAGCATTTTAACAAATTAGAGGGGGGATAAGAATAGCCTAATTCCTATCATTTCCTATCAAATCAAAGACAGTCTTCACACTGAGCATAGTAATATTGTTTATACAATAAGCAATGTTCCTACTCTGCCTAAAAAGCAAAGAAATATGACGCATGATCCCAATATAAGGGCAAAGACATTGACAATGACAGTAAGAGTTAAGTTTACTTGCTGCTAGTAAATTATTAATATATGTGGGAAAGATGCAGCAAAGAAAATTTCAACTAGACCTAAGGAAAAAAATTCACAATAAGGATTTCAAGGGTCAAGGCAGGTTGTCCAGAGAGGCTGTAGAACTGCCATCCTTGGATATATTCAGACTTTATTTGGACAAAGCCCTGAGCAATCTGATTTAACTTTAATGTTAGACTGGCTTTGAGCAGAGGTATTGGACCAGATGATGTCCAAAGGTCCCATCCAACCCAATTAGCGTGTGGTTCTATTCTAGATACTGTTCTAGTGGATAGGGAATTTAGCAGTGAAAGCAAAAGATCCAAAAGTGGTTATATTTCATCTATTTTTCATACCTGAGTAAATATGCAGTAATTTCAAGTAAGTTGCCAGCAGTTTGAGGGAGGTGATCTTCCTCTCTATTCAGTACTGATGAGGCAACAGCTGGAGTGCTGTGTCCAGTTCTGAGCTTCTCAGTACAAGAAAGATAGGAAGCAAGTCCAGCACAAGGCCACAAAGGTGATTAAGGGACTGGAGCATCGTTCATGTGAGGAGAGGCTGAGAGTGCGGGGACTGCTCAGCTGGGAGAAAAAAAGGCTTGGGGGGATCTTATCAGCATGAATAAATATTTGATGGGAGGGAATGAAGATGAGGAAGTGACTGTTTTCAATAGTGCCCACTGATACAACAAGAGGTAACAGGCACAAATTGAAACACGTAAAACCCCATCTGATCACAAGAAACTTTTACTTATTGTGAGGGTGGTCAAAGCTGGGACAGGTTGCCCAGAGAGGTGGTGTGGTTCCCATCTGTGGGGATATTCAAAACCCAACTGGACACCGTCCTGGACAGCCTGCTCCTGCTGACCCTGCTTGAGCAGAGAGGTTAGACTAGATGATCTCAGGAGATCTCTTACAACCTAAGCAATTCTGTGAAGTTTTCAAGATTTTAAGTCATAAAATGGCATTTCCGTCAGATGTCTAGAGACTCAGTATTCAGTGAACGTGAGTGCTGTGGCTTCCCTCTAAGTATCACACAGATTGTTCCACAATACCTGTTGAGAAAAGTAGGTATTTTTTTCATTATTTTTCCAGTCCAGATATTTCTTGGTAATTCTTCCATCTACAAAATACAAGTAACTCGTAGGATAACTGGAGGGCAACTGGTGACTTTCCTAGAAACAGTCTCCAGTGTAGCTCTATAGCAGGGGTATCAAACTCATTTTCACTGGGGGCCACATCAGCCTCGCAGTTGCCTTCAAAGGGCCAAATGTAATTTTAGGACTGTATAAATGTAACTATTCCTACATGGGATGTAAGGTTGTACTCATGTAGATCTACTTGTAGAATTAAAATTATTCACTCATTTCAAATGTTACTGAGAACTTGGCTGTATTGAGCAATGTTTATTTTCTGTCTGGAATTTACTTGAGAAATGACATAAAACATTGGTATTTTTAAAAAATGTTGGAACTGTATTAATGAGTAAAATTAATGAAATGCTTGGAGTTCACAAATTCTTGTGCATCCTGGCTGTTCCTTTAAAAAGATCCATTTTATTAATATCAAATGTAAAGAATTACTCTGTCTCACATTAGGATGATCCAGTAGTTTTTCCAGGATTTCAACAAACTACTCCCCTACTTTGATAATACTTAGAAAGCAGTCTTTATTTTCTGTATGTTAGACAAGCTCATATATGTAAAAAAGGACTTAGTTTTTTTAAAAAAACTTTAAAAAACTTTTTAAAAAACCCTTAGTTTTTTGAAAAAACTAAGTACTGTGTTAGAGAACACTGAAAACTGCGGTGTATGAGTCAGTTGACAGGAAAGTCAGAAGTTTAAGAAACAAGGAAAAATGAGAGCGGCTGTATTTTCATCAAGTTGAGGACTATAATTACCCTCTCTGTAATACCATGTTTGCTGTCACTAATACATGATATTTACTCTAAATCAGTTTGTTAATTCTGTTTCATAATATGAAAATGACCATTTGATTCAAATGCTATTCCTCTGTTACCTCTTAACTGCTGCAAGTAGATCAAAATACCCTCTATATTTTTAAATAAACCAGTTGTATGCAATGCTAGGAGTTAACTACCTTTGAAATTATAATTAATTGATAAGCATTTATTAACATAATTTGCTTCCTCGTGACATAAAGTAGGAGTAAGGATCTTTATTATACTACTTTCATCTGATCATGAAATGAGAGCTGCTTCTGCACTATTTGTTTGATGGTCTTGAGAGGTGCTGAATGCCTCAACTTTCATCGTATTCAGTGAGAGTTAAGGGCACTCAGCACCTCATGCATACAGCTTGGTACCAGTAGGAGCGAGCTTCTACATTGTGGAGAGACAAGGCAAGAATTTGTCATGTTACACTGTCACCTACCTGGTAGTCCTTAAAAGAAGGGCTTCAGTATAGCTTGGGGCAATCTAGATCAGCTGTGTGTGTTCGCAAGTGTCACAACTGCTGTGCAATTACTACTGTATGGGTTACACAGTATAAAAAAATATGCAACTGTGTGTTTTTAATGTGCTTGGATAGAACATTGTGTATCCCTTATTGTGTAAATATGAGCCTAGCTTATAAATTTGTTTAGAAAACATTGAGGGTTTTGTTGTTGTTTTTTCAATAGGGACGCTTGCTAAACTATGCTTTGAAATCTCACTTAGAATCCACTATATTTTTAAAACAAATTTTACCAAACACAGTCATTTTGAAACACCCAGGAGAACATCAGCAGCTGCTTGTTTTAAATGCATATGTATGTATAAGCTTAATAACACTGTATCATGCTTAGTCCACATTCAAGCAGGGCCACTCTCATGCTCAATCTGAAAAATGTCAACTTCTGCTAAACTGACAGAATGTGACTAATTAAAATATTCCAATGAGAGATATTTATAGTCTATGTTTTCTACTTTCTTAGAGTTTAGCATTCTCTAACCTTTTATTTGGCTGTGTGTGTTTATTTGGCAGTATTTTATGGTATAATAACAGAAACAACGGCTAATAAGAGGCCAAAACCATCAAAACACAACCTTTTGTTAAACTGTACTACTTGCTGCTTCAAAAGATTTTTAGTATTATAAACTTTTGTTCATGTTGTAAACAATCTCATACAAGATGAACATTTTATCAGGAAAATTATGCACATTCTGTTGAATTACTCTATGTCAGGTTTATCATGCATTCACCACTGCCTTGTAAATTGTTCGTGCACCTGACTCAGCCTGGCAATTGAATTGATATAAATGGAGATCTACTGGAGGGTAAATATTCCAGGAATAGGAATGGATGGCAGATGCAGTCCAAAGTTATTAAAGCCTTCTGCTGTTGCAGCACATACCCAAGGATCAAAGGGAGACTGCACTGGCAGGCCAATGCAAAATGAGTCTTTATTTCAAATGCAGAATGGAAAAGCAAAGACCTAGCACAGTCACAGGTAATTTGATGGTATTGCAGCTAATATAGGAAATGCTTCCTTATATTTTTTGTTATTGTCAAAAGGAGTGTAGAAGAAACATTTTAGAAACAGTGCAACAGAAAAATACCATTAAGGGAGATTTAGTTTTATGGTAATTTCCAGGTAATACAGTGTATTTCAAAGAATAGGGGAGCAAGCAGCAGATGTGTTGAACCATGGAGACAGCTTTAATTTCTGTTTATCATTCTCCGACTAGTTGGTCCTGGTTAAAGGGATGCACATGTATAACTGTTTAAAGGATTTGGGCCTTAGTCTAGTGGTTTAGTATTTGCTTTTAAAAGCTTGGGGCGATGAGGGAGGGCAAGGATTGGAAAAAAAGAGTTTCAGTTTCACCCTTCTAAGGGCAGAAGCCTAAGTTATTTTTAAGAAACAGAGTTACGGACCGAAGCCGGGCGAGTAACGCGCCGCTGAGAGCGGGCGGGGGGCGCGGGCTGCGCTGCGACCGCTCCTGCGCTTACCTGTGCCCGGCAGCGCCTCCACTCCCGCCTGCCCCCCGCTCTGCCTCCACGGCCCCGGAGCCCCGTGCCCTCCGCTGTGCCCGCCGCCCAGGGGCGCCCGGCGGCTCCCGCTCCGGAGCGGCACTGCGGGCTGTGGCGCAGTAGGGCTCGGCCGGGGAGCAGCGCCTGCGCGCCCGTCCCGCCCGCCCTGGGACCGGCCGCGGCAGCCTGGCTGGGAGGGAAGAAGGGAGGGCTCGGAGGGGGCGGGCGGCGCACGCTGTTTCCCTTTCTCTTTCGCTGGGCGGCTGCCCGCCCGAGGCCGCTGGGCTGCGCCAGGTACGGCAGGGGGTTAAGCGGGAGGGGGGGAGGCAGGAGGCGCCGCAGGTGCCGATGCGGGGAGATCCCGGCCGCCGCCGAGCTGCGCCGCCCGCTGCCCTCTCCGGCCGGCGGGCTCCCGCGGGGCTGCNGCGGCCGCGGGGCGCTCGCGGAGCCCGCCGGGGCTGGGCAGCGGCCCCTGCACCTGTCACCGCTGCCCCGCGGCGCCCGGCAGCTCGTCCCGCTGGCGGCCGGAGCCTGTCGGGGACAGGGGCGCTGCCTCGGACCTCGGCTGCCGAGCGCTGTTATGTAAATAATAGCCTGGGTGCCCCCGCCAAGTTAATGGCGACACTTGTCTTCTGGGGCATCGTCACCGGTGGTGTGCTGCCAGGCTTACACACCTCTCTCTCTTTCCACGTGTGTTACAGGTAGGAAAATGACTTGCCTGGTGCTGGAGTTATGAGCCATGTCCCTGTGAGACCTCCAGAATTAAGAGCAAATGCCTGGAGAACTCCAGCTGCACAGAGCAGCGCTGCAGCTCTTGTGAACCACAGGCATTGACACCTCTCAGACTTGCTCCTCTGGCCCTCAGAACTCTGCCAGCATTTCCTGCCCCACGAATGGCTACTCAGAGGAAGCACTTGGTGAAAGATTTCAATCCTCATATCACCTGCTATATCTGTAAAGGCTACCTGATCAAGCCAACTACAGTAACTGAATGCCTCCATACCTGTAAGTAATGCTTTGCAAAATGTCCCTCCTTCATAAGGGATACTTCCTTGAAGCGTTATGTGTTTGAACTGTTGCATGAAATGCTATACAGTTTCTGGTGGGGCTTCCTAGGCACTGATCTGCCATTTGGGTCATCCTGAGGGCACATCAACTCTGCTTAACACCTTGTGGAGTAAAGGTCCCCCATTTTTTTCCCCGAAGCTAGCACTGAGTGTGCAGGCTCTAGCACAAAACGGGTCACTGTGGCCTGGCTGATCTCAAATAAGATCATTGGGTCAGGTGTTGTATTTTGATAATATAACTATGCTTTTGAAACTTAAGCCAGTGTATTAGTTGGCAATGTGCATGATGATACACCAGTTTGGTCAGTACTGGCTTACATATCTCTGTAATGTGTTCCATGGCACAATGCATAGAAATACTTTATAGTTGGCAAAATATTTCTTTAGGGAGGAGATTTCTTTGAATGAAACTGACTCAGGGAAAATTATTCAGGTTGTCTTTTGCTCCTGATACTTGTAAAATATCAGTGTATGTGCATTATGTTAAACATATAAATGGTCCTATCAGACTCAGACATCATATTTCCACAAGCTAAATTACTTACATACTTGATTTTTTTTTTTACATTTATTCCTGAATAGAAGATGGTTTGCTTGGACTTCGAGAATTTAGCATATTTACAAATAAAATTTGAAAGTATGTTTTCTGGTATATTTCTCATTTTGAAATCTTTACTAAAAATCAGTTAAAAGCCTTGTCTTAGCATTTCTTGCCATTTCTGCGTGGTATTGTTGCAGACATTACTGTCTTCATTGTTAATTTTTACTTTATGGTGTTATGTCCCAGCATGTCAAGAATATAGAAATTAAAACATATCATTCCTGTATGTTGTTCATAGTACAAAGATAATATTGTTTACTGTTATAATAATATTATTTTTAGTTTAGCTTTTGAGAAAAAATAATGTTGAACTGACTTTTTCGAAGTCTAATGTGAGCTAAACTTTTGTTTTTGTTTTGGGGTTTTTTTTGTAGTACAGGTATGGTTTTTCAGTCATATCCAAATAGTTACCACAAAATGCAATTATTTTAACTGTCTTTGGTATTTGTCTTGTACTATTAATTGCTGTAATTCAAAATAATGTTACAGAAATGATGAAAATATGCAGGTATTAACAGTTTAAGAAGCAGCATAAATTCAGTAGATACTGGGAATACAATGTGTTACTCTGGATAAAACGAAAAGCATGTGTTGGCATAGATGTTCTCTAGTGATCACAGAGGAACTAATACAATCAATAGTAACCAAATCAGTGCTTAATTCACGTAATCTGTGTTGCTGAAAATGTTAAGTAGTGAAGTTCTGCTCTGAGAAACGTGTACCTTTTTAATAAGATATATTTCTGATGGGATTTTTGGAAATTTTGGACAGACAACTCCACCATTTACTGGGAAGAATAAGTGCAACTTGGGCAATAGCAGTACAAACTCTCCTGTCTCTGTTGGGTAGGAAATGCTTATATTACTGCAAAATAATTAATTATTCTGCAATTTCAGTACTTGGTTTCTCTATTGCTACTTGCAACAGAATGGTTTTGTCTTATAGACTGAGACCTTTTTTCTAGTTAGTTACACCGTTGTCAAGGATGTTTAAGAACTACTGGTCAAAGCAGGCTAGACGTGAGAGAAAGGGTATGTCACATTATCTGTCTCTTGAGTTGCTCTGTGTAGTACCATGTGCGCTTACAGAACTTGGAAAATGAACTTTCCTCAGGAACATTCTTTGGTGTTCTAAAAAATATCAGGCTGTTCACACAGTCATAGAAATAGTTGGAAGGGACATCTGGACATTGTCTAGACAAACTTCATGCACAGGCAACTTGCCAACACTATACCGGGTCAAGCCATGGCTCCGTGTAGTTGAGTTGTGAATCTCCAAGTGTGGAGTCTCCACAGCCTCTCTCAAGAACCATTTCCAGTGCTAAGCTGTTTACCTAGTGAAGAAGTATTTGAGTGCCTTACCAGACAACAACTTTTGATCATTGCCCCTTATTATACTGTTTGTTACTACCAAGAAGAGCTGGGCTCCGTCACTGCTGTAACTGCTGTTCAAATGGTATAGGCTGTTATAAGATCACATATTAGCCTCAACCATGATTCGCTTTTGTTAAATCAATATTGCTTATTCCTGATTACATTTTTGTCCTTCGTGTACTTGGAAATTGTTTCCAAAGGACCTGACGTGATCTGCCATCTTTCCAGGGAGCTGGGGGAGACTGTTTAGCTATAGTTCCCAGGGTCATCCTTCCAATCTTTCTTAAAGGTGGGCATGACATACTACCCTTTTCCAGTCGTCGGGCATGTCCCATAATCACCAGGATTATGGTGAGAAGCTTCCAACTTAGCGAATCCTACCTAACCTAGAGATTTGAATACATCCAGCTTTTCTCAGTAGGCGCTAACAGGCTCCTCCCTGGCTGCTGGTCATCCTTCTCCTTCCCAAATCATGCTGGTACACCTGGAGATCTGTGATCAGGCTCTGCCTGTAAACGCCAGGGCAAAAAAGATGTTGAAGACTTCAAAGCTTTCTATATAATCGATTCCTTAACTTGTTTCCCTCATTCATTAACAGCCTCACATTTTGTCTGAACTTCCGCCAGCTACTAGCCTACTTGCAGAATGTCCTTATGTCCCTCATCAATTTTAGCTACGGCTGGGCTTTGTTTGGCCTTCCTGATTTTGTCCCTAAGTGCCAGAGCAATAATTTTATATCATTTTGTTTCCCGTACTTTTTTCCACTTAAAATATGCTCTCTTTTTGCATGTTAATTAAGAAGCTTGTGCACCAAGCAGTTCTCGTGCACTAAGCAGTTTTTCTGACAAAATTCTCTGTACAATGAGCTGGTTAGCTTTTGGGGTCTAAATACATTTTCTTTAAAAAAATCCAGACAGCTCACCTGAGTACCTTTCTTTCTCATGATAGCCTCCCTGAGAAATCCGACTAGCAGCTGCTTAAACCAGCTGAAGTCTCATCTCCTGAAATTCAGAACCCTAACTCTGCTGTTTCAATTTGTATCCTTCCTTGAGATCCTGGACTCAGTCATCTTGTGGTCACTGCAAGGCAACCTGCCATCTCTAGCTGTATTCATCACCATTTTTTCCCGGCCTATGAACAGCAGATCAAGTGGTGCATTCCTCTGGTTGGCCTCTCTAGCATTTGCAATAAGAAATTGACAACCAATGTAGTCTGGGAACTTTTAGAAATACCCTTTTGTGAAAGAAAAGGGACAGATATGGAATTTTTAATATCAGACCAATAATCTTGCGAGCAGAGTATTTTTCAGATGTTATTATACATTCCAAAAACTTATGCTTTCACCAGGAGATTCCAAAAGAACTTCACTGCAGCAAAACTTCCCACCCTCAGACAAGCAAGCTGTGCTGCGTTTGTGCTCCTTCTTCAGTCAATAGCATGCAGGAGGTCTTAAAGGTTAGCAGACCTGTCTTATTTTCTTATTTTTGAAACAGAAGATTTTAACCCAGAAATCCTTTCTTGATCACTATTTACTGAAATTATCTCTCCCTTTTAACAGGAAGCATTCCAGTCTGACTGTGTTCAGTAATGGTAATTAACAATGGAGTAGTCTCAAATGTATAGTTTCTGAGAAGGGTGGTTAGGTACATTAAAGTTTTCTGTCCTGTTTTTATGCACTTTCCCTAAAAGTAAGTGCTTTTAAAGCAGGTTTAAGGTAGTTAATGAAATACTTCATTAAACATGCCAAATGACTCATTACATCTCTGTGCCATCACTGAGATGGGTTTCGATGTTCCACTGTCCGTGCATATCCTGAGCCCGTCCTTGGCTCACTGGATCAAAGAGTGTTTAACTTTGAGAGAGAAGGTCCTTGGAAGAATTCAAAGGATGAATTCTGACAAAGAATTTGTCCCACAAGTAACTTAATAAACTTTCTTCTCTAGAATATTTTGCTTAAAAACATGATATGAAGTTTTATTTAGGTACCTTGTTAATAAGCACTTAAAAATTGACCTAAGAAGAGTCTTCTCATGAAAGATTATGTGTGTAGATATGCATAAAATGACATACAGCACAGTCCACACACTTGTATTTTTCAGCTGATTACAAAGATCTGGAAGTGTGTGTGAACCAGATATCTCTGTATCAGAAAACATAAAAATGTGTAGTATGTTATAGTTGCCAGCCAACTTGCGTATGTCACACGAGTACTTTTGTCAGCTGTAGTAAATCAACTTATGTGGATTTAACTTTTATTGTGGCTTATTCAAAGTGTCGTAGTACAACCATGAAATTTGGGTCTTCTGTCCACTGGCATGTGTAGCACATCCCTCAAAATTCTGCAGGCTGTGTACATGTTGGTTAAGCTGTTTTTCTCTTGTCTGTTTGCTGCAACACTGTGGCCTACAGTAAAGTGAAACCACATAATTTTGTTAATCTGTACCAGAAGTGTTAAAGCTTTTTGGTTTGGTTCCCTGCTGGCTCCCCCTCTCAAGGTGGTAAATTAAGTATATCTGTTATTTAATTGTGTTTCAAGATTCCTTTTTTTCCTACCCTTTTCACGTAATACTTAGACTTCATCCCATTCTCTCAAACTTCAAAGTGATAGGCTTTGAAAAATGTTCAGTGTTTTATGTTGAGAATAACAGAGGATGATTATACCTATCATATCTTAAAATACTGCTTGATGATCCTACTCCTACTAGGAGTATCACATATCAGTTCATTATTCTTGAGTGCTAGAATTTATATGTATTTTTTACTTTTACTTTGCTATTAGTAAATCACGTTTAGTTTTGACAGGCAAATCCTCATAGCACCATAGCTTTACGTAAGAAAAAGCAAAGTAGTTTTAGATTACTACGGTATTGATTTACAATTTCAAGGGGTTTTTCATGGTATAAGGTGACCTCATGATTTGAGCTGGCTACACAAAGACTTGATCGAGATCTCTGTCTCTTGGGGTAAGGAATACATCCATATAGGACTGGCTTAAGATTCTTGATTCCTTATGATATTTTATCTGTATATATTCTACTTAAAGACCTCTCTTACATGCCAGATTAAGCTCTTAATCATTAAACCCCTGTTTCCCCAAAAATGACAGGTTTTTATATTAATTTTTGCTCCAAAACTTATTACTTTTTGCATATGTAGCTGCCTGGACACTATATAAATTGACTTTTTTAATGAACTGTAACTAGGGCTTATTTTTGGAGTATATGTTATATTATTTTGGGCTTATATTTTGAGCATCCTCAAAAATACTGAAAAATCATGCTAGGGCTTATTTTCAAGGTAGGTCCTATTTTCAGGGAAACGGGGTCTTTTTCTTGGATTACACATGGCTTGCAAGGGTGCCATCTTCTCTCCAAAAAAGGTATGAAGAAAGCACATAAATATATTCAGATGGAGGCATTAAATTTGTTTCCATATATTAATTTATATTATAAGTATTTATCCGAGTTACATTATTGTGGATTTTAGCAGGCTTTATGTTTAGCAGTGTTTGGTATTTGGGAGGTTTTGAGGAGTCAATCATCTGAGTAAATAAGTGTACTAGTTATCCATCCTGTGGCATAGAGTTCTTCTGAACAGTAATAACTTCAAATTTATTCTAGGTGTGAATGACAGCCATAGCTCAGATGATGAAGAAGGCTCCTTAAGTGATAGTGATATGTATTGTAATCACTGTAAAACGTTAAAAATATTTCGAACAGAAGACTATATGGAGACATAGTGGCTAAGCTGCATTTAAATTTGTATATTTAAGCAACCCAGAGATTTTCAGGAATAAGGTAACTCTGGAAAAGGAAATATTGCCAAGAATGGAAGTAGTTAACATGGTTGAAAATCATATCTTCACCATGTATTAATGGAGAAGGTGTCCTCATCCTATTTATGAAAAAATAAATTCTGACCATCGGAATCTGCCCTGCACCCAGCACTGCTAGAGCCATTCAGCTTGGGGAGATCTCTCGCCAAAGCCAAGCAGCGAGCTCTGATGTCTGTCTGTCAGACTGAAAGTGGAAACTTCGTTGTAATTTCAACCAAAGCTATGAAGTTAATGTCCTTAAGTTAGTGTTTCAAAGCAGCTGGAAAAACACCTGCATGGAGGTTTAATGCGTGTGCATTATCAGCATCAGCTGGTTTGTAGTGACTTTTCTGCACATACTAAGGCAAAGATAAATATAGGCTTCACTTGTTAGGTGACATTTGTTAAAGGAATTTCAATATTCTTTAAAGATTGCCATATAATTAGGATTTACCGGCTTTTTAGAGGTACTCTTAGTTCGTTAGGTAATTGATGAAAGAAATTACAGTGTTTCAGCAGAAAGTATATTGCAATTGCAGCAGTCCATTTATTTTTTCAGTCCGTTTACTGATGAATTTGCAGTTCTCATTTCAGTTTAGCTGAAGTGATAATAAACAGAAGATAGAGTTTATCTCCATCCAGAATGTTGTAACGCAATAATAATAGCGGGCATATTTGTTCTCATCATCTTGGCTTCCCTTTTCTCATTAATGGCAGTAAAATCTACAGTCTGCAATTAATCATTTGGAAGCAACACTAGTGTAGCACCTTGTCTAGTTTAATTTCAGTTTATTGGATTTTAAATTCATGTTGTTGTTTTGGGTTTGTTATACCTGCCATAGTCATGATCCTGACTTTTCATTATAAGATTCAAGTAGTAAATGTTTACACTAAGTTCTGTCTTTGCTTTTGAAGGAGCTGTGTCAATGGGAAGCAGCCACTTTGAACCTGTATGCAATTTCTGTGAACTTTTCTCTTAAAAGAGTATTTACAATAGTATTTTCAGTTACCATCAATGCTGTTGGAAAGAAAATAATGTGCATAAGTCATTTTCAAATCACCTGAAGTGATGATTGACTCTGCTGGGCCAGAGCTCCCCAGCATGCCCTGTCTCAGAATCTGATCTTTACATGTGCTACATGGTAGGGCCTTTGCATTTTATGATGCTGGGAGAATTACAAGTAGTAAAAATACTGTGTACTTTAACGCAGTGCTTGTCTAACCTGTTCTGCTGAACTCGGTGTCTTTGCAGAACAGAACGAGCTATGGCTTTGAGGAACAATGAGTGGATAAGATACATTGTATTTGTTTGTTTTAAAATAGCACTCTTTTATCTTTGATGCATGGAGTAGTTTGCTGATATCATTAGGTCATGTTCAAGCAATATTATTTAGATCTTAGTCTGAGTTGCTTTTTTTCTCTCCTTTTTTTTTTTGTCCCTCAGTTTGTAAGACTTGTATTGTTCAACACTTTGAAGACAGCAATGACTGTCCCAGGTGTGGCAACCAAGTGCATGAGACCAATCCACTAGAAATGTTAAGGTAAGGTGATATTGCACAACATTCATTAAAATGGAAGAACAAATATTAATGATTAAAAAAATATCCTAATATCTTTATCCTGAAACGGAACTAATTATTTTACTTGTTCGTATGATACATATATCAACAGTTCTTGGCCATAGATTCTGTCAATTTTTCATTTCCCAATACATTGCAAAGTGAGTTTTTTTCATATATAATAAAAGGAGGAAGAATAAGGGAAAGACACAGAAAGGCTGGGTATGTTGTACAAATAAAAATAAATTTATAAATACCTCTATTAAACAAATAAATGAACCAAATAGCTTTTATTCTTTACATGAAATTATAGAGTTTCTTTTGAAATTATTTAGGGCATTCCAAACTGCATGCAACTTTTTTTTCTTCTTAGTGTAGAAAATGAACCATGCAGATAACTGAATGTTTTCCAGGGCATAGATCTACCAATCTGAATTGAAATCTGCTGTCAGATTAAAGAAAAGACACTCATGAGAGAAATTTTGACACTGAAAATGCCTTTTCTTGAGAGTTCGTGTCTTTTTATCACAATAGCACATCTTTGTTTAAGCAGATTTATTTTTTTTTCTGGAAATTCTGGATTCTCTTTTAGTAATGTTATGTTGAAACAAAGGTGATGGCCATCAGACAAGTATAGTACAGAGAGATCAAAGAATGTCATAAGTGAAGAACTTCATGCTTTCCCAAAAGGATGGAGCCAGTCCCTGCCCTCACTCCCGACACTTCCTCCACCCACCAAACTTCTCCACTGTTACTAGTTTGTAATACTGATGTGAATTTAGGAAGTACTTTTACGTCAATGTTAAAAGAAATACTTACTTCCGGAATTTACTAGGGATGGTAGTATTTCCTAATGTCATTGTGTTTGCTGTGGTTTGCCATATTTTGCTTTGATTTTTATAACGGAGATGTGTGTACAGAGCAATTCCCATGCTTCAGTTATTAACATATACCAAGAGGATAGAGAGTAAGTTCTGCAACTGTAAAGGCAGTTATTAGCTTAAGTCTTTGTTGTCTGAATGTTTTTTGGAAGGGGGGTTCTAAAAGGGTTTATGTAGATGTTTCCCTTAAATATTTTTCTGATCCGTCAGTGTCTGAGGTGCTGTGTCAGCTGGAACAGAAGCTGCTGTGCAGAGTGCATAAGGCTCCTAATAAACTGGAAAAAAAAAAAGGCATTTTAGAAATATTTTTTATTCTGACAGGACTATTTCATAGGAGCTGAAAAATACATTTTTTTGAAACATCTAGTAGATGTTTAGTAAAATAATACTATGCTTTAAGGAGGAATTGATAGAAGGGTGGGAAATGTTGAGACCATAAGCCGGAAATGTGGGAAGAGCTGTTTTCTTTGCAATTATTTCCTGAAACTCCTTTTAGAGTAGTTGGGTTTATTTGCCAACAAACTGTGTGTAACTACTAGTTTGCTGCTTGAATTTATGAAACAGTTTTAAACATTTGCTAAACTAATAACCAGAAGAGCGTATGAGCAGTGTAATGGAATTCTTTTTTGGATGTTGCCGGCATAACTTGATACATCTTATACTCTGACTGTAGAGACCAGTTCAATCATTGCTCAAGAATGCAGTCATTTTCACAGGATAGTGTTGAACACTCTGGGTAGTATTTTTAATGGAGGTCTTTGAGATAAACTTTATAAACTACTTTATAGACTCAATTCTTAATAATTTCATAATTATGTGAGATTTTTAGATGTATCTTTTAGTTGGCAGCACTTAGAGTCTGTTGGAACTATAAGCCTAAGTCTGAAGTTCAACATGGAGCTCTCAACTGAAAATCCAGGAAGAGCATTAAATTCTAGAATTCCCTTTCCTGATTGAGCAGAATTCTGCATCAGCAATATTCAGTTGCGTCTGAGGTGGTTATACCATGAAGGCAGGGTTCTTTTTTTGTTGGTAGCATGCTTCTTTGGGTGCAAGTTTTCCTGAGTGATAATCTTCATTTGCTTTACACCAGATAATTAGCAACTATCAGAGAGCAGCTTTGATCTTATAAGTCATTCAATATTGTAGAAGAGATCAAAAAACAAACTATACAAAGCTGACATAAATGGTTGGTTCTTCTTTCTATATGTTCTGATTTGGAGGTTGGAAGATGTATGGGTGGAAGGAGGTGTGTCTCGAATACAAATGTTCTTTTTTCAGCATTAACAGAGAGTATATTAAACAACTGAGACCGGCTTTGGAGTTATGTGATGCGAGTCACAGAAACAGTAATCTTTGTTAGAGTTCTCATAGATGTGGATAATAGGAACACTGTAATATGCATCTAAATTTGAGAATCTTTTTATAATTTCCTATATTTTTCGCTGTAGTTTAAGTTTAGTTTCCCTGTACTTAAATATCAGGTAAGTGTTAGTTTTTCTGCATTTTTGAAAGTATTAATTCATATTTACACTTCGTAAGGACAAAATAGCTCTTTTTGTTTAGTTTTTAAAAGAAAATCAAGTCATTGACTAGAGCATGAAGCCAGTTCTTGCTGCTAGCGTTGTCAGTTTGCTAAGCACATAGTTTTTCTTGCTATGTTAGCATTACCAGTCACTTTTGGTTTGGGCCATTGAAGTCAAATTAGGAAGCAATAAGTGGGAATTAAAAAAAAAAAGTAGAAAAAATGGCATGTATTACACCTTCCCAAGGAATGATTAGTGGGATTTTGAATTAAGGTAGTGACATTCTCTTTTGAAGTCCTCATTTATTTTCTCTTAATGAGTAATTTATGAAGATTGGAGCTTGCTTACAATGTGAAATTAATTCCATTTGCAAGGCAGATTCCCAAGTTCCCAGTGCTCTGCTGTGGGAACTTCATAAAAAGCAGTACCATCTAGTTGCATTAGATATTGAGAGGAGAGACTAGAAGAGATAGCATACCATTTGGGAAGGTATACCTATATTGTCATCTGTCAGAAGATAAGTGCTCTGCTATCCAATGATTTTGCTTTTCTTCTTATCGGTGAGAAAGAACTCTGAGTGCTGCTTTGATTTAGGGAAGGTCTGTTTCACCTGCTGAAGGCCGTTGTTGTTTTTTGTTGTTGTTTTAGTTTTTGATGGATAACAAAGAATTAGACTCAAAACAATATTATTGGGTAGTAAGTCTAATTGTAAACTTTTAATTACAAATACAATTTCTGTAAAGAATAGAACCTGGAGTGCTCACGTATTTATTATAAGCAGATAATTTTTATCTATTAAAATGGCTTTTATTTATTCCTCAACGTTAAAATCATTCAGCCTTCTGCCTCCTTTGCCACTGCTAGTGAGCAAAAGATGGAGAACAGTCATATGTTTTATAACAGGCCTATAGTGTATTATCAATAACGTGTGCAAATACATGTATGTATGTTTGCTACTATATATACATATACATCATTATTGAGATTAAAAATTAAGGCAATTTTTATATATACTTCATTACTGTGGCCGCATTACTGAATACTTTGTTTTGTCGTGGGTTTTTGTTGAGGCTGTGGACAGCGGGAGTTACCGTTCACAAGAGAAGATGCGGAGGGCAGAGGAGAGAAAGGAAAAGGAAACAGAGTGAGAGGCAGAGGAAACCGAAGGATAAATGAGACAGGGGGAGGAACTGAAAAGTGGATGAGAAATTAAGTGCATATGAGAGTAGGTAAAATTCAGAGAAAGGGGAAAAAATATTTTAGCTTCAACAACAAAGATGAATGCTCTGTGTCCTCTGGAAGGGACTGTAATAGCTATTTCTGGCACTAATTACAAGGATATTGGAAGACATGCCTGTGCTGTGTACTGTTGTCTGGTGGACAAACTCATGGCAGATTTAAATAGTTTAAATGAATTAGGTCGGGTACTGAGAACTGTCTGGCCAGAGCAGCATGGGTGCTCTGTGGTCTTCTTTATCATGCCAAGATTGGTTTGCCTATGTTGTGATGAGTAGGGAATAGTCTGTTCAGTTTTTTATAACAGTCTTATTACCAAAGCATTTGAACACTTATTATGATAGTGGAGTTCATAATTTTCATGCTTACCATTTGTGACCTGGACCTTAAAATTGGGTACTACTTTTCCAGTTTGTTCTTTTTAGTAACTCAATTGTTTGCATGTAACGAATTAAACCAATGAAAATTTTAGAGTATTTTTTTTTCTCTTTTGCTTCCTTTTTGTCTTTATACATTTAAAAAAATGAATTTCTTGGTTATTTCTAAAATAAATCAATTTAAGAGTTGCCTGAGATAAAGGTTAATGCTGTTGTCTCTCAAGCTAAAATCAATTGGGTTTTACATGATCTAGTATTTACCAAAAATAGGCAATTGATTTTATTAATCAAAAGTTTTTGTTGTTTACAGGCTAAAAATATTTAAAGTGCTAGTTTCTACCTAATGCAAAATATTTTTTATCCCTTTGAAAGGCTTGACAACACCTTAGAGGAAATTATATTTAAGCTGGTTCCTGGACTTCGAGAACGTAAGTCTCTGATTTGGTTTCAGGTACCTTTTTGGTTTGATGGGGGGAGCATGGCTATTTCTAATTATATACCGGTAGTATTTATTTAAAAATTCATGTTACTGTTCTTTGATATTAACTAGAGGAACTGCAGCGAGAGATTGAATTTTGGAAGAAAAACAAACCTCAAGAAAATGGACAAGGTGATGATTTTTTTCCCTCTCTTAATCTGAATGTTATGTAGCACTACTTGTTAAGTCCTCTTTCTTCAAACACTTATGCACGTACATTGTTGTTACTTCATTCCAAGATACTACAGAAACTCATAACAAACCTGTGTAAATGTAGTCTGGGCCTTCATGCACTTCTGCTTATCCATTAACCAGTTGTTTTACAAACACTGGCTATTACCATTGTTTTTATTTGCATTTCCCTAAGCTCTTACATTCAACACTCATACAATTTCACTCATGCAATTTTCTACTTGACTTCTTGATTTTCTTAATACAGTAAGATGCCATACTACTTGAGTTTTTTACAGATTATTTTCTGTTACTGAATTCAACCAGCTGTTAAGTAGGAGGATGTCAAGAATTAGTTATGACAAGTAATACAAGTAATAAAGCCATTTTCCACACATGCTAAACAATTGTTTTATACAGATTCCAATTATTTTCTTTTGGGGGGCAGTTGACCCATGAAGTTTGACAACTCACTATTGATGTGCTAAGTGAGGTGACATCCAACTGTTTTTATGCCCCTTTAATTTGACGTCAGGGTTTTGATACCATAGCTTATTTGATTTGGGCAATTTTAAGAATTTTTGAAAGGCTCTACTAAATTTAAGGAATAGGTATTTTTAGTAAAGGATCACTGTCAAGTAAATGTCTTGGAATACTCTTCTGCACTTAGTTGGTTATAATATCTTCTTTTCAACTTCATAACATTTCGTTTTCTCTCTTACTAGTTTTGTTGATTTGCATTACAAGGGACAAGGTTCTTTTCTCTGTTATATAATTAAATTAAGAACTCCAGGACAGTTTATAAGAAATGACATTCATTTACTACAACATACAGTGTAGTATATACCTATTTAGTTTTAAAAATAATTAGATAGTATTTTTATGAAATATAGGCATTTGTTGGCTGTTTAGAAAATGATTTGCTGCTATATACATAGATAGGAAAAAATAACATATAATTTGCAAATTTGTAGAATGTGACTTACTTTTAACCAATTTATTCTTCTGGTTCTTACCTTTCTTCTGTAATTTCATATTAAACCTAATGGAGATCAGTTACTGAGTGACTGGATTGTTTTGTGAATCAGAGGAAGGCTCTAATTCTCAGAATATATTTTTAAGTACCTACAGATGTATCCAGCTGTGTTAGTGACTGTATCGTTTGGCTATGGAAATTTGGCTGTACAAACCATTTGAAAGTTGTGATAACTCATGGAGACAAATTATGAACATATAAATTATTTTCTGCCATAAACAAGTATTTAGAACCTTCACTTAGCATAAATTATTTAGTGGGAATGATTTCAGTAAGAAGGGACTGTTTCAGTTGTCAGTACCATGCCAGTCTAGTTTAAAAGAGTCTGTCAGTTATGTGCTGTACCATAGGTCATGACACAGTTCCCAACCTTAGCATCTAAGGTCTGTAAAAAAACCAAACAACCAGGACTTAAAATTTTCACATATCAGAAGAAAAACGAAACAAAACCAAAAATCACACAGCATGTCTCAGGCCTTGGTGACTCCACTTAGGAGAGTGGTTGCTAGTGAGAATTCATGGATGATGGTGGGAAACATGCTGTGGTACAGAGAAAAAGAGCTTTAGTGGTCCTCTCCAGTCTGAACTGGAGAAGGAAGAGGGCAAACAGCTTTACGTTGACTGACTATCTGGCAATCAGTTTGACGTTGAATAGTTGAGAAAAGCATAGGAAGTAAATTCCAAGGTTTGCAAGGACGATTAGAAAAAAAAAATAGGACACCAATTTACACTTAAAGGATAGAGGAGCAGAGTTGGATGGGATGTTGGTTTGTTTTTCCTGTCCTCTGTTTCTGATTTGATGCTTTTGACGTGGAGAACAGAGTCCATTTTGGTGAGTTTTTTGGGTTTTTTGTATTTTTGAAAGTTCTATCATGTTGAACTTTAATAACACATCTCAGTGGACCATTGATTAATTTCTGGAGGCTGCTTGTAGAAACATCGATAATATCTACAAGGATTTTTTTAGTAAATAGTCTGGTGCTATTTACATGGAGGAGCATTTGAATTTCTATCAGACTACCTTGAAAGATGTGACTTTTTTGTGTCTGTGCCTGCTTCTGGAATGATTTTATGATTGGAAATTTGTTCTTTTACATAGTTCTGAAGTTGATTTGCCTTTCAAGACTTTTCAAACTGCATAACTAAGTTTTCCTCCGTTACTCAGCAGTAATAGCTGTTGAGAGTTCTGGATGTGTTTGCATTGCCAAAGAATCTGTGAATCATAGGCAGACACTTGTCAGGCAAATGCTTGTGGCAGGTAGACTGCACCTGCTTGATTAAAAGGGTTTGCTTCCTGGACTTTCACAAAAAGAAAAAAAAAAAATCTGTAGTTTGATACTGTGAATTCTGTTCATAGCAAGATGATAGGAACAAGATGGATGTATGATACACGTTCGGCTAAACTTGTCAATAGTTAGTGGGGATTTCTGGACAAATCTTAATTCTAAAATACTTCAAAATTGTAGGAAAGAAGAGTAGTAAATATAGTTTAAAACTCATCTTGAATACATAAATTGAATAAAGTGAGCTAATTACTGTGTCTAGAAACTTAGGCATAGCTTGGTAATTGTTAAAGTTTTCGTTCTGTCTTCTCATATTAACTCTTCTAAATGACTTGGAAAGTTTGTGGTAAGCATGGGAAAACAGCAGAATTTGGTCTGAAAGTTTCTCAGGAAATGCAAAAGTAGCCTATTCAGGTTTCTTGTGATAATGTTTTATTCCAACAGAGAGCAACCTTTGTTTTAAATCAAAATAAATAAGTTGGGCATACAGAAAAAAATCATTAGAACAAATGTATATAAATAGGGTTATTGTATACTGTATTCCAAAACTGTAAAAATTACTCCATTTTATGGTTCATTTTATGGTTATTATTTGCATACGTTGTGACCTCATGTAGATGTACTTGCTAGCTTTAGGATTCAAGTATTCAACTATGCTAAACCTTTGAAAACAGTAAGAGATGATTTTCCAAAGAGTTAGATTTTTAAACAAGGAATCAATAGAACATGTAACACCATCAGTGAAGAGAGATAACATGGTATATATGATTGTGTAGGATATATGTGCTCTGCCAAAAAATATGGGGACCATTTGTCTTTTCTTATATTTTTTTATTTTTAAAGGGGAATAAGGAAGTATATGGCTTTACAGTTATAAAATCCTTCTGGAGAGAGACACGTGGAGTTTTTACAATGACATGACTTAGACCAGGTCAAAAGTGGATGAAAGTTAAGTTTTATCTTCCCTTAGTTTGTTTTGTGATAACACTTCAGAAACTTATCTCCACTGGTTTATTGTGACAGACGGTTAATATGACTTCAGCACCCACATTACTTTGACGTACAAGTGTTAGGATTAGTTATTCCACTGTTTATTTAAAAGCAGTATTTTTGGTAGTATACTACCACACCATAGAGTAGGTTGATGCATGTGCAGTTGAAGGGTTTTAATCACTGGACACAAACAGAAGTAGACAGCCATAACCATTAGTGGTCCATCAGCCTAGTTATTTTCTCTTGCATAGAAATCTGTTGTCTGCATTTATTACATTAAAATTTCGATAGTAAAACTTCATTTTCAGAGATTTATAAATGGATTAATTTAAGAATCCACTGAATTAAAATTGTGTAAAGTTAATTTGAAGGAAAAACATGCTCTTGAAAGTGAAGTATCACTTTACATACATGTTTGTTGCTGTTAATTTTCATTATTTTACACTTAAGTAATATGATCTTCATATTTTACAGATGAAAGCCCAAAAGCTGATAAACCCAAAGTAGATGAGGAGTGTGATGAAAATGAAGAAGACAAAGACTATCATAGGAGTGACCCACAGATTGCTATCTGCCTTGACTGTTTACGCAACAATGGGCAGTCAGGAGATAATGTAGTCAAAGTGAGTAGTAAAGATAATCTGTGCAGTTGTTGTTGGCAAAATAGCATCTTACAGGAACCAAACAATTTTATAACAATTAACGATGAACATGGTGACATGTCTCCACTTCTATGCTTATTTAGTCCTTTTGTTTGAAACATTTCAATGCATCTTGGAATTTTGTAAAAAAAAAAATACAGTTCTGTACAGAAATCCATCTGTGACAGTGGATTCTTTTCTTTTATTGGATTATAGTTTTGTAGTCTCTACCCTTGATGGTATATAACTGCATTACACAACAGATCACAGCATACCACAGAGGTACTTTAAAAGCTATCTGTAGGTGAGCTGCCTCACACCTCGAGGATACCTGCTAACTTCTGTGTTAAGAATCAGGGATATTTGGTTTCTGTTAGTGAAGGGAAGATTACCTAGTAGTGTCAAGGCTAGAAAAAAGTGTTATATTTTAATAATGTTTTATTAAATTACAAAGACAAGAATTAAAATAAAATTTTAAAAATATTTAATAAAACACTATGTATATTTTCTTTGTACTATGTTACCTGTATAATTTTGGAAATTCTTACACAGTAAGAAAGTTTTGATTTGGAAAGAAGCTAATGTATGTGTTGTCACTGTCTGTTAGATACAGTAAGAAATCTATATCTCCATCACCATGTAGGCATCTCACGTTTCCAGCTTTCCTGTAGAATCAAAACTATTACGTTCTGGATCACAGAATCTGTGATAATACAGGGTGTTTCAAAAAGATGGACCCAATTTGAAATCACTATATCTTTGAAATTGGGTCCATCTTTTCAAAAAACCCAGTAGAACATGTCTCAGGTTTGTAGCTTCTCTGGATTTTACCTAGATTATTTGAGGATGTTTTTATTTCCTTTTTCATTCAAAGTCTGAAGAAATTCTAAGAAATTTAACATCTGTTTGACCCCTAATGTTACTAACACAGACACTTAGATTATTTAAGTTTTTCTAGAGGTTGTGGTGGTTTGTTTTCTTTTTATTTTCCTCCCTTCTGTATCTTTGGGAAATTTCTTTAGAACCAGAGATGGGTTAGGTTAACTTGTTTATTATGTAAATTTTGCAAAATGTGAGCAAAAAGGAACCTATTGTGCCATTATGAATTAGAAGAAAGTGCAGTAAAATTGGTTACTGGTTGAAAAAAATATCATTTGCAGCTGTTCTTGCACTAAAGATTGCTTACCTGCTCCCAAATTTCTAACATGGTTCTTCTGTTTTCTTACTGTTGCTTTAGGGTTTAATGAAGAAATTTATCCGCTGTTCTACTCGAGTGACCGTGGGAACTATCAAAAAGTTTCTCAGCTTAAAATTAAAACTTCCAAGTTCTTATGAGGTACATTTGAAAGAATGATGCCTATATTTTTGTTTTCTTGCAAAGTATTAGGTTTTTATGAAATGTAATCATATTTGAACTTGAGGAATGTTTTTTTAGCCCAAGCACTAAGTAGTGTTCAATATTCCAAGTTATATTGTCTACCCTTTAATGAGAAGTGATCGTTTTATCACAGTGACTAAAGTTGCTGATCAAAGACTCATACAGTTCTAGCAACTTCAGTTTGTTGCTCACCTGTGAAGGAACAGGTGCATGAGGTTTTGCTATTTTTATGTAAAAATAAATGCTTTTTCTTTCCATGTGGCTTATAAAAAACTCATCTAATACAGTTTTGGGCTAGTAGCTACTGGAGAAAAGGAGAGATCAACTAGACATACACCAAAATACTCTGCAGTTTCATTTTCTTTAGGTGTAAGAATCTATCCAGTAATCATGAAGTGAGGAGCAATACCATTTGCATCTTTCAAAATGTAGATACTTATTTGTACCTCCTGTGGAATTAGGTGGAATTTGATGGAGAGAGGGTCTTTGCTCCATGAGTGATTTGATCTTGGCTAAGGCTATTCCCTAGGGGGAATTCCTAACATGAGAGAAGTTGTGATGCAGGATGGAGTTGGGAAGTGTGAGACTTCTGCCTCCCCTTCTTCCCAGGGATACAGGAGTGTTGACCTCAGCACAGACCATTTTTTCAGCCCATCCTCTTAAGGAGTCAATGACTCCATGAACTGCTTTGAGCACAAATGGCAGCATCCCAGCTTTGGTCAGAGGAGGGGCTGAGTTAGGTTAGGACACAGGTTATTGCAGAGCTGTACACAGGAGTTTGTCACACTATCATGACATGCTGATTAGCCACTCCGTTGTCATTTAGTTTTGTTAGTTATGTCAATCTCTCTCTAGTGCCTTGATGGCTTGTGTTACGTAGTATCTGCTTACTGTTTTCCCTCTACAAACCAGAAAAACATTATAGCTATAATAATGAAAGAATTTTTCAGTGGAGAGTAGAAGATGCTACAATACAGTTTAAAACAGTCATTTTTCACAGCAAGATCATTACTTGTGGGGTTTTTTTTGCCTTCAGTTAATGAAGAATCATGTTTGTATACTCAGAAATGCATTTTCCTTGTACTTTAGGTATTTTTAAAGTAATTTTTAAATTACTTTATAATTTATTTTAAAAAAAAAATTACAGCACTTCTGATTTGTATCTTTGGGTTTGAAAGAGTGCTGACAGAGCAAGAAGACCTTCAAAAGACAACACAAGGCTTTGTCTTGAAACAGATAAGGTGTACTATTGATAAATATAGGGAGTGATTGTCTACTGGAGATTTCCTACCTAGTTTAGCAGACTTTGTTCTGTCCACACCTTGATTGAAAACACAAAAGTGAAAAAATAAAGTGGAATACTACTACTAAAAATAGCAATATAGTTTCTTGTCCATATGTTGTATTTATTCAGGTTTGATATATTGGTCTGATGGAATTGCTGATAATGATAGTAGTTGATAGAGTACATTTAGACATTAAGATTTTGCATCCCTTTGTCTTACTGTTTGTTCTGTTATATTTTAAGCTGGATGTACTATGCAATGGAGAAATCATGGGGAAGGATCATACTATGGAATTCATCTATATGACAAGATGGAGACTAAGAGGCGAAAACGTAAATGCTGTTACATTATTAATAAATGATGTTTTGGTGTATTTATTACAGAGAGTATACATGCTTTTAGAGGTTTGTCCAAAATATATTCTGTGACCCTTCAAAAAACCCTTATTTAAAAAAGCATTTTGCATGTATTTTGGATTTCTTATGTTAAACTCTATGAGTGAAACCCTGCAGCACATATATTGTGTAGATTCTGAAACTTAAAAAGAGCAGGTATACAAAGTTTACATGCAAGTTCTGCTCTGAACTTTAAGTCACGTGTCTGAAAAATCGAGCACCTGTTCTTTTTCTGCAAAATTGGTTTTAGTGACATTCTGAGTTACAGTAGTTGGGAAATCTGCATCCAGCAGTTCTTTATTAAGAATTTGTTTTATTCAGCTGGTAAACTGAAAGTGACACTGAATAATTACTGTAGAGATGTAATTGTTTTATTATTGTTTCTGGTAATACTACACCCGTGGTTTTTAGATGTGCTGTATAACACTAACATACAGATAACACAGCTAAATGGATTTTCCTTGATGCATGAGCATGTTTTAGAATTGCAATATTTAACTTATTAAAAGACATTTCTTTTGGGTCTGATATTCAGTATGGTTTAGGAGCCCTTATATTGCCTTGTGTGTATATGTATATATATGTATATATATATATATATGTATTTGTTTTGTTATAAGTCATATCTCCATTTCTTCTTTCTTTTACACATTAATTTGTGTGTGGCTGTTGGCTGTTCTTCACTCTTTATTGCTTTGTAGTATATGTAGATTCGTAGTCTTTGTCTACCAGTGGAGGCTATATTGGAGTGTAGCTAAGGTTAATCACTTAATGTATATTAATGCACTGATCTGTAGAAAATTCCAAACTTTCTGTGCTCTTTTTTTTAAAAGCTTTGTACTTCTTGGAATAAACAGCACTGGGGCACGGACAGAGAAGACAGAGGATTAAGCACACTGTGGAGTTAATAATTTAGAAGTTTCTTAAAGTTTTACCTTATTCTGAAGGAGAGGGGGAAGGGTAGATTTTGGTACAAATTGGGGAGTTAATGTATATAGGCAAGTATTCATCAAATTTGAAAGTAATATTGCAGTGAAATTTGATGATTGCTGAAACCCCAATATTGCACCAATAAGGGAGCTTTAAGTAATATTTTTTCCAATACTGCCTTGCAACTAGTGGGTATTTGGCTTGTCATCCTATATTTTTGTTAGCATTGGCTGTACTATTAGGAAATGTTGAGGCAACAACTTTAGTGATAATGGAATTCTTTCATGGTGTTTAATCCTGCAGACCTTGCCTACAAATGGACTTTAGGCGGTTGCATTGATCTGGAAGCAACAGTAACTATAATCTTGACAAAAAGGACATTATTTGTCCTGTTTAACGTTTTTCAAAAATATCAGAACTACCATTTTTAGCGTTAAGTAAACATAAGAGTTGACAACTCTTGATTAAATTTGTAAGTTGTGTTTACATGCACGTAGTATAGTCAGGTGTGTGCTCATCTTTTCCTTTATGTAGTCAGACATGACAACTAAAACCTGTAAAAATTACATTGTGCTGGTAAGAAATCCAGTAATATCTGGGCTTCTGTGATTTTGTTTTCCCTGAGTGTTTTGGGTCTTGTTATAACGCTGAGGTTGTGATGGTAGTTAATTAACAAGCTCTCCTTTTGGATGAAGATCAAGTAAATCTATTTCCTCCATCTTTGGTGCTATTCACCATGAGCTATTACTGCCATGCCCATGGACCTTACAAGAGGTAGAGTAGTAAAGGAAAACTATCCATGTATTCATTAGAGAAATCTTTCCTGTTTTAAATAAGTTAATTAATTTTAAGCTTTACATTTGAAAATGAAAAAAAAAAAAAAAAAGTTAATGTGTATGTCCAGCTGTGGATGCCTCTTATCTGATCAGAAAATCATCTCCTTCGCAGTTTCGGTGTCAGAACTGCTCATCTTCGCAAGTCTGCTCACAGGATGGCACTTTTTATCAGGTAAGAGGCACTCACGACTGTATATACTACAGTCACTAAGGTCCTGTTAGCACTTCAGTTGTAATCCAAGTTGTTGTGTTTTTATAATTCCTCACTACAAAGAGCTAAAACTCCATGAGCAAGGTCCAAGTGTTTTCATTTGTTCAAAGAAGGCTTTATTGAATGAATAAATAGAATCCATTCAAAAGGTTTACGAGTTTCTTTTACTTTACATTGGGCTATTTATCTTTTTGATAGAGAGGTCTAATTCTGTAGGCTGATTCCTGCATCAGTCTGGAAAGATTATCTACCTCTCCCTATCTCATCCCTCTAACTAGAAGCATTGGGCAGACACTGACAGGGGATCAAAACTGAAGAGTGTGAATCAAGAGAGACTACATTGGTTTCATCTCTTTATGGCAATTCATATGTTCTTTTTAATGGAGTAAAGAAATGTTATTTTTTTCTAATACTATACTCCTTTCATATATTTTAAACTTAGGAATGGAATAATGCCTCATCTCTAGAATATAGCAAACCAAAAGGTCCAGAACCTGCAAACTGCAGTCAATTTCTAAATTCCATTGATCAAACTGGTTCATACCTATATGAAACAATATTTCAGTTTCCTCACTGGGAATTTTGGTTTAAGCTACTTCATAAAAGATACTCTGGAAGTTTGAAATAATATTTTTGCTTGAACAAGAAGTTAATGATAGAGGGTCACTCCCCACCATGGATGGGAGTGACCTACTGAAGTCATGCTCACTTCAATAATTAGAATTGTTCCAGCATAGTACATTTTATTTATACAGTTGGTTTGTAATTCTCTTTGCAAAAATGCTGAGCCTCTCTGGTTTACATGGCAATTTCGGTGAGGTGACTGCTCTGTCTCTGCCTGTGTGCACTTCCAATTAGAGTACTTTTAGAGACAATTTATATAACCAAAGTGAAAAACATGAAATAGCATTTAAATAATATGGTAATCATATCTTATGCAAAAAAATCAGAGACCAAATAATTTATGATACTGCAAATATGTGTTGGTTAATTGCACATGCAGACTACACATGGTGCTCCCTGTCTTCTCTCCTAAATGCTCCTGCTACTGTTGAATACGTCTGGGTTTATATTTTGATTTCACTGCACTGCTTTTTGTAAATCCCCAGCAAGTATGATCACATTTAGTTCTAGTGATCGTTTCACTACCATGGTATGGAAAGTGTATTAGCCTGTATAGGTCTCTGCAGTGGTATCTTTCTTTTTTGGTCACTGAAGTTCATCTGTATTGCATTTGAAGGATGCGGTAAAATATTTCTGGTTTTAAGAACAGCTTCTATAGAAATTCTTTATAATTCCAAATTTGCAATAAAAACAGATTTCAACTAGCTGTGTTCATCTCCCCCGTGGTGGAAAGATAGTTAGGCACATACATTTTCTGAGACAATAAGATTTTCCGGATTTTTATGCTATAAAAAACATCCAGTATCCTAATGAAGTTAAGAGGAAAACATCAGGCTTGACAGAATAAATAAATAAGACATTCAGTAAAACAGAACTTCCAGCAACAAGTGCCCAGGTATTCCATGGCACTTTCTGGAAACCCACCCACTCTTGCCACCTATTCCTCAACAATTTTGTCCAATTCAGGGATCAAAGCAGTTGATTTGCCTTTTTTTTTTCTATTAAGAACTAATAAAAATGTATCACTAGATCTGAAGTTGAGGAGTTTGGATTTGGGGGAGAAGTTAGCCCTCATCTCTCTGAAAATCAACTGACAGCAATTTTACCTGTTTATTTTTATTTTTATTTTTTCTTCTTTTTAATACCAGAATAGCCTGGCTCCCACTAACTAGTGCTGATGACTATTATAGCTATGGAGCCTCCATACATAGAAAAGTAAAACGAAGTACGTAATCCATAAATGTACTTTCTTTTAGAAAGTATAAAATTTCAAGATTGTTTTTCCTCGAACACAGCAACACAGAAATAAGAGGGATTGTTTGAGCGCACAAAGTGTATGTGTCATAAAGCATATAGATAATGAAATACATAAAAGCAGATACAGGGATTTTATATTAATGATGAATAACTACAAGTAACTGACTGGGAGATTAAATATAGATTTGGAGTACAGGTATGGATTTAACTGTTGAAATGGATTAGTGTAAATAAAACTGATTGGCATATATGTATTTTTTAGGGATAAGCTCTGGCTATTCTTAAGGCAATCTGTAATTGCATTTTCTTTGTAATTTTTATGAATGACATCTTCATGTTTTCTTGTCTGTTTTTGTTGTTGTTTTTCTCTTGTGTTTGTTTTCAGTCTTACCCTATGGTACTTCAGTATCGACCTAGAATTGACTTCGGTTAGACCAAAGGGCCAGATCCCACTGAGATGAATCCTGCACTATTTGTTTACCCATCGACAGATTGCACAATGAATGGATGTGCCTGGATTAGGGGGACACAACCAGATTTTCAGCATGCAAATAAGGACATTGTCTTTCTTAAAACTGTCAGTTGCATCTCTGTTGTTTCTATTAGAGCAAGCCAAGTGCCATTCTGCTACTGAAATGTGCATAAGATATTTGTGTATCTTACAAGTGTGCTGCAAGTCATAGCCAAAATCATGAAGTGTACAGTCAAAATTCAAAAACTATGGAATATTTTTGCTTGCGTGTTAGAAAAGTTTTCTGGTCCTAATATTGATTACACTAGCAAAATGGCAGAGTGCTCATTCCATGTGGTGTTGCAGTTTCACACACTATTTTACTGAATATTGTTGTTTAAATCATAGAGTACTGTACAAATAACTAAGGATTATACCTTGAAAATATTTTGTATAGAAAATATATTTAGGAAAGCGGTCATTGGGCCACTACCTTTTTCTGGTAAGCTTCTCATGGGTCCAGGTATAGCTCACTCATGAGTGTGCAACAGCCCTTTTGCAGTGAATGGAGATTACTTACCCTTAACAAGAGATGTAGAATATGGTCATTCAAAGCAGCAATTTTAAATCTTCTAAATAGATTCTGCTAATATTGCTTGCAAGCATCGCAGCCTTTGTGATTGCACTTTTCTGTGGTTTCCCCGAAGACTGGATTTTGGGGTACTAGCTATTGTTGGAAAACAGCTTCTGGTCAGATTACATTTCTTCTAATAAAGTCTTCATAATCATGAAGTTTAAAATAATGTGAATGAAACAACTAAATTTCTCTATAAGTTTACAACCAAGGCAAAATTTTACGTAATTACTGCCTTTCAATTAAAAAATGCCCAAAAAGCATTTCCTTTTAAGATTGGTTGGAGGTGTAAAATATGCTGAGACAAAAATAATGTATAGTTTTAATTAGATTATATATCTCTTGTGACTATCTGGAGTTTAGAATCCATTACAGAAATTTTCATTAGTTAAAGTCACATCATAAAATTATTTCCATAAAATTACAGGTAATGCAATACTGAAGATAAACAGTTTGACCAAAATAATTGTTCAGGTCCTTTTTCCTAAGACCTGGTAGTGCCGGATAAGAAGTGATTGTTGCCTTAGGCATTGCAGGTGTAATGGTTCTAGTATAGAACATTTATTGAGGTTTCTGGTAATGTTGCAGGGAGCGTAGTAATGCGTATGTTTTCTGTAGTCTTCCGTTGTCTTTGCTCTGCTTAAAAGTCAGTTGAGTTTTTCATTTCAGTTTTTGTGGGGGTAGTTATAGTTCAGTACCTTTATGTAATTTCTGCTTAATACATGCCTAGTATTGTAGATAACTATTTACTTTCTTATGCCTTCTGCATACAGCAAAAAGGAACCAAATCAACTTTTCAGAAGCTACCTATAGAGTGAATTAAACATACTTAGATAAGACAAAGTGAAAATTCTGTCTTGGGATCAAGTACGAAAGATAGATGCAAGGCTCCTTTGTAAATTTTTGTTCATGTACATTAGTATGTTTCTGTAGGAGAAATACGCATGTTGTGGATTAAATCTGGCCCCTTTAATGTTAGTAGGAGTTCTAACATTGATGACTTGAGGAATCTAATATAGTTGGGTTGAATTCTACAATTGCACTCCAAAGCCCATATGATGTACGGAAATAAAGGTGCTGTCAGTAGCAGTCTGTTTAGGAAACCTGCCATTGCAGGTCAAGGTTGCACATATTGTGCAGATGCCAGTGAACCTGGGGAAGCAAAGCATTCAGGAACCTGCTGCTCCTTTCTTTAGGCACAGTGTGCTGACTGGTACAGGCACTGGTTTGCCCATGCGGTAGATGGGAAGGGGTGCACGTGCTGGCTGCAGGAAGTGCTTGTCCTTTTGCTCACCCAGTCTGTGATGTGCTACTTGACAGAAACAAGAAGACACTCCAAGTAAGGAGGGCTCTTCTCCGCAGAGACTCTAGTGAAAAATAGTTTCTTTGTGTATATATTAATACAAGTCCTTCTCATGGAGAAGCTTGGAAGAGCAGAGCATGCATTCTAATTGCCAATCATTGTTCTCTTTAGTATATGCAGTTGTTTTGTATGGTAGAAATAGGATATGAATTGTAAATATTTACATGCACATACAAATGACACCTTACAGTTTTTATATCTTTCACATGTTTTTATACCAGAATTTTCACTGTAGATTCACTTGAGATAAAATGCCTGTTTCAGTTTATCACAAAACTAATGGTAGTACTCTTAAGCATAATTTCATCTTGTTTCAGGGGACAATTTTTTTCTCAACAATTGCACTTACCATTTTGACAAATTTGAACTTTTTTTAAAAAAAGAATACATTATTTTTAATCAATTTTCAGTTACTTCACACAGAAGTTTGCATCCACCTGACAGGACCCTTGAAACAGAAGTACTTTGTATTTGCTTCTGAATGACAACTAATAGAAGATTTGATGGTTTAATGACTTCCTGTATTCACAATTCAGAGAACCATGAATTCTCTTGATCAGAGTTGGACATTGGTTTAACTCATAGTATTTTCCTGATGCACTTGAAGCTAGATTACAGAAGGCAAATCTTCATTTTAAGCATGAGAGATGCTGACAGATATGATTTAATGTTCCCAGACAAGAATCATGGCATTAAATGCATATGATCTACCACCTACACTTCATGCATTTCTGATTTGATGGCACGGTGCCCGAGTGCTGTTATAGATTAATAGTTCTTGTAGCAGAGAAGTGCCAGTGAAATACATATCTTAACTGGGCTGCTTGTATAACACAAGCATTGCCTTTTTTACAGGAAATTTATCTTCTGTATGATATGTATGTGCCATATGTCTACAGATATGCATATTTAATTCATTTGTGCCAATTAAGAATATCTGAACAGCATAGAAATATCAGAATGCATGTACAGATTCCTGTGTGCCAAAGATGGGGTAAAATGTAATGAATACCTAAGCATTCCACTAAAACTGCAGCATATGCCATCCTAGAGCAGGTTACTGTATACAGTCTTTCTGAGCATTTTCATGACAATGTGTCACCACTGCATGGTTGTAAAGAATAGACATATAAAATAAGGGTTGCTGCCACTATGTTTCTATGGCTTTCCCATATTGGCAGTACCTAGCTGCAGAGGAATAAGACCTAAAAAATTCCACAATACTACCTAATCTTGCTGTTTCTTATTTAGCACATTTGGTGCTTTTTTTTTTCCCCTGAAAGTGAAAAACTTGTATCTGCTTTTAACTCTAGTGTAACTCATTAATGAAAACCATAAGCAACTTTTTGCTGAGCATAGTTGTATACTGCATTTGGCTACTAACAAACTGTAAGCCAGAATTTACAAGCGAGATCCTATAATATCTCTAAACAATATGGAATTAAATGATTAATCAAGAAGTGTATTTGCCATTATGCATTACTATACTGCTTGAAGCTAAGGGCCTAGTCACATAAACATATTTTTTTATTTGAATGAAGTACTAAATTAGATTATTACAATAATCTAAGTGACTCATCACTATAGTAGGTACTGTTCACATGAAAGCTTGTGGAATTTGGGTATATTGTGCATACTCAGCCAGCTTGCAGTTATTATGCAAAAAAAAAAATTCTAAAAAGTATTATTTTGACTTTACTTAAAATGTTATATAAAGCAAAGTGCCTGATTATTAATACAGAATACCTTTTAAGCCCATTATTAGCATTTGGCAGGGTAATATTTGCTTCTGTATTTTATCTATGGTCCTAGTATTTTCAGCAGGGATATTTCATAAACATGCTGTACTGAGAATCTTTCTTTCATAGGAAACAAGCAGAAAAAGAAATGTGTTGTTAGATAATTTCAAATTGAAAAGACGTATCTCAGTAGAAACTGTATGAGAATAATTAATTTTATGCTGAAATTATTTCATTTTCTGCATGAGGAACCCTTGAATTCTGAAGCTTTGTTTTTTTCTCCTTAGGCTCCAACAATTTGATTTGAATTTTCTCTTCCACAGTTATTGAAAACGGTTCCAGTTTATCTGTAAGAGAAAAGAGATTGATCACATTTCCTTTAGATACAAGTTAGGCTCTTGTTCTCCACTGCAGACAAAGTGATAGTCCAGAGTTCCATCTTATCTCCCCCATGTGTAATTGTTAGACATGACTTTGTGAGAGAAGTAAACAGTTTTTCCTTTTCTGCTGTTTTCTAAAATAACAAAATAGGCCAGGGTTTAGTCTTTTAATTGAACCAATCATTGCGTTGTATTGTTCCATTTGTATTTTTTTTTACATTTTCATGTCACTGAAGGTGCCAAGAGGCATTCACCCCCCAGAACAAATATTCTTGGAAGGACTTGCAACAAAATGAATAGCATCCAGCTCAGCCAGGTAGAACATGTGGTAGAAATACTAGAGAACAGATAGTTGTTCAAAGCCAGGCTTAAGTCTCAAACAGATTGAACCCGGTTTATAGAGGGGCTACATAAAATACTGGTCAATTGCATGGACTGATCCAACTCATTTTTAATCCTGGAAAAGACCAAAGGCAGGAAAGACTTAAATGCCTATCCACAGCAAATATATATACACAGAAATGCTTAAATCAAGAGCTTGGTCCAGTTTCTTCGCTTAACCTAGAAAGGTTGAAGGCATCTATTTGATTTCATCTAAAATGCATGTATCTCGCAGGATATTCCCCTCTTGTTTTACTTCATGTCATTATTTTATTATTTATCTCAGTTAAAATGTTTGTTCAGGCACCCTCTATCCTGTAATTTTGGGTTCTTACATATCCTTTGCACATTCTCATACCCCACCCCATTTCATGCCTAACACATAGAAACATTGGGGAGTTACAAAGGAGAAATTGCACATGAGGGATCAGCTCATAGGTTTGGTTTATCGGGCAGTTCTCTTGCATTTCAGCAAATTTTCAGAGTTCTGCATTTTTAATCCTTCATAAACAATTTGAACAAGGTAATGCTTCCACAAGGTGTTCAGCTAAAGACACTTACTTGAGGAAGGATTGAAGACTACTGGGGCATGTTCCAGGATGAATTCCAAGACACAGGGGCATTGCTTCACCCTAAAGGAAATGTGAAAATCTTCCAACTGCTCATTTACCGCTAGTTTTATCACATATGGGTAGTCTGGTCTTCAGACCTCAGCTGACACATCCTTCTACAGGAATGTCCTCCAAAAGATGATGTTATAATGGTAATACGTATTTCTTCATATGCAGATCTACCTGTTGATGGGTTTTTTTGTTTTTTTGGTTTTTTTTTAACTACTGTCTACACTGTCTGTAGGTCAGATTAAAACATCAGATTCCAGAATAAGAAGTTGATTAATTGATGAATTCCAGACAGATTCTTCCATCAAGGCTATGTGCCATAAGTCATCTTTTGCATTCAGGTAGCTTGCTGCTGCAGTTGAGTGAAGACATTGTTTCTTTCTCTAGTAAGTGATTTAGATGCAGACAGTTCTGGAGTGTGGCAGTGCAAGGGAGGAGCTCTGCAGGTGGGTGGGAAGACCCAGTTCTGTGGGCTAAGGATGGAGGAGACATTCAGGAATTGAAGATGTTTACAAGTGGAAGTTTTTGTAATTACATTAATTTTAACCAAAGAGGCATTAGTTAGACTTTGGATCTTTATCTGAACCATTAGGTGTACTTTTCTTTGAAGTAACTTTTACGTATATTTTTAGCAAATCCTTCTAACAAGGTTTGATAATGTGTCAGTTGACAGGATGAGGTGAACAGAAATAGTTACTGTGCATTTTCCTTTTTCCTTGTGATAATGAGTGGAAAGCAAAGTTGAGAGCAGGTTGCTATACAATGTACAAAATTGCAGCAAGAGTGAAGCATTTGTGCTGCTAGTTAACACACTGGGGTTTGTATTACAAATGAAGTTATAATAAAGATATTTATTATCAAAGTGCGAGGCACATATGGTATGATGGTATTCTCCTAAAATTCTGTTTTGTGTTGTATTGAGTATAGCAGACATTGTTGCTGTTGTCTCCTGATTTTGATGCGGTAAAAAGAAAAATGTTCCCATTTTACTAAAAAATGTCACATATTATTTTCTTTAAAATTACTCTTCATTGTCAGATATTTAGTTTGCTCATAAAAAAAAAAAAAAGATTTTTTTTAAAACTAAACTATTGTTATGGATAATCTGGTTGCCTAATAGTTTTAAGGGACCTATTTAATACCAAAGGTAAAGCCACCCAGAGACTGACTTGGACTAAGGCATTGATGCTTTTCTGGAGTACAGTAGTCAGGAGTTACACCTGGAATCAGTCAAGCAGGACTTAACTGGTGGTAGCTGTCTGGGTCACCAAACCAAACGATTAGGCGCACCTAGCAGTTTACAAAGCAAAACAGAAAAGGAAAAAAAACAACAGGAGTAGCATAAAGGTTGAGTGAACAGACCTAGAGTAGCTCTTCGAGTCACAGCTCACGTTCGCAAAGAAAAGCACAAAGGCTTGTATTGCTGATGGGTCTGCTATACCTGTGAACTCGTAAAAACTTCAGTGTGCTGTCAGTCCTGTAAACCTTCCAAAGCACAAAATAGTTACCAAGTGACTTTTGGGGTTTCTAGTTGTAGCTCAGTGATATTTTGGAGGGTGGAGAGGGCAGAATTGGAGGATAATGAGAAGATATTAAGTATGTTTTACAAATTTTTATAGATATTTTTTTAGTAAATGGCATTGCTGTCCTTGGTGTGAGACTATTGATTAGCAAGAAGTTGATTATTTTACTTGTGCAGTATAAAATAGAAACAATAAAGAAATCCAAGTATCTTGATTTCCTTTTCCAGGATAGTAATTAACTAAACTGGAACGTAATAGGACAATGTAATTATTTAGCTGACTGAAATATTTCATTCTAAAACCTTACTGATCATATTTTTTTCTCAAATACAAGCTGCTTAGTATAAACATGAAGCAATGCATCTTTTTTCCCCTTATTGCAGACTTAACTATCGAAAGGAAAATATTTTGTGTTTTTTTTAAATTAATGCAAAGCCTGAATTGTTGGGTGTTCCAGGCTACTGAATAGATGATGCAGAGTTACTCTCAATGGACTTTTTTTTGGGATGGGGGCCTAAGTGTCCTTATATAAGCTGTGATCCAAGTTATGGTAAGAAAGGAGCCTATGGTGAGCAGTAATAATGTTCTAATGCTTCCTTGCATTTGACCAGTAGTTACCAGTTCTTAGTATAACAGCCCTCACAGTACTTAGGAGCTCATAGAACATATTGTGATGTTATGTTGCTGATTTGTTTTAAAATGTAAAATGTGTTAAGCTTTTTGTCAAAAGTGATAACATCATATTACAAATAAACCTTTTTGTGGTTGTAAAATTTAGCTTATAAATCATTCAAATTGAAGTGAAAAACAAAAACAGGTCATTGTTAATGACAGTCTATCCTACTATTAAGAATATATGTATTTTTGTAAAGGAAAAGCACTTGTAGATATTTAATCAGTCCAATATCTATGTTAATGTTTAATGTTTTGGAAAAAAAAAATAAAAAAAACAAAATGCTGCTTAGAGAATCACTTACATATTTTTATTTTTTGTGCTCAAATGCATTTTCTGTTGATTTACGGAATGTTTTTTCTGTGTGAAGCTGTATAGTTAGTGCAACTGGGCTAAATGCGTTTCTTAAGTTAATCATTTGTATCTGTATGATAATACATTTTCTATCTGATCAGAAAGCTGATTGAAAAACATTAGACTGGTGGTGCTGGTTTTCATCTTTGATATTAGCTTCATCCAGCTTTATAACATTTCTGCTTCATAATAATCATAAAAAATACTAAGAATCTTGTGCAGCGTTTGTGTTTTAAGTGATGTTTTAGGGTATATTTGGTTATTCAGTTGTATTTTATTATACCTATAAACATTTTTGCAAAATGATGACAAAGTTTTACATACAGTATTTAAAAAATAATTTCCCACATGAAAAAGTATGCCAGATCAGTCAAGTTTAATATTTACTTTCCTCCAAAGGAAACTACTGGTGGGTATATGCATGGAACATGCTTCACTCAAGTTTCTGAGCATTTGTACAAATAGTACTTTTAAATTCAGAATAACCCATTTCTTGTAATATTTTTTGGCTATTTGAAAGCTCACTCAACTGTATTTTGATTCAATATAGTGAATTAAGACAGTTTCAGGAAAAAAAAAAACAAACACTAAAGCAAAGAATTGTATTAAATAGAGTGGCAACCACATTTATTTGTAGTTATTATTGTACATTCCAAAATCTATATACTTACTTCAGTGGCATTCTACAGGGATCTACTCTGTGGGCCTGATGCTGAGTTAAGCTCTTCAGCTTGACCTCAATGGAGCTACTTTGTTTAAATACCTTTATCGCTGAGACGTGACCCAGAGTTCCCGCTTCCTCACTGAATATCCTTTCATGGGTAGTAACTGTTGTTTAAATTTAATCTTGTTATATTAACCTTCCCATAGGTAAATAAGTTTTGCAACATCGAGTGTGTACACTAGCAGTAGAATTCAGTATTATAAACTCAGCTGAGGAAATACTTACATAATTGCAAAATTGAGGGAGAATTTCACTCAGACTATGAACATGTGTAATGCCACTATCTCATTAATGTGCACACTTCACAAAGATTTGTTAGTGGTCAGGTTTTGGTGTAGTTTGTTATTTGAATATTGTCCATTTTTATAATTTTTGTGAAGAGTTAATTTCTGTATTAATTCATTGGGGGTTAACATGTCAGGGTCTACAAAGCAGCATTTGAATAAACTTAGATCCATTTGCACTGAGTGCAACACCAGCATTGCAGTCTTATATCTTTTAAAGAACCAAATATTTTGTGTTTTGAAGTATTTAGAAAAACACTGTAAATTTCACCCAGTTCTACCAAAGGAATGTATGTTTGTTTGTTTGTTTGTTTGTTTTTAATCAATGCTAAAATCCTTAGAAGCTGAGTATGGCCCTGGGAAAATGGAGACATCTCTGAGTTAGCACTAGTGAGCAATTTTACAATTAGGGGAGGGAAGTGATGGTACTAGGGTTTTTTTGGCAAAACTCCATGGTCCTGCCTCTTGGTATAGAGTGAAGTGTGCCTCTTTGAAGCTCCATCAACATTTGTAAGCAAGATTTATTTTGGAACAACAGCTCATGCAAACTCTGTAAATTGACCTTTTAGAATCTTGTGTATAAATACATCTGGCATGTAATGATCTTTCTAATTATGTATCTACCTGTATAGCTCAGTACCAGTGATGTTAAATTGAGTGCTTCATGCTAATGTCAATGATGTCCACAGCACCTTTATAACAGCTGATAACAAATGACTATTTGGTCTGACACGTATGCTGCAAGATGCCTCTAGCCCAGTTGGATTAATTTTATGAAAAATCTAGATGAGCAAGAAGTATAACTAATCTGCTTACTAGCACTGAATTGCTCCTTTCTCAAAGCAATAAATATATTCATGTTGTAACATCTGTTGTGCAGCCTACAATATGAGTTGTTTTGTTGCATTGTTTCTATATAATTTATTTTGTGCAATAAAAAAATCTATGGTTTTATCTGATTTCTCTCTAGTTTGTAATAATATTTGAATTAAAACATTTACTAGCTTTATATCTTAATCATGCAAGCATACTATCAACTCACAAAAGTGCACGGTAGAGATGGAATGCAGTAATATTTTGCCTTATAGAATAATCATAAGGTACTCACATGGCCTAATTTTTTTCTCATTAATGTTGTAGATAGGGTTATCATTAATTTTCATGGGTGCAAAGCTTGCCTAACACTAACATTGACTGGATTTGGCACCCCGTTTGTAAACTATAAGCAGGTGGATTACACAGTGTGACTGTGTATTTGAGGCTTTTTTTAAAAAGTATGTATCTTTGCTTTACAATGCCATAGAGCTTTTGCCACATTTTTTTTAAAACCTAATTTCACTGCTTTTTATCATGTCAGATTTATTTTTTCCTTTTTGATGTTTTTCTGAGTTAATATGGTTTCTGTAGTATTTATTTTACTCTCCACTTATCATTACCCTTTATTATGTTGTTGGGGTTTTTTAACTCTAAGGTAATGTAAAACGTTGGAAGCTAGAAGATAACATTATAAATGAGCCCTTTGTGTGAACTAGCAGTCTTCATACTATATACTGGGTCATTGCAAACAAAACAATGGTGAGGTGTTATTCAAGAAAACCCATACCTTTTATCTGAGATGCTGCTGTGAAACTTGCAATACCACCACGTGAGATCTGAGATGTAGTTCAGATTTGGAAATGACAGAAAGGAGTGCTGATTAAAATGACCTGAGACAAATAGCATTTTGCATCCTCTTGTAAAATTCTATATTTTAGCAGAAGAAGATAACAATTGCTTGTGAACACAAAATGTGAAGGTATATATGGTATATTGCAATATGTACATATGACTGAATGAAATATGTTTTCCATGGGATTTGTTAGTAACGTTGCAGTTTCCTGATAGGCAAGGCACAGTCAGGTGGCACCACTGGTTGCTCTGTAACCTGCGCAGCAGAAGCAGTTGCAGCCTCGCTGGCATTCTTTGAACCCTTCTCATGTTGCATATTTGACATCCGGATTTGTAAAAGGTCATAGACTAATACTTTCCCTTCTTCTAAAAATGTTCTTGAGACTTAGAGTCATTTGTTGGAATTAAAAAAAAAAAAAAAATAAATGCTACTATATTCTTTATAAAACAGAAATTGAATCATATTTAAGTGTAAAATTCTGCTCTTACTTAGGGAGCAATGGTTCCTTAAGCAAGATGCCCACTAAAAATGTTGGTGATTAAGTTATTTTAAAGAATTATTTGTTTCAGGTAGCTGAAAAGAGAGTCATTGTGGGGCAAAAAACATGCACAGGACTAGTAACAAATGCCTGATCAGTCATAAACCTGAATTATGTTTTATAGAAGGAGGAAGGTAGGTGGTATATAAAGAGCTATTTACATCAGGGGCACAGGATATGAATTTCCCTGCTAGAACTGTGATTCAAATTGTTTTCTCTCCTGATCATTTTTTTCCTCTTTTATTCTAGAGGAGAGTATGCTATGCAACATCATTCTAGGCAAGAGTAATGTTTTTCAAAATAAAAGTGATTTAGTAATCTAGTTTTCATTAAAGAAACAGAAATGTGCTGGCAGTATGTAATATGAGCACCTCGTTCCAGTGGCAGACTTCCAACATCTTCATTTGGATAGAAGACTGCTGCATTCATAATTCATAAAAGCATTGGCATCTATCCCATTAAACTAACACAGGAAGAGAAAATATTCTTATATTCAAAAACACTCTGTCTGCCTTTTCTAAACTATTTATAGGTAAAGTTCTGTCCTTTCCTGCAGTACACAAATAACTACAGTGCGTTTATAGATATGGAAAATAATTACAATAATGAACCTCTTCTTAAGAAAAGCTGTACTTAACACCAGTTTTGGGGACATTTTAAATTCCTTGGATTTAATTTCATCCACTAGTGATCGAAGATGCGTGACATGTATGTATCAGTGCCCCTGCGGACTTGCAGTCCTGCTGCCAGTAGCCTCTACAGATTTTAATGACCCAGTACATCTGTGGAACTGGCAGAGCTTGTTACTGGCCACTATTCTTCCTTTAATTTTTCTGTTCATGCCTTTCTCCAAGTGGTACGTTTAATCTTGATGACTTCCTAAAGGTGTTTTCTTGCTATGCTTCTCCCTATAAACTACTAGAAGTGATGCAAATGTAAAGAGACTACTCGATATGCTCATCTTGTCCTTATGCTGCACCCCACATCAAGATTTCTGAAGACCTTAAAAAGTAGGCTCAGGGAGTTCTCTGCTGCTCTTTTGCTTTGCTAGTTTTTGTTAAATTTGTAGACCAGCTTATCGCTCATGAAGAACTCCCAGCAGAAAAATGGCTTTGAACAGCATATCTAATGGTCTCTTCTGAAACAGGTAATTCGTGACTCATGTTAAGAAATAAATTATTTACTTGTGGATGTAAGGGGCTACTTGCGTAATTCCACAGGACTCACAAAATTAAACACAATAACTTGGTTCTGGTTCATGTGAACAATTTGACAGTCACCAGCCTTGGTGTAAAATAATTTTATCATTGCAAAAAGTGTCCCTTGTTCTAGTTTACATCTAAGAAGTGCTAGTGTAGCTGAAAATAATGGATTTCCTAATATTTATTGTAGAACCTACTATATAGCATTGTGTATAGAGTATGTCTTAGTTTTTATACTGCATATATTAAATAGTTCCATAGATTTTCTATGGTACAGCATCCAGAACTGACTATGTGGACACAATTCATTTTCCCTAAGTTCTAGAATGTATTTGAATCCATTAAAAGGGAAGGAGAAAGGGATATACTTCTAATGGGTATTCCTTGGAAACAAACAGCATCCAGAATAGCACCTGCATTTTTATACATACTCTTTATCTCCAGTGTTGATTGCATTATAACATTAAACAGCAATTTCGTGGACTTCTTCTATAACCTTTCTCTTTCTGCAAATGTTCAGCTCAGATTGTTGTTCTCTGGTAATGAAAATCCCTGGAACAAGAAGGGGGAAAAAAGCATGGATCTGTACAGGTAAACAGTTCGGTAACTTGGCAGAAGTCAACCTACCCCCTCTTTCCATGATCTGCTGATTGCCAGAATACTTCTTCTCAGAGTGAAAAGGTGCTTCCAGAGTACCTTGCAAATAAATGGAAGAACATTGCTAATCTGCTTGAGGTAAGGAACAAGTAACTTGTTTTTCAATTTTTGAATAATTGCTATTTCGAAGAGGTCTCTGGCTAATACTTTCAGAGGATGAATGTGCGTGTTCAGACCATTACCTATCTAACCTGACATTTTTTTTATTTATTCACAGATAAAATCAAAAATGTTTGGTCATTGTGACAGCCTAGTGAAAATTTGTGCTAATACAAGAATGAATAAATAAATAAATAATGTTATAACTTAAAGAAGTTATATTATGAAGGATAAAAATCTGCGCTGTTCTTGTTTTCAGCCAGAGGCTGCTATAATAATTTCATTTTCTATACTTACTATGAAAACCACAAGGAATTATATTGCAGCATGATAACAGCATGAAACCAAAGACATGTTAGGTAGATGCCTGAGCATATGAAAAGGCAAGTGCTTAAAGAGTACTCACATGTGTAACATGCAGCAGATGTACACAGGATTTTAGTGATGCTGTCATGGAAATATGAATTGGCCTACTGGTAACATGTTCTTCAGTTGTTTTACAGATTGTATCCGAAACAAGAAAATCACCTGGAAAATAGATGCCTACCACATCAAAGGAATCCACAGTGCTTTGTAGGTCATGTATTTAAAACATACACGTGCAGGAGTGCTTTGCCATGGCAACGTGGTTATAGGTGAAAGTAGAATAGAGAAACTTAGCTCAAGAAATAATACTACATTCAGCTGCAACTGCAAGATAAGTTTTCAAGGTAACAGTAACATGAAATCAGAATGCATGCTTAAATCTGTTCAGGTCTGTCCTCTGGCTTTGGAGAAAAGTGCCCAGAAAAACCCTTTCAGTGACCACACATGGTGAACTGCTCACCATCTGCATTCAGCCTCAAAACACTAATTCCTGCCTGCAGCTCCTGGCCAAGACCTATTCTATGTCAAATAAATTCTCAGGATTAAAAATTTCTTTCATCAGGAAACAGATTAAGATGCTTTATCACTCTGAGCCTTAATATAGATTCATTTCCCAACATGAGGAAAGTACAAGAATCACTGCTCAAAGAAGCTGAAGAGATGCTAAATTCTTCTAAGTGCCTCATAACATCTGCTGGATTTTGAGAAGGGGATGGACGTGGTAGGAGAGACTACTTCTCTTTCCAAGGGAGAGGGTTGCGTGCTAGTTTTCTTCGCTCTGAGGTCGTCTACTGCTAGTCACAGGAGGAGGCTGGCTAAAGCCAAAGTTGAATAACCTGTAAGAAATTCAGTCTTCAGTTCTTGTAGTTCTCAGTTCTTTCAATTGCACAACAGCAGGTGGGGCCAAGAATTACCGAAGATGTAGCATCAAAGATAACACCATGTCGAGGAAATTGCTCAGCGTGCCAGCACAAGGCAATACTGGGCAGCCACCCCATAGAGCAGCAATGAGGCAACCACTTAAGTGCCAGCACTGTTGCTATGTTGGTACAGCATTGTTCAAACTATTGGCAGCTCCGTGCAATGAGTGTGGAAACTGGCAGCAGACAGGCACTGGCTGCGGGGTTTGAGGCGAGGTACAAGCTTGAGTCATTGCTAGCCAGGCTACCTTTACACTATGCTCCATTGTGCATAATATGTTTGTCCATGGGGTATATAAAAAACACTGTATTTCAAAGTATGTTATCTTTCACCAACAAATACGTTTTAAATATCACCCATCTTAACTGCTGCCAAGCCATGCCTCAAGTTAAAATAGGTGACCAGCAGGTATGACTGTGTCTTAAATGTCCTCACATTTTACTGCTGGGAAGGTTAGAGTTAGTTCCAGCTGCTCGTAGTGTTGAGTCACTAAAGAATTCAAAGGGCATCCTAGAGCCTTACAATAGAATTACAGACAGAAAAAAAAGGTGTCCTAGCTATGGCAGGAAAGATGAGGCTTCTTAGTGGGGCCATCAACCTGAGACTGAGGCTTTGAAATGTAGTGCAAGACTCAGTCTGTGGATTCACAGGTTTCTTTTTGCTGAATACTTTGGGAGCATAGGTCATGGGAAAGGAAAGCCAGCTGTTGTGAAGCAGCTATATTGTCCAGTCTGCTTTTATTTGCCCACAAGCAACCACTGGAATAAGAATATTTATTTGGGAGTGGTAGTGGTGGAAAATAATGTGGTAAGGATTGCACAGTTGCGAATATAAATAAAACATTTCTGTGAGAAAGTAAGCACTAGATAGTGCTTCATACTATTAATAGCTTCTAAGAAAAGATACCACGTCCCAAGAGTAAAAGCATAGTGGGTTGTCGCCTGCTGCTAAGAGAACTTATCTAAATGTAGTCTCCACAGAAGGTGACAGTTGTTTCCATCTATTCTGTGAGTCGAATGTGTTTTTTCCACTTCAGTACAGGATCAATCATACACATCTCTAGAAGCCTACAGGTACAAGCACCTCTAATGCAACAGACCACAAGGCACATATACATTTTGAATTTGAGGAGCTGAAGCTGAACAGAATTTATATCTCTTCATGCATCAGTAACATTTAGAAAAGGAAGAGAAATCCAACTTTGGTGAATGATGAGCTGTGAAAGTTGCATTAAGAATGCTCAGTGTCATAGATTCCCTCCAAGCAGCACTTTAGATGCTCCAGTTCTGCTTCTACAAAATTCATAGAGAGAGGTGGTAAGAAGATTTCCTCTGACTTCCACATGTGAGCAAGCCAGCAATGCCCAGATGCCAAAGTGATTCTGAATAAGAATGGGGAGCAGCAACACAGCACAGCTGATTGCTATCAGCAGAGCAATGTGGATGTGTGCTAGGTCCACGTTCCGGAGTGGGACATGGAGAAAACAGAAGACAGAAAGGTTCCCCCATGGCTCTCCAGAATCAGATGGATCACAGCTTGTTTAGCTTTCACCCACACCCAGTGCTTTTGTCAAGGGTGAAATGCATATGGAGAGTTTGTGCTTTTCATTCAAAGAAAAATTACTTTTTGACAATTTCCCAAAAGCCCCAGACATTTTCTTTTCCAAATTTAATGGTAAAACCCAATGCTGTAAGGCCAGAAGGCAGCCTTCTCCCTTAGCACTGAGAGACCTTCAGAGGCAAGGAGAGACTGCAAATGTGACAGCAGCAAAAGAAGAGGGTTCAGTGATTAGAAAATGTCTTATTAAATACAAAAAACTACAGAATATTTTAAAAATAACTCACTGTATTGTACATCAAAGTAGAAGCCAAAGAAAGCAGAATTTAAAAAAAAAAAAAAAAAGGCTTTCTAGATGTTCTCCATGTTCATTAATATCTGGTCTTTTTCCTGTACAAAGACGATAGCTGAGCCCTAAGCTGTTGGCATAGAATTTACTACTGTTAATGATCAGTCAAGCAGCCGCTCCCTGGGTTCAGATGTGTCCAAGTCAGGATTTTGAACTGTAAATAATACCTTTACAGTGGTTAGGCAAAAACTAAGCTTAAATGCAGAAGACAGCTGCTGTAGATCAGCTGTGATAGCTGCGGGGGGGGAGGTGTAGGGAGTTATCTTAAGGTTTTGAAACTCTATCTGTGAGCAGTCTGTCATCAGCCCTGACCTTTAGGAGTTGGTGTTCGTGCAATAGCATGACTCCGTACCCAGGCAGGATGACACACCAAACACCACTTAGGAGCTCTAGCTCTCTTATGTGGTAAAGATTTCTAAAACCATCCTTAATCTCAGGGATCCTCAGCTTTCAGCCAGTGATACAGCTGGACTCTTTTGATAGCATCTATGCTAGGTGGTTATGTAGAAAAACTCAGCTAAATTGACCTGATAGCCTGCTCTCCCACAACAAGCAGAATGAAGAGAGCAAAGCAGTTACTCATATTCAGGAGCTATTGGTAGGAATATGCTGGACCTCCACCTTTTAAACTCATTATGTATGATACATGTCACAGATATTTGTTTAAATCGCAGAAGGATTTTGCTCACCATCTTCTGTTAGCAATTCAGTTCAAGTAGCAGAAGCCAATGAGCTTTTGCCATTAATTTTATCAGCAACAGTGACCGTTTGGTTTGTTCTCTGCACTAGAAATCCAATCTGAGAAGCCAGCTGCGTTGTGTTAACAGTTTCCAGCCTTTCAGGTTATGTCTCCTATCAAACCAGGTGCTGACTTACACGTCTTACACAAGATTTTTCTCTGTTCATTATTAAAATGTCTTTGTCTTTTTAATAGCAACAGCTCTGCCTGAAATTACAGTGGTTAATTTCTTTGCAACCAGCTCTCCTGGTGCTGCTGTCAGCAGAATGGAAATTGCTGCTAAACCTGGTGTTGCAGGTATGTGCAGCTGCTAACTTCTGAATGCAAAGCTGTCTTAGTCTTTAACCACTCCTTCCTTATTAGCACAACACCAAAGCATGGGGCATCCTCCCCAGACCATCCCTACACTGGAAAATTCCTGTCCCACCTTGTGTGAGGTGGCAGGAAACTACAGATGGTTTTCAGGGACCTGCAGCATCTCCCCAGCCTCTGCCCTGACTGACAGGGGTATGTTAGTTGATTTGCCCCCCTCTGCCTTCCAGTTCAGAAGAGACCTAGGAGATAAAGCCCTGGAAGATGGCTGATTTTGTCTCTTGAATGGCAACACCTGTAATATAAGTAGAGCTCTGCAGTGCCTAAGGTAGTGAGACTTCTAATGATCTAGAGACAGGAGGGTTATTTCAGGTGTGTGAATAGATCCATTCTACAAGTGGCCTGGTTAGCTGCACTTGATTAAGACCACTTCTTTCTTTTTTTTTTTTTTAAATCCCAGTAAGTAGATAGTAGGTAGATAGATCAGGTTGTCTTTTTGTTCTCTTTCCTTCTGTCTTTGTTCACAGTGTTTTTCTGTTGGTTTTACCTTCATATAATGTTCCTTCACACCTCTCTCGTATTATGCTCCACAACTGCAAGGATGCATGCTCTACGCTAGTATTGCATTTCTGAGCCATTTCATGATGTTTGTTTTGCCCATGAAATCCCCTTCTCCATAACCAAGTGCTTTTTCTTCTGTTTCTGTTTTTCTGTTTGTTGTGGGTTGGTTGGTTTGTTTGTTTCCCCCTGTGCCTCCTGCCTCTGTGAAGACCTCCTTCAGTTGTTTAAAACCTATATTATGCCTAAGAGCAACTGTAACTTTTTTTTCTTAAACATTAAATGTAAACTTTCATTTTTATGTCTTCTTCCAAACTTTATGTAAGGCCAGCTAACACACTCACTAAATCCTGCTTAAGGGTGTCAGTACCCCTTCTCCCCAAGTGTAACTCCCAAGGAAACTCAAACTGAAGTCAACTTCTCTGCTGCCTTTGCCAACGTATTAGGATCAGGGAGACAAGACTGCACGTGGCAAGAATTTGGAAAAGGTAAGATCCTTCTGTGGGAGAACCTAGTTCTAAGTTTTCTCACTTTAAGTCTGGACTTGTTCCACGAACACCATGTTCATGTAAAACAGACTAGATTAAATCTCAAGGTTCTGTTTTTAGTATATGCGATATTGAACCTCATTTTTCTTATTGCAAACGAAAGATATAAGAAGTGTTGTGTATTTTCCTCTGTGATTAATGCTCTGTGAATTACTTGCCACAGGTTGCAGGTTTCTAAAAACAGGCCCCACACAAGAAGTTTTGAGTGTCTCTCCAGTGGCATCCATACCTAAGCTGAAGTAATGCAGCTGCAGGATTTCCTCAGGATCCACAGGTAAGTCTTTGCTCCCTTTCCAGCATGAACCTCCTCCAGGAACAGAACAAGTCAGGGAGACAAGTTCTTCTGTCTCACAGGGCCAACTGCAGAAGCACAGTAATTTGTGCTGTACACAGGGAACACCTAGTTAGAATTAATGTCACCTTTGAATTTGTTTCAACATGAAAACAATATTTATAGTAGAAGTGGGTTGACTGTAAACATACTGAGAATGGTCCAGGGCTTGTCACTGCTCTATTAATCTTTCAGTGTAGCTAACTAAAGTAGCAGAACATGGTCTTGCTCTCTGCGTTGCTTCCTACTATAGATAAAGTATTAATTTCAGCCTTAGCTGCAGGAGGACATTGGCAAGAGATATTTAGATCTGTGTAGGTTTCCGGCTTTGTTTGAGTCTGTTTCTGAATATCTGCTGGAGTGGGTGGCTGCTTCAGGTGGGAGTGAAAATTAACTTTGTTGACTGAGTAGTTTCCTTTATGAAGGATCTGAAGGGGATGGCTGCCTGTAGAAATAGTATTTGTTCAATGGCCATATTTGGAAATGAGTCAGTGAGAAAACAGCATGCAAATCCCCCAGCTTATTCCCAGCAGAGAAAGAACAGAGATGTGCTAAGAAAGGGGGAGAGATGCTGACATGGAGATGCCAAGCTAAAATGACTCTAACAGGAATTTTGTTTAATTTTGAACTGAAAAATCAATTAGGAAAATGTTGGAAGTGGCCATTTCAAATACTAAAAGTTTTTCCTAATGAAAAAATTTGCACTGAAACGATTGTCCACCTGCAAAATATTTTTAAGTTCACAAGTGTCCACTTATACTGGGTATGTAAGATTTTGCAGCTCTATCCTTTACCTACCTTCACCTACCTTTTCTAGAAAAAGGACCTAATGGAGAACAGAATGATGTGTTTAAGTTATGCATAATGAAAGGAAGGGAAAATAAATATCTTTATATGGTATGAACTATATCAGCATAATACATGAGGCTGGTGATGCACCTGAAAATTAAAATATCTCACAGACAAACCCTTGGGTTTCAGACAGCTAGGCAGCAGCCCATCTAATTAGCTACCATTACCATCTGTAGCCACTTTGTCACCACTGACATTTCTCATTTACTGTATTTGTAAAGGACATTTTCTGTAGTCCTTTGTCCTGGCACTTGGCTCTTTAAATCCAGGAGCACATAAGTAGTTTCTACCTTCTCCCTGTTTGTGAGTGTCCCTGGTCTCATTTTCTCTTGTGTTCCTCCTATTCCTGAAGACATGCCATGGACTCACTTGGCTTCATGCTGATGTGGGCTTAGGGTGACTGTTAGGGAAATAGTAGTGCTTGTTACTTGGAAACATGGGGAGAGGTGGGAAAGGAGACTGGCAGCAATCTGATCAGAAATGCAGTTATACCACTGCTTTTGGTCTTAGCCCTGGGACTAGAGCGGGAAATGATAGATGAAACAATATGAAGTCTGATATTTACTTAGTAAGCCTTTAAAACTCCTACAGTAGACTAGGAAGCTGCCCATGGAACAGAATAACTCTGCACTGATGCAACTGAACTATTTCCTGCCAGAGCTAAAACCAAAACAGCTCAGCACCAGAGAGAGGTTCACAGTCATGTGCTGTGGGGTCAAGCAGCCACTTTGGGAGCACTGTGGGATCCGCCGTGCTCGGGACTGCTGGAATTGCTTTCAGGCCTTAGGCTGGAAGGTGTAGAAGGTTTACAACAGTATTTATTCATTTTCACTGCAAATTCCTCCCCACCTTACTGTGTGGTATAGACATCTCTACCACTGGCAACACTCCTCTTTCGAAAAAGCATGCAACAAGCAAAGCAAGCCTTACAGATGCAAGCAAAGCAAATGTGCAGAACAAAGATGCAGCACCAGGAGGGACCAGGCAATTGTGCTATGCCTTGACACCAGCATGTACATGTCTTCTCTCCTGGTGGGCAGTGCTTTGCCTTATGTATGTGCTGCTCCCCATGAAAGTGTTGTGCAATTGGGAGAGAGCGGAATACAGTCTTTTCAAAAATACTTCACCTGATTTACCATCTGATACCAACATTATTCTTTTTCCTCAGTGATACTGTACTGCATTAAAGCAAATGAAAAAGTCCTGAGTCTCATCTGTGACAAGGAGTGTTTTCCAGCCCACCTGAAAACTCTCATCTTCAGAGTGGTTTTGGTGTATTATTTTTCAAAGATGCAAGTTCCAAGGTTATTACAGGGAGCCAGTTGATCAGAGTGGTATTGAAACATAGTGCTGCAAATAAGGGGAGGGTTGCGAGATGTGACACATGCGCAAAGCAAGCTGCAACACAGCAAACTATAATGGGGCATGTGTGGGATGGTCCTTCATTAGGGGATAAGACAAAGCATTTTAAAAATGTGTCTCCCTACATGTCAGAGGGCATTAGGTCTGCACAGTGAGAGTTTTGCAACTCTTTAAAAGATGATCCTTCTAATATATTGAAACTATTTACAGTAAGGGTTGTGTTCTAGCCCTGGACTGCAGAACATTGTTATCCTTCTTGTGTTTGTTTTAATAAAAGATGAATGTATCACACTCATGTCCCAGTGAAGTACGAATCGGGTTTTTTCCTTCTAGATGAAGCTTCCTCTATGTCTTCATTAGATGTATTCTAATCTACCCTTTGAGGCTGGGGAAGGGGAACACGCTGTGCAGAAAAGTCTGCCCAGTCCTGGTCATGTAGGAGGTCTAAAGAATGGGCTGCTGAGGTGGTTCCATCAGCTCCCTTGATCTGCCCCAGAGCACCTGCTTCAGCACCTGTCAGCTTGCAGAAGAGAAAATTATTAAGTGTTGTATAAAAAGTTTGCGGAGTACTTACAGATGGAAGATCTGCACTATTGTATGTAACATGACACACTTATTGAAATAGTCAGCATGTTTAGAAATTCCTAAAGTCTTCCACTGACTTTTTCCCCAGGCAGCATATTAAGAATTTGAAGGAGGTGATGCTAGTGCCCTTTTATTTCTCGCCGTATTACCTTGAGCTGCACCCTTTCTGTTAGATGCTAGCTATACGTTAGCTAGCTCCTGCACTGGGGGTATCTTAGGTAAGTCAGGCAAGTATCAGTTCTGATCTCTGTTCCCAAATAGCAAATGTTCATCTGCTTTGGCACTGGATTTAGTGTAGAGGATCAAGTCAGTTACACCTGTATGAAGAACAACAACAACCAGCCCTGCATTTCCTGTAGTAGATTTACTCCATCTCCGTGTGGACTTCAACAGGGGCACCAATTACTCTTGTTGAGTTGGCTGCAACTGCCTCCATAGGCAAGGGGAAAAAAAAAAAATCCCTCCTTAAAAAAAAAAGGGCACTTTAATGTCCTTCATCTTGCACTATATTGTATTTGGGCTTACTTCCAGCAGGAAGATCAGCAAAATATATATATATATATATATATATATATATATATGTATTTGAACAAGTGCAGTTTTTGACAAATATTTTAATTCAGTGGTGAGCCATTAAAAAGGGGTACTGAGGAGGAGACTGAGCATACGACAGAGAAGAAGAGAGCTAAGGGGGAAGGGGTGCTGTTTGTCTTAGAGAAGAAAGGGTTGGGAGGATCTAATTGCATTCTTCTGCTACCGAAAAGGGGTGTTAGAGAGTTAAAAGATAATTTCAGCATCCAGAAACTTCATTAATGTGCTGGTTTGACTGAAAATGCATTAATTTTCTTCATGCATATAGAAATCTTTATTTTTCATAGCTAGCACGCTCATTATTTCAATTTAGTTTGAGAACAAAAAGATGACACCCCAGCACAGAGCTAATGTTATTAGAGAGCCAAGGACACTCTGAGTGCCCTGCTTACAGGTGTGAGGCACCGAGGAAGCGGGGGCAGAGATGGGATGGAGTTTGACTGACATCCAGACTGATCAATAAGAGTATTCCACCCCATTAGCGTCATGCTAATTATATAGCGTCGGGACCTTCCGGGTTGTTCTTCCACTCTCTCTCATTCTTGCTTGCTCTGGGGCACAGCCAGGGGAGTTTGAATTGAGATTTTTAGCTTGGCCTTTCGCTATTTTGCAGAGGCCTCTGAGCCTTTCCACCTTTTTTCTTCTTCCTTCTCTCTTTGGGACCAGGTGCTGNGACTATCTTCATTATATCACACATGTGCACCTGCAAATTTTACATGAGTTGTACCAAGTGCCACCTAAGGCAGCTGCGCGGGGGGGGGAAGCCAATTGCTAGTAGAGGCTCCTGTGGTTGTATTGCTAGCTCAGGTTAAACCGTAACAATTAAATACCAACATTCTTTGTAGGCAGAGGAATAGGAACCGCCACGGAGGTTGCAGCGTACTGAGAATTAGCATATGCATGTGTACTGGTAATACCTGCTCGCTGCTAGAAGAAATTCGGTTTAAGCAATGGTCACCACATATTTTCTGAGAAGTGAATATCTGGGGTTTTCAGTGCTCTTGCGATTTCTGAACGTGTATTGTGTCCTTGGAGTCGCTGTCCTGACAGTGTGTGGGAAAAAATGAAAAGCTTCAAGTTAGAAGCCTGAGTTTCATGGGAATTATAAATGTCTCAACAAATTTCAGTGGATCTTTAAGCAAGCAAAATGAGGGATGGCTCCAATGCCTCTGTATAATCAATTTCAACATTTATGACTCAGATTACGAAACATGCAATGCTGAATTATGGACTCTGGACCAAGAAGAAAAATAAGGCAACATATCTTACCATACTGTAAAATATCATTACAGGGCAGTGGTGGTATGTTGAACTTCTAAAAATCCTGTTAGTGTAAATGAACTGAAAAGTAGCAAAACAAAACAAACTTGGCTTTTGGACACGGAAAATTTAATTTTGTAATTTTTTGTTCATATGTTTTTTTAATTTTAAATTGTACTTTTTTCAAAGCATAGGAAAAATGAAGTGAAAATACACGTATTTGTGTATTGAATCAGCATGACATAACAAAATAATTGTCATTTCAGCTGCTTTTGATCTTTCGTACACAGGACAGTAGGGCTTAAAAAACTGGCAGGGTCACAGCCTCTTCAGCCTTTAGGCCTTCACTATGGATGCCTGAAGTGGTCATCATTTGACACCTTCGCAGCAGCCTACAAAATTCAGCACGTGATCTAAGCCCAGCTTGTGAGCATCTGTTGACATTTTTTCAGGAATGTCATGCCCTGAGACAACCTTTTTGCAGTTCGACTAGCTCTGAGTAACTCAGACCTAATACTAGCATCACTGGAAAAGAAGTTATAAGGGAAAAGCACTTTACAGCCAAAAAAAGTAACTAAATCAGGTGTAAGGCCATTTTACCCACACTGTAAGGTCAGTGTAGCACTTGTACATATCGGCTCAATCCTGAAAGTGTCATTATTACCATACCAATTTTTAGACAAAATCACTGATTATTTTTTTGGTTTTTTGTTTGTTTTTTCCTTAACATTTTAGATTAGCAGTCAGAAAGCCTGAGGAAAGGGTTATGCAAAGTCTATATGCTCACCAAGAACTTGACTGGATAATTACCTGAGTGAAATGTCCTACTGTGGGCTTCAAGCTTCAGGGAGAAGCCTTCCTGCAGAAGCCTGGTCATGGCTCTCCCTGGGGATTGTTCCAAGGTCCATTCCTTCGATGCACAGGGTATGGCTTGCTGGGTGTGTCGGATGTGCACTGTTCCCATGGCAATGGGTGGTTACAGCCCTTGCAAAGAAATCAGGGAATTTGTATTCAGTTCCCTTCTTAACCTGAGAGAATTTGAATCCACATGTCCTATTTTCAAGGTAATCTCTTATCCTGGAAGACCTCCTTTGCCCTCTCCTTTTGAATGTGTGCCACCAAACCAAAATTAATTAAAAGAGAGAAAGCATTAATATAAAGAGACAAAAAAAGCAGCAGGACTGCAAGTCCATACTTAGGGCATTCATGAGGAAGATCAGAATTGTGAGCTGTGGTTCCTGCCCCCAAGATGAGTTGTGTTTGGCACTTGAACAGTGATATATGCAAGCATTTCTGGAAACAGAGAGAGAACCAGGACTCTGTGCTTGCCCTGGAGTGCCCGGAGCATGCTGAGTGCTTCCCTGAATAGTGTCATGGCTTCGGCTGGTGGGATGGGGAGTGTTCCATCGTGGAGGATGAAGCTGTCGCCTAGTAAGAAAGACATCACAGCTATCTTGCCCACAGGTAGAAGAAGCTAAGCATCAGAGTGATAACAAATTAAGGGGACTCCACCTCATTCTCTGTTTTACAAGATTGCAGTAGCCACCATGGTATATGTCTGCATCTCTGAGACTTGGAAATCAAGTGTACAATGACTGAATGATTCCTGTCACCTGGCTGAGCTAAAGCCCTGTCTCTGAGTGCAGAGCAGGAGGAAGCAGAGATGGATGCTCAGCTCCTCCGCTCTGTCTGAGCAGAGACAGTTCTGGATGTATGAAGTGGTGCAGCTCAGGGGACCTGGGCATTGTGAAGTGGAAAAAGTAGGTATCTGTCAAATTGAGTTTTCTTCAGTGCTAGGAGGCAACCATGCAAGGGGAGTCTGGGATTAGGTACTTAAGTCCTGCATAAGTCCTTTTTGACGTTGCCTTGTATCCGTTTCTTCTCTCTCTCTCTCTCTCTCTTTGTTTTTTCTTTCAGCTTTGTTGGTCTGAATTCCCCCACTGCAAGGTCCCTAGTAGGTCTCTGAAAGGAAGAGCATTTCAGTGGGTTATGTATTATTAGTGTAACTAAGCATGAGAAATGCCCTTCAGTACAAGGAAAAGCTAGTTTTAAACCTGTTTCCAATTTCTCCATTAATCTAAAGATTGTCTGTTCAAGAAGCTTCCGATGAAAGTGCTGTTCGTTTTAGTACTTAGTGAGATTAGCTGCTTTTGAGGATGTGTAAGTTTGGCTGTAATGACTTTTTAGCCTGGATATGCTCAGCTAGGACATGTTACTGGAAGAGGGATCAGCGCTGGCTCACTCCTGTGTTGGCAGGCTTTCCCCAGCACTGGTGTCTGTTTTCTTTACTGCTGGAGCCAGAGAGAGGAGGCTGAAATGAAAGTTAGGATTGGCAAGGAAAGAGTGAGGTGTAAAAATGTGAATTTCAGAATTTTAATCACAACTATGGTTATAATTAGAGATACAGCAAAGATAAAATACGCAGCATGCCTGAGGAATCTATATATCCAACTGCTCCTGGATTGCTATTTGACAAGTTAATTAACCACAACAATGTTGAAATACATACTCAAAATGATTGCTTGGGACTGGACTCAGCTTTCTCTCATCATAGTGACATGGAGAGAGCAGATAGAAACTTAAGGAAGTAAAGAAAGGTTGAAATGAGAACTATTTCTCAACCAGAATGAGGGCGTTCAGTCTAGTAAACCCTGCATTACAACTGATGTTAAAGATGAGTAAGTTCCCTTCCACGCTAGCAAAACTCAAGCAACATGAAGGAAGAAGAAAGAAGTTTTCTCTATGGCAAATAAATAAATTCAAATAAAATTTTTAATAAGATTTTCCGTGGTTTTAAGGAGGCTTCTTTTCTTGTACTCCTGTTTTGTAGTCCCCTCCATTTTCTTTTGCCCAAGAGTCACTTCTGAGTCACCAGGCTTTCTGTGGATGGCAGAGCAAGAGCGTAAGCAATGGAATGATGATGGAGCATTTCTTGAGGGTGAGCAGAATGAGGCTCCGGATTTGGCTTACCAAATGAATAGCTTGTTCAGCTCTAGGTACTCAGGCACATAGTGCTGAGTATTTAGACTTAGATACGTCACTGTTGTTTGGAATGTGCTGACAGATTCTGGTACAGAGGAATGAAATCCTTTATCCAAAGGACAAAAATGCAGAGGTGGCCATAAATGACAATTTCTGTATCGTGAGAAAAGCTGATGGGTCCGTGTTTGGTCTTGTTTGGTCTGCTTGGGAACACAGAGGTGAAATAACGAACCGTTTGTTGTTGGTTTTCTTTTCTTTTTTTTTTTTTTTTTCAGCTGTAGAAGATGTCAGTCATGTGGAAACTTTCTGGAAAATTTCAGATGGGTTTCTATACATACTATATCTACAAAGACTTGGCAGGGCATCTTGGTGGTGTCTGAGTGGCACTCTGCCAAGTCACTCAAGCCTACGCTTGCTCACCTTTTGGTGTCTTTGCTGACTATACTGTAGCCCCCTCTCTGTTGCTCCAAGGGAGACAGACTGTTGCAACATCTCTAAGTTCAAATAACTGTGTCTCTCCATCTAGTCAAATGGGAAAATTTGAACTGGAAACCATAATTCATGCATGGAAGTTGCCACCCGTTGAACCGATATGGCTAGCGACTTGAAACTATTAAAAGAACTGCAAGTGATATAGGAGGTCTTGTAAGTGAATTGTAGATCCCTAGTCAGACCCAGCGTCTCTCCTGTTGCAGGTAGAGTTTGATATGTGTGGTTTGTTGCTAGAGAAAAAACATATCTGTAGGAGATGGCACATCAAAGAGATCCATCATTTGCTTTGGCTCTGTGTATATATATTCATTAGAAGGGGTTTTTGAAGTATCTTCTGCTTTAGACGTGTATTTCTGCTTGGTCTGGTGCACTCCTTGTGTATCTTGTGTTTCTGCAGAAGTTTTGTCTTAAAGGAGCTGCTTACAGTAACTGGCAGGTTTGTGGCAGAGCTTCCTTTCTGGGTGTGAATGGCCAGGCTGCCTTCATTTCCTGAATAATTGATGAGCAAATGAGAGCATCTCCTCTGAACTGAAAATTAATGGTAACCAAACTTCAGGGAGCCCCCAGTGATGACAAACAAAAATAAACCACCTCATAAAAATTCAAGTTGAATAAGCTCATGCTTTCTTCTGCTCTGAGATACACATCTCTGTTTAATAAAAATATTTTCAATTGCACTGTTTATTTACCCACAAGCACCACAGCACATTCTCCTTCCCTCACCACAATTCCTTGTTTTCTTTTAAGCCTCTAATACCCTGTTCCAGGAGAGATTTGGAAGGAGAGCGTGGAGGGGGATAAGGAAGCCGGTAGAGCCATACTTGATTATTACAGGTGGTAGAAAAGGTCACCACTTGCTTTAATTTAACTCCTTTACGAAAGTACTAAATGTCACTGTGTTTTGGATAGATGTTTATAATTGTTGCGAGAGAACAGTAAGATGCAGTACATGTAGTGTTCGGGTTTTTTTAATATATGTTTGGTATTTCTAATTGAATGAGAAAAACCCACAACGCTAATAGACCAGAATGAAGTTTTGGAGCAAAAGCCACATCTTGTAGTCCTTAATCAAGCAAATCTCGTAATAATTTAAATGGAAATCTTGCTGCAGGAAGGATCATTTTTTTTGCAACAAAATAGTAAAACATGAATAATTTTGATGTGATTTAATTTGCTTACTTTCTTCTTTGTAAATGACTTTTTTTCTTGCTTGTAACAAGAAATCTCCTTCCTGTACAGCCAGAGAGCCTGCTTTAAAACCCAAAAATTGTTATTGGCCTTTTTTCAGCTGCTTCTCTTGACGTCAGTAGGGAGATCTGGCTTTCCCTGAAACACATTAAAGTAGTGAATATGAATGTTATAAATATATCAAGAAACAAAGACTTTTCTTCAAAATAAGGGAGCAGCAGCTTCAAATTCAGCAGACACCCTGCCACTTCCACTCAGCAATAGGCAGAAGCAGGGCTGTTTGGAGAGATGCCCTTCTGAGCTGTTGTCTTCTGTTCCAAAGCACATCTATTATTTCTGAAGGATTCAGTCATATCAAGTTAGATCTAAACAAAGGAAGGTCCTGACAAGTCAAACTAAAAAGCAGTATCATTTTACTACAGAGTCGAAAATAAATAAAATATTTGCTATAATTTTAGATTCCCTGTGCAGAAAAAATGCTTACTGTTCAGGCACAATGACTGGGATTTTTTCACTGCTCTTTCATACTATAAGAGATGCAGAGGGTAACCCAGGACATCAGTAAGTGGCTTTTCTTGTAACATGAGATTTTCATGCAGCATGCATACGAGCAAAGCATTTGTGTGCAACTCAGCATGAATAATCCTGCGGAGATGATCATACTTGGTTATTGATGGAAAGACGACAGCTCCTCAGCCGCACAGAAGCAGCTCTCCCGATGGTTTGTGTTAATTCATATAGAAGGCATCCGGACTATGTCGCTAGCAGACAGCTCTGCCTTATTTGGATGAGGCATTTTTCTTCTCAGAGTCTGCGCTTTCCTGGCTTGCACAGGAGCCTGATGAATGGGTAGATGTTATACCAATCTGACTCTCACTTTTTTCATGCCAGATTGATTATACTGTTTCAAAAAGCTAGAGCCCTTTTCCTTGAGCTATATGTTGGCATTTCTTGAAGTCTAAATACATAATTTTCTATCTTTGGGAAGGCATAGATTGTGTTCATTGCCATCTGTGGGTGGAAGCTATATTCTTCACATGTTTAGGTCTACATACAATCCTTAAGATGTGTATGCAGGAGGGAGAATTTCTACCTGAACCTCTTCCCTCCTCAATCTGCCAGTGGTGCCATTTTTCTAGTGGCAACTTCCTGAGGAAATGCTGTAATACTCTTCAGCAATTATTATTAAGACTACTTGAACCAGTCACCTCTGGGGCTTGAATGATGCTGCGAAGTAAACACGGATATAAAACATTGGACACTGGAATTTTGGCATTAGGCACATGTCTGGATTTTTAGTCCAGTAAGTTCTACACTTTAAAAAGCTGCAACAGCAATAGAAACAGCTTCAAGGAGACTAATTCTAGTATCCCTCTTCCCTAAAGAAGTTTAACATGATGTGACTTTTGAAAAATTTAGCAGAGCCTGGTCCTTTATGCAAGCGGTGTTGGTTTCCACTTGCAGACGCTGAAGCTGCATTTAAAATGTGTATCTGCAGGGCAGCTGGCCACTCACGCCCTTGTGCTGATCTGTGGAGCTGAAACCTTGCTCAGGACTATAGGGCAGCTCAGACCCAAGTCAATTGGTCATTTACTGGGAACTGGCAAAATAGCATTGTTGAACTTTGCTCTGATTTCCACCATTTGATGTAGTCTGGCCCATACTGTCCAAGCAAGAGCGTATCCTGATATTTGCCTCCAGCTTCAAATACATAATTTTGCTGAAGCTGACAAATTACTTTTGTTTGTTCTCTGGTCTAAATTTGCAAACAAAACAGGACTTTCTGTATATTCAGAAAACAACTGAAAATGTTGTTCCAGAATACACTTAAACAGGTAACTTCTGCTTTTGGTAGAAGAAGTCAGACATGAGGCCACGTGATTGAACATTTTCTGAAAGCATGTTTGTCAGTAACAGCTTTTTCCAGTAGTAAGTGTAGGCTTTCACAGCACCACCTTCAGAGTGGCTGTGGGGTCAGTGGTGAGGAGGGCAAGATTTGGAGTCCCACTGCCTTGAGTCCCTCTCATTTTATATAAATCACAAAATAATAGTCAATCACAAACCCTTGACTACATCCCCAAATTGTTTAAAATTCTTTCTGTTGCTTAAATTGCTATTACAGCCGTAAGTAACGAAGCAGCAGAATTGAAAAAACTCCTCTCGGTCTTCCAAGTGAGAGGTCCCAGTAACTGCTCTGGTGAAACTCATCATTGCCATAGTATTTAATTTCTTTTTCTGCAATAAGCCATCAGTTCCAGAAGGAAGATAACCCTCTTCTAGACTCTCAATCCAAGAGGAGATTCGTTTCTCCTAAGAATTTATATCAGTTCTCTTACCTAGATTTTTCTCTTTGTAGCTTTTGTTTCTGTAAGTTTCCCCAGGGACATCCCACATATTTCCTGCTCTAGGCTTTTACCAAATCCAAAGCTCGCTACAGCTACACCCATAACTTCCTTAGACACATTCCTGAGAGAACGCAAAATCTCTTTTTTTTTCTTCTTTTTATTTTGGCTTGTTGTAACATGCTTAAGTTTTATAGGTATTAGACCTTTTAACACCTCATAAATTTATGCCATGAAAGAGATTAATAGTGTGAATGAGCCCTAAATTGCATCTATTATGTGGCTCTCTGTTAAATATACTCAAGAATGCAATGCCTCTCATCTCACAGAGATTCCATTTTGTATCAAAGAAGCGTACTTTTAGTGAATAAAACCTGAAAGAGGGCCTAAAGCAGAGGTATTGTCTTGTAAATAAGTCTCAATCTGCAAAAAACAGACAGGCTTAGACTATTACACTTGCACAGAGCCTTACTGCCCTCACTCTCCCAAGGATTACAGCTTTCAGCAAGAAAAAAATGTGCAGTGGGTGTGTAAAAAAGGAAATCAAAGGTGAACCATAATGCTGACCTGGGTAATGCACTGTTTCTTTAAATATGTATGTTTTTATTAGCTACTAAAAGCTTATTTCTCTGTTGTAAAATATTTACAGTAACAGCTTCATTACTGTGACAGAATTCTGCTTTCAGTTAAGTTTATAACACTAACAAAAGCTCCTTATAGTCATTTTTACAATGAAAACTGCTTAAAATATGCTTGAAAACTAATGTTTCATCCGTCCTAAAGAGCATTCCTTGGCAGTTCACTATACTTGTACCCCTGCTCCTCTTTCCTTCGAATTTCTGTAAAAAACAGAGTACTAGTTTTGAGCTCCCTATTGTGAGTTTTCTCTTAACTGTGTAAGGGAGAAAAGACTGTTTTGTTTTTTTAATCCTTTGCAATGTTGGTTAGAAAACTGTTCTGGTTTGGGAATGCTCATGTTTGATCTGAAAGAACAGATTATAGCCGGAGAACCTTAAGACATCTCAAACAGTTGCCAAAGTTTCAACATCTTAGAAATATTTAGCGTAGATCCACTATGAAGTGGCTTCCATCTGGTACTTGCCTTTTTCAGGCTTGCAAAGGATTTAATAAACCCCCCGTGGTTCTCATGGAGCTGAACATGAGCTGCATCAAATAAAGTGTTTTATAAATTACAGGTCTGGGGGGTTGGTTGGGATGTTGGTTGGTTGGCTGGCTTTTCTGTAAATAGGTTTGCATCTAATCTTACTTACTTACACTGGTTTTAATGAAAGTGATGGCTACTAGAGTTGGCCAAATGACAGCAGTATAATTCCTACCATAATGGAAGTCAAGCATTAGAAAACATAAAAATTAAAGTCTAGGAGTCCCTGAATAATAGAGAGCTATTAGGCATAAGATAGATTCATGATCCTATCTGTTCATTTTTTACTAAGCATCCAAATTCTGTAAATTCTATTTTAGGTGACCTTATTGCAAGCAGCAACTTAGCAGATTTCTGTAAACAAAGGCTTTCAAGTTTGGAAACACCTCTATAATGGCCAGTTAATAACAGTTTTGGTGGTGTTCATCTCTGCAGTTACTTCTACAGTGTCAGACATCTGGCTTCTTACTTTTGCAAATCTTATGCCTGAGAGCAAGGTCCAAATTTGCTATTAATGATACATCTCTTACTGTGTAAACCACAAAACTAACACTTCATAGTGAGATCAATGCTTCTGTCCTTGCATCACTGCAGTTCTTGGTATGAGGTTTGCTGTGACAGAGGGTCTCTGTCCTAGGAGCAGTCCCCTAGGTCTGTGTCCCTGATTCATAATAGTTTGGCCACAGTCAGTTCACACCCCATTCTTTGAAAGTGTTTGGGGATCCAGCTGCCAAAACCCATCTAAGTCCCCTGTAAGCAGTAACTGATGGCTGTTTTGTAAAGGCTGGGTGCGTAAATGCAGCCTGATCTCTGCTGGGGCCATGGGATGCGGCAGTTCAGCTCCCCAAGGGACAGAGCCACTGCCACCCTGAGATGCTTGGGTTTGCTGTGGAACCTTAGTGATGTCCATCTAATCCTCTGCAGGGGGCTGATAAAACCATTAGCTAGCTTGTGGCTTAGCATAACATGCAGCGAAGTTGGCAACACGTGAAAGTAGAGGCAGTCACGTTAGCCCTTTGGAGCTGCTGTGACATGAGAAGAATGCCACCACTCATGTTGCAAAGGCTGCTGGAGCTCTGCTCCAGTGCACGTCCATCACAGGAAGAAAGACATAACAGTGATAGTGCTAGTGCTGGCTGCCAACCTGAGAAGTCTGCTGACCGCCATGGCCCTGCTCACCTTTGCATCCATCTAATGCATGAACTAGCCTGGTAATGGAAACAATTTACAAGGCAATAATTGTAATTGCTGTCACTGATTAACAGCCACAAACACAGAGGCAGAACAGAATCTCATCTATGAATCTCCCAATAAATATATACCTCAAACATTTATTTGGCCTTGCAGTAAAAAAGAGCCTGTTACAAGGATTTATCTGAACTTTATCTGAGGTCTGAGCAGAGTAACAAAACAGGACAGTGCTTGCTTTCATTTTTTAAAGGCAAGAAAACAATCTTTGGCTTTCTAGAACAAAACAAAACCCAGAGAGAGCTGGGAATACTGGCTTTGCTGGGTCCTTTGCTAAATCTTTCCCCCCTCTTTTCTGACCCATCCTAAACTGATTATTTGGCTATTAAGTGTAGTCATGATGGTGGGAGGACTAGAGGACTAAGTGGATGGTATCTCTCTCCTCCTACTGCATTTTTAAGACTCTTCAGAGAATTTTCACAACATATTTCCATCTCATGTGATTTGAACAGGTTTTTTTCTAGTAAGATTTATTACATTCTCAATTTTAACTCTATTCCTTTTGCAAATGTCAAATTATTTCATGTTGTTAAAGTGAAATTAGAATCAGCATCAAACCCCAAAACAATCTGAGGTTTTCTGGGGGAAAGCTGTAAGATAAGACAGGGGAAAAAAGGTTTCCTGTGTTACTGACTTGCTCAGGGCAGCTGAAGGCTGGTGTGGCATTTGATGTAATTTTATCCCAGGCTTTGCCTGGAAGTTGATGTCTTGCTTACACCCATGACAAAGCCTAAAGTGCAGTGCACTAAGCTAACACACCACTTGGCCATTTTTATCTCTGCTCTGCTGGAAGGAGGGACAAGACTGACACAGCTCCTTCACTGGATGAATCCTTCATACTGCAAATGTGGTAAATTTTGGCTGAAGTAAATAACTCTTGAACCGCGGCATTTCTCTACTTGTAGAGCTGCTGAGGCCACAGTTAGTTCCTTTAGTTTTCAGATTTTATGCTTTAACTTCATGTCGTTCTAACTCGTTTAGTCTCAAGCTACCAGTACTGGGGTCAATTAGATACAGAGGTTCACCTGAGCTGTTGTTCATACCTATTGTGACACTTGATTGGTTTTCTAAGTTGCATGATGGGATGGGAGAGGTAAGGTCTTTCTCATGCCTGTGTGTTAGCTAGGCCACGATGGGACAAACAGCACCACAAATTATTGTTCCAATAGTGTCTGCAAAACACTTTGTCATCATTGCTTGAATATGTTCGAAATTGTCGTGGACTTGAAGCAGAGACTCAGGGCCTCTGCCTCCTCTTCTTTTTTCTACATCTGCTACACAAGCTCCTTGTATTGTGAGAGTAAATAATCACCCCTGTCTCTGCAGACATGTTCCTACTTGCTGCCTATGTCCTTCTAATGTCATAGCCCAGTATTGGATTAGTGCCAGGATTAACATGCATTTTCTTAACATGGACAAGTGGGATATCACATCAATATTATCTTTGAATTGCTTCTGTCTGGTTTTGCCAGGTAACTATCCAAACTGTGGAACAATAGTCATTTGTTTGGGCTGAATATGGTGCTCTGGTTCAGATCTGTATCACTGTTCCTTTCCATGGGATCTAACTTGCCCCCTCCACTCTAATGAGTGCATCCCAGCACAAATCTCTCTCCAGATGTGTGAAGTGCATAAATCACATTTTTGTTGTGTGTCAGAAAGAGAAGGCAGAAGTCTCTCTCCCTGAGAGAGACTTGCTCCAGAATGCTGGCTGCTGAGTGATTAAGGCTTATTGACCAGCAAGGCAGCAGACCCAGGGTGAAACAAGGGCTCTGCCTGATGGGGAACAAGAATTTCACCTGGACATCCCATTAGTGCCTTGAATGCCAGGCTGCTGTTGTTCAGAAGGTTTATATCTTTATTTATATTTTTCTCTCAAAACTACTCTAAGTATATACATATATGTGTGTATATATATGTGTATATATATACACACACATATATATATGTATATATATATATGTATAGTAGGGAAGGTCTGTTTTTTCAGGATTTTACAGACCAGGAGATGAGAACAACTATCCTGCAAGATAGAATAGCCCTGATAAAACAGAGCACTGACAAAGCTCTTCTCCTAGTTGAACCAGGCCATGCGTCTCTTGGACTCATATCCTGAGCAACACAGAATACAGGCAAACATGCTAATCACGGAAACGTTTATACCTAGTCCCCCTCTGTGGTGTACCCCATCTGGATGGAGGAACTTTCTAACTTCAAACCCAGCCCACATAACTGCCAGAGTCTGGATCTGCCCTCTCGTGTCTGAATATGGATTCAGCAGTCGGGCTTATGTATACATTTTGAAAATATACTTCTCCAAATCTTGTAGTAAGGCAAGCTTTAAAAGCCTACAATTTATACAGGAAAAATCACATTAAGTATTCTTTTTAAAGGCCTGACTATAATGAAGTATAGTAATTGCCAACATGTGTATCTTATTTTCAAACAGTAATCCAGCCAATTTCAGTTAGTAAACTGGATCACATATTTGCTTACAGTCCTCTTTGTTTAAAAAAGAAGTCACATTTATAATAATCACATAAACATGGCAGTCATTTTATTCATATTTTATCAGTTGTTCATGCTTTTAAAATATTCTTCCAGTTTTACTGAAGTGAAAATTAATTTGATTCAGAATCTGATTTAAAAAATATTAATTAAACAAGTTTGTTTGCTAAGTACTGCAGATGAAATGAGAGTTATTTCTGTTCAGTACCAGATCTGTCCTGGGGTTTCTACTGATGTGCAACACCGGCATGCTCTTTGCCTGCCCAAAAACTCAGCCACATGCCAGGTAAGACTCTGTAGCTACAGCTGAGTGACCAACATCACCTTATATTTCTTGTTTATTCCAGCCTTTTCCAGAGTAAGCACACATCTCAGGCATCTGACAGCTCAAAGTGCTGCTGTCACTCAGCATAACCTTACAAAAGATGTCTTTCAAATGCTGCTGTCCACATTGTCCGGATTGCATCATTCCCATGCAGACCAAGCCAAATTAATGACTTTTAAAACTCCCTATTATGAAAGAGTAGAAAGTGTGTACATAGGAATTTAAAGGAACAAGGACTTGCTGCCAAAACTGGTGGCAAACTTATCATATTCAATTGTTTTTAACAGCTGTGAAACAGAATGTTCTCTTTTCCAGTTCATTTAAGTAATGTGATGGGCTTAGCCGAAACTACTATTGTATTAACAGGAGGTAAATAGTGATGGATTTTCTGCTGAAATATATACTTTTTCATTGTTGTGCTTCAGCTTTCATGTGAAGAATCATTTTCATTAACCTAGTCTTTATTGAATTAATATATTTATGATCCCTGTTTTCCTGGATTTCACAATCCCAAAATAACCACACAGAAAGATTTCTTCATATTTCTGCCTGTTGTTGCTCCCTTAACTTCTACATTCCTAGCAAGTAGATCAACTGTGAGATACCCTTATTCCCTCAGAGCAGTGCCTTGCTTCACAATTAGCTTCACTGACATCAGTGGATTTCCTTGTTAAGTCTGGCAGCAGCTATCGAACTGCGATTTATCAGCCCAGTTTGGTTCTGGCAGTTCCAACAGGGTGACTAGCCTGACAGAAGTACAATTGTTCACATAATTTATGTGGTCAGAAGCCCAACAGAAGTGGGATAACACAGAGGAAAATTTGGGAAGGACTAGGGTGAAACCTAAATAGCTGTGAAAACAGATATTGCATTCTGGCCCTTGATCATAAAGAGTGCTGTCAAATGCTGTTGGACTACTGCAAATGTGTTGTGATGCAAAACAGAGAAGCAATTTTTTGCATTTGAAGATCATCTGTGAATGCCAGGATGCTTCATACATACAAACATTAAGTTTGCACTCCAATGGCTATCTGCAGATACCATTTCAGCTTTGTTACAGAAATTATTGCAATAACTTGTATGCACAAATGAAAAATATTGTGCCTTGTTTTTTACAGCTACAACGTCATGAGGGATTTTTCTTTATATGACTCAATCCTACTCACACCATGTCTCCCCAAATCATCCTACTTGTTTTGCTATTTCAAAAGAACCACCTTGCAAGCATTTATCTTTGTGCTTGCTAAATAATACAATAAGAGCTCAGTTCAAATGCAGAGTTAATCCCGTAAAATTATTTTTCATTTCAGCTAGTTTATTGTTTCATCATGTTTATTAAGTGTTTAAGAGGCAAAGTCACTTGTGTAATACTCAAGGAATGGGAGTTAGTTAAGAACCACATCTAAAACTGATAAACTTGTCGAAACCTATAGAGCCTGATAATAAACAGCATGTGGTTTTGTGATAACTCAATCCTTACAGAAATCTATACTTCATAAAACTGGAACTGAATTGTTAGTTTAATGCATCTGATTACTGTGAATATGGATGGTAGGCACCTGGTAAGGGCATGCAAAGCTGCCTAGTTCTCCCTCAGAAAACTTAGTGTGGATGAGTAAAGCCATAGGTAGGTATTGAGGGAAAAGCTGCCTTGAGTGTTTGAAGCTGTGAAGTGTAGTTCTTGTCAATACCAATTTTAGAAAATGAAAATTGATCTAGGTCATTCAGCTCAGAGGTCGGAGGACAAACAGTGGAAGTCTGAAACTCTGGCTCTTTCCTTCTTTGAGGTGTTCCCTCAGCTTCAGCCTGCTCAGTGACACAAAGAGTTGTCTAGAGAAATTATTGCCACTGTTGCTCATACTGTTCACTGCTCTTTGGCTGCACTGGTCTTACTTTATGCTGCTCTGGCAACACAGAGCAGCCATCAGCCCTTAATGCTCTCACCTGGAGGATTATACCAGCAAGTGGCAGGCAGAATGCCACCGTGAGCCCCCGTGCTGTTCTCTTGTAGGCCATTCCTAGCAGCTTTTGTTATTCACGTTCCCAATCTGAGAGTCCACCTGGACGCTCAGCTAGACAGAGCCAGGCAGAAGCCAGGACAAAGGAAGACTCTCATTCCTAATTGCAGCTAAGACATGGGCTGCTGAAGGTTGTGTATGAGTAAAGGAAGAAGGAACTTCAAAGGGTGAGATGAAGAGCCTGGGCTTTGCCTTATACATGTTTTCCTCAATGTGCACACTGCATGAAGGAACTGTGGCAAGAGCCTCTGAAAGCATGTTTGCAACACTGACACCCCAGGCAACAGGTTGTACACAGGGTTGCCTTGACCTTGGCCAAGGCACATGGAAAAGATTTGCAGCTTTGTACTGCATGTCCTTTCAATTTGATCAAATGACATAAGTGTTTTGTTTGAGGGGTCATTTTATTACTTCTGGGCCTATCACATTGTAAAATGAATACAGGTGGAGGGCTGATCATTTTAATTCTTTTTTTTTTACTACAAGATAAGTGAGGTCTAGTGGAAACTCTCTGAGTTCCTTAACTCCAAACATCTGGGTGTCTAAGTAGACCTCGTTTCCTTGCTCAGGCAATACATACTATTTCAATCTTATCTGGAGGGTTAAACATTACTTTTTTTATGGGTACTGCTATGGGAATTTCCAGTATAGAAATTGAAGGCGGATTTGGCTTGAAGAGGAAGTAAGGATCAAACTTTAGCAGCCTTGCTTTTTGTACTAATGAGGCTATAGCTGGTTAACTGTGGGGTTTCCAAACCCTGTGACTCTTCAGACTGTGTCACTTCTTTACGTGGGAGACACTAAAATGTGAAAATGAGGAAATACCAGAAATAAGAGCTTTAACTGTCATATGAAGCTGGTTTCATAGTGTTAATGCAGACAATATAGAGAAGTGACAGGATTCGCCTTTAGTGTAGGTCTTGTTGAAATAATTAGCACTAAAGAAATGAAGTTTTGAAGAACGGAGTCCTGATATGCCTTGAAATATTCATTTCTAGTAAGTCATTTAAGTTCGAAGTGTTGAAAATGGAAATTGTTCCAAGACTTCTCACTGTGTCTGTTGAACAGTTAGATGGGGATAAGGAGGGGAAGCGGGGAATGAAGAGTTGTTTTGGTTTCATTTTTTTCTTTAGCTTAAAACCTGAGATATAGCTTACCGCATATATTATTGATTAATCCCTTGCTGTTTCTCTTATGCAGTCATATGGTGTTGACCAAAACTAGGAAAGAAATGTTGAAATGTGTACCTAAGCCCCTTCTCCCATTTCAGCAATTTGTATTGTGGGATATAGAATAACACGAACCAGCAAAGCTGCCTGAGGTGTTGGCTAAAACTGTTCTGGAAGATCAATTACCACTCAAAACATGATAAATTCTGCTCAGCTGACTGACTTTATACTCAACTGAAAAAAAACATGTACTGTTGCAATGTTTGAAAAAAATCCCCTTTGTACTACTGTGTAGTAATAGGCTGCCAGCCAATGTCATCCACATGTCTGCTTGGTAGCAAAAAAAGATTTTCAGCATTTCTTCTTACTAAAATCAAACATTTCATATATATTTCAAAAACGCCCTGTCGTTTTAAATTAGATCACATACATTCAGTTTTACTTTGAAAGGGAAAACAAGGTTCACACCACCTAGAGTTTGGCTTCACTTCCTATCACTCACTCCTTCTCTCCTTTTTCAATCATCTTTCAGCAGAAACTGCACCATGCCAACCACTTTTAAGCAGAATTCCTTAGATTAAGTGGTCCCAAGTTTATACAGCAGAGAACAGAGGGCACAGTGCTACAACTCTACTTAGGCCAGTGCCATCAGTTGAGTTACTCCCACAGACTAGGAGTCTGGAGTCTGACTTACCTCATGAGCTGAGCTCACATGAACCCGAACTTCATCACAGTTAATGCTTTGTCCAAAAGACAAGAACAAGCCAAGAGAACACTCAGATAGTCGTGGGAGACATTTGCATCATGAGCAAATGGAAAACTACTGAGGCAAGGGCATCTTGTGTCCTTGACCTGAGTTTTCACTTGTACAGCAGTCTGTTACCATTAATAACTCTAACTTGTACTCTGGACCTCCATTTTGGCTTGGGACTGTGTTATTCTTGCTGCAGTACAAAGACCCAAGGAATTTTTTTCTGCTTGGGATGCGTTTGCCACAACCCATGGACACTGACAGCAGCCTGGTCTCTGACTTATTCTCCTGATGAATCTGCACCGGAGCCAGAGGGTGCTGGATTTCTGGCTGCAGAGCACCACCACAGTGTACAGTGATGAACTCTGGTGGGACCAGATTCAGCTTTAGGACAGACACCTAGGGTTTAGAGGTCCCTCCTTTATCTAGAGATCACAACTTTGTGGCCATCCAAGAGGGTTCCACAACAGTTCATCGAATGTACATGAAGTATAAGATAAAATACTTAAAACTTATTAACTACTCCTCAGTGTCGAGAGGAATTTCCAACTAGACTGTAAAAAGATACTGAGCAAAGTCTATTTGGAAACAGTCATTTTGCCAGAAAACAGGAAGTCTTTACCTCCTCTTTACCTTCACTGCATACCAGTTCTTCAGGTCACTGAGAAGCCTATAACAGAATTATTTACATTTCCATCCAGTAACATTCGTTTATTATCTGTTGTATCACACACAGATTGATAACTTTCTTTGGGCCTGTCTTTTTATTCTGGTTCTGTACAACATTCAGCAAAACAGATTTAGGAGCTCCAGAAATGCCTGCACACGACCCTGCTAGTTTCTCAAGAGTGACTCTTGGAAGTGTGGATAAAAATACAAATTAATATCATTTTTACCTCACCTTTTCCATTTCATGGGGACAATAAGGGGAAATCTCTCCCTCCAGAGCTGTTGCACCACTGAGCCAGTTGCCCTCTCAGTAATGCTCCTGAGAAGAATGGGCACAAAGGGACTTTTATGGAGTGTCATGTCTCATGGGGAAAAGACAAGACTGCCAGCCACTTCCTAAATATACCATTCTTCAGGAAAGACATGTTACCCACAACTTCATACAGAATTCTGACAACTCGTTTTTGCAGAATACGTATTGTACACATGCATACTAAAGATGATTATTTTTTTAGGTAGCTATTCTCCTGAATAGCCTTAAGTATTTCACATGAATAGTATAAAAGAGAAGAAAATACACAAACAACTCTTTTAAAGACAACTCACTACTCTGAGCCAATACATGCATAGCCACCCCTTTATGTAGCATAGAGTCATTATAAACATAAAAATGTGACAAGATAAAAAATATTTTAAAATAACTTCATAGAGGTGACTCAGTCCTTTATTAAAATCGGTACTTACAGTACAAGAAAATGGAGAACAACTTTTCCAAATCAATTATTAAAGTTACAAACCCTTTATCTTCATACAGGTTTTGGGTTGGTAATTTTGGGAGTGCACTCTTCAGATGCAATTTTAAGGCACATCTGTTTTTATAACAAATAAATGATTACTGTGTGCAAATCTAACCCCACTGGTGTTTGCACGGTATTATGTTCAGCAAGATGTGCAGTTCTGCATGCTCAGCATCCCTCTTGCGCATATCAGATGTTGTCAACATTTTGGCACGGAATTCACTCAGTGCCACTTTCTGGATCCACGCTCCGGGCCCTGCGGTGCTGTGTTGCTGCTGTGGGCAGAGTGAGCAGACGGTGGCATCATCCCCCTTGTGCACCTGTTCTGGGTGTATTTACTTTTCCTCTACGTCTTCTGTGGATGTTGCATTGACACTCAGACAGAAAAGGGAGATTGAGGGGTTTAACAGTAATGTGGAAAAGTATTTTGTAACATGGGAGTATAAAAGCACAAGCTTTAATGGTTATGACTAGAATTATTTAAATGCATAACAACAGAGAAGTAAAACAAGTTTAATTGTTTTTATGATAACTGGCAATTTACTAAGAACCAGACTATTGTTAATGAAAGTACTCATATGAGTAAAATGGGCAGGAGTTGGCTTTACAGCTCTCAGGCTGAAATCTAATCACTTTGGTTACTTTGTATTTATCCAGGATATTTTGTTTATTACTTTATTGTCTTTCACAAGTAACTCTGTATACAAATTTCTCTGCTCCCTGTCTTCTGATTACATGGTTGTAGAACCTGAATGAATCAATTTCAATAATTCAGCAGATGCCACTGTCTGTAATCAGAATTTCAAACAGGGTCATGAATACTTTTTCTGAAAAGGCTGTTAGAATAAGTCTTCTCCTCTGGCTGCTCTCTTTAATCACAGTCATTGTGTGCCACCCAGAGTTGGGATAGCAGAGCCAGGGCACAGAATGAGTTTGGAAGGGAAGATGAGTCACCACGGTCCTTGCATGTCGAGCATCCCTCCCATGTTTCCCTAGCGATGAATGACGTTAAATGCAGCTAAAAAAGAAATGCGTCTTTCCATGACAAAACACAGGGAAGAAAACATGATCTTCATCAGCTACATAGATATGATGTGTGGCAGAAAACCAATACTTAATATGGTGCAAATGCTTACCTCTATAAGTTTTATTTACTTATTACTCACTTTTTAACAGATCATTTCTCATTCTGTGAGGGACAGAGGGGAGGCAGGGATAAAGTATGGTAGCCCAGTCCCTGCTTATCTTGCTGGCAACATAAAAAGGCTTACCTTAATATGTTCGATGCTACATTTTCCCTCTTCTGTAGTGACTTCTACCGGGACTGACATTCCATCTCCCCTTCTGCATGCGATAACACTCTGCATTTCCATGAGCCCAAGAGTATTTTTAGCACATGTTGCAATTCCCTAGATGGGAAGCAAAACCACAGTGTTGTATCTCAGTCCAGTGGTATCACTTCAGACCGCTGCCATGAGCTGGTACTTAAGTCATACATCCTTAATTATATCAGATACATGCTGGGATCGCATTCTTTGCCCTGGAAGGTTGCTGTCATATGTCATGTGTCAAATCACACCACAAGCAAAAAATATGCACTGGACCTTCTTTGGGCAGTTCTTGCAAAATATAACCCACATGCACACTCCCCTTCTGTGCTGCAGGCAGCCGGGCACCAGCAGTGAATTTGGGCTCTGAACCCCAGGGGTGCCCTGTCTGAGTCTCCCCCAGGAGCTGATTTAATTGCCTGTTTCCTGTACAGCACTTACATCAGCGTGGTGAGTTCCAGCCTTGGAGCTGCTGCCTGATCTTCAGACACTGCACAGAGCCACCGCTGAGCACAGGCCCCGCTGCTGGCCTTTATTGTCTTTTCATTAATGATTTACGAACCTCGCTTGGTTTTTCCATGGTTTAAGCACAACCAGCTCTCCACGTAACCCCATGAAATGCTCGTGCAAACACCAGGGCAGGGAAGTGGTGGGATGACAGCAAGTAGCTGGCAGGTGGGGAAGGGTGGACAGCTTCTTTCAACACCAGAACCGGCTTATGCTACCTGAAAGCATTCATGAAGCTACAGCCATTGCTGACTATCGACAGTACAAGTAACCTACCAAAAAAATCCAACTTCTATTTGTTTCACTTAGAGGCAGGTACAGAAGAAACTCTCGGGAGCTAGAAAGCTCTGGTATCAACCATGGTGTTTCCTTAGGGGAAATCTTACAATGTGACCTGGAGTTCACGGACGCTGAGGAGAAGCAAAAAGCTTCTGGTCAAGGTGTGCTCCTCTAGCCCATTTCCTTTGACAACTGAGCTCCAGGAGAGGCATGGAGCTGCTGCTTCTGCCCATCACGTGGAGCACAGGCAGCAAGCACCAACAGCACACTCAGAGCTCAGGACCGAACCCCGTGTCCCACAGAGCTGTGCTGACCTCTGCAAGTGAGTACTGGGCACAACAGCCACTCTGCGCTCCCCCCTAACCTCTGCTGACGCTTCCTGAAACCTCATTCAGAGGAGGGTACAGTGCTACAGAAACCCCAGCTTATGCCCACACAGCAGCAGCAGGTGATGTGTGATGTGAAGGTCCCTTCATTCAGGCAGATCCAAGCAGTGGTCTAGGCAGGCACTGACACAAATGTGGATTCTTCTACCTGTATCTCACTGGACTGTCCTATTGTTATGCATATTAGGAAAAAATGCAGTCTCTAAATTTTTGTATAGCTTTTCAAAAGCAAAAGATTGATAAAGAAGAATCCCTTCTGGGTTTGGGGTTTTATTGTGTTTTGGTTTTTATTTATTTGTAAAATGAATTTAACATTTTGAAGTAATTAAAAATGATTCCGATTTGTACCACACTAAGCATTGGGGTTTTTTAACAAGCATGATTTGGTTTAACCTCCAGGTCTGTAGTGTTAAGAAAATGGATCCTTGAGTTTTCTGTAAATAAGCTTTTAGAGAAATCATTCACAGAGCACACAACAACCAGAATTGCTGTTTTGCAAGGACAGCTGTAGTAAGAGGGGAGGAGACTTCTGACAAGGTCCCCATCAAATGATGATGTGAGATATGTGACCTTCCCAATAGTGTACTGCAGCATTTGTTTGAAGAGCAAGCTCCTGCTGGCATGATTGCAAAACCTGACCATAAATTAGGTCTCATTCACAGCTGTCTGAAACCCAAAGAAATCTGCTCAGGTTCTTCACATTGCTTCATTGTGACAGGAAGGACTGAAATATTTGCATGTGATGAGGACTGTTGGTGTGTGTTGCTAAATCTTGGCTGCTGAACAGAGCTTGATATGGTATTGTTATCTATAATTTTGATACAGATTAACATTATATGGAACAAATTTTAGAGGAGAAATTACTGATAAAAGCTCTAAGAAGAGGTATAGTAAGTGCGTGTTGATATTTTACCATTCTTCAGAGAAAAAAAGGTTCAGTAATAAATATATTGTATTATGTACGAGTAAATGCTTCAAGCTTATAATCTTGTGAATGGTCTTTATTCACATTTAGGTCTAGTTGGATTCAGTGGAATGAAAGGATCTAAACTTAAAAATATTTGTTTATAACCATTGTGGCAAATTGTTTTATAAACAGAGGGAGTATGCCTCCCCAAGAGGGGTAGACTAAAGAAGGTTGAATTGGCACAAGTGCTTCTACCAAGAGTAAATTGCTCACCGGAAAAAATTTATCTATGAATTTGAATATCATGTTAAATGAGTAAGTTCAGTTGAAATCTCATCACGCTGCTTGCATCCTGTAAGTATTCTTAAAACTTAGAAAATTATTAGAAACTTACATATCATATGGGACACTATTGATTTACATTTAAACATGCTTGCAAATATTTATGTGTATTTTGCCTTGATGTGTTACAAACAGAAATTTGTGCTGGAGATAGGCAGGATTTCCCTAGCTTTTTTATCTCTCCCACTCTGTCTTCCAGGGTACTTATAAAAGAAAAATAAGAGGGTGTGTTACATTTACATCAACCTGCCCTCTCCTGCAACTGTTGGCTGGACACTCTACATAAAAGGTCCTGGTTAATAATCTCCTAGCTCTATTTGCTAGTCTACTAGAACTCAGATTTGTTAACTTCAGAGGACATTTCTTTGCCTGTGCAAAATGGACCAATGGGCTCACCTGTAGATGTGGTTTGCTTGGTTGTATGAGGGGCAGTTTTTTACCATTCAAACAGTGTTGTAGGTCGCTGAACATAAGTAATCCATACTATTATAAGTTTTCTAAATTGTGATGCCTTAGACTTTAACATACGTTCTCAATAAATATCATGGTGGATGTAGAGATATCCTCTGCGGTAATCACTGCAGAAGAGGACAAAGTCACAGTAATCACTGGGAGATTATTCCTTGTCTAAGTGGGAGCATTAGGGACCCTCCACAGCACTGAAGATTTCGTCTTCCCTTTCACTGTCATCATTTCGGGTAATGTATTCACTTCAGGTATGTTCTCAATTTCTTTTCTTTATGGTGACTCTGTATGGACAGCTCTATTTCACCAAAAATGACTGTTACTTAGGCCTGTTTCTAGGGCATGCTGTCCTTGGGTTATTAGTCCAGTGTGATTACTTGTCTTGTTTCTCACTGTTCAGGACTGTAACGATGGAGAATGGAGGGGAGAGGGAGGTGATACAGTAAGCTTTTGTATAGTTGAAAGAGGTAAAGCATCTGCAACCACTGCATAAATAAGCCATTTGACACCTTTAAAAGCTTTAACATGCTCTATTTTTGGAATAAAACTAGTATCTGTGCTGACAGCTTACATGCCAAGTTTCAGGTTGATGCAAATTTGAAAGGTCCTGAATAAAAACTGCTAAAAATCAGGAGTGTATAAACACTACTTGATCCTAACTGACATTCAAAATAGACAGTAGTTAAGCTGCAGTATTTATATAGTACACTACTTCATACCCTGGAAAGATAGAAAGTAATCTCCTTCTTTAGAAATAATTTACCAAATATACAATTGGGTCACCTGAAAGTTTATAATAATAGAACTACTTGGCTGAATACAAATGACGTTATAACTTGGCACCACCATCTTGGGAAGGAGCTTCTACTCCTGCAGTGCTCTCCAGCAAATCACATACCTCTATACTCAACAACAGTAAATTCTGCAATATCAGCTGAAAATGTGGGAGACTGTGCTGTAAGCACAGCTCGTTCCCCTGGTCCCCCACTGCCAGCTCAGCCCTTTCGGGGGAGTGGGGCCATCCTCAGACAGCTTCTCCTCGCAACCTGCTGGAACAGACACCCCTGCTCAACACTGTCCAGCTTTTGCAGGATGGGGAGGATCTAAACACATCTTCTTATTGGACAGAGCATTCACAGGAAGCTCCGCAAGACCTTTCTTCTGCCCTTTTTCTTTTTCCAGAGAGGTCAGGTGGAGCAGTGCAAGGTAGAAGTCTGGGATGAGCGTATTTTGTCACTCAGATTGGAAAGGAAAGTGGTGTGTTGCTCATACTGCCAGTACTGGCCAACGAAGTACAAAACTGAACCCAGTCTCAAGAAAAATAATCCGAGATTTATTTTCAGTAGACTGAGCTTTCAGTTTAAAAAATCATAATAATTTATACAGGGATCTGGTACAGCTGTTTGTTTTAATATCTCATATATGAAAATTGTTTCGTAACTACAGGGTTCTCTTCTGCCTTACTATGTGTCTCAGGGACTCCAGTGAGTGTGATCCTATTAGGGATCACGTAGACATGAAGATCTTTGTGAAAAATGTTGTAATATTTCTTTTTTAAGGAGAATAAGTGCAGAAAAAGTACAAAGGGACAACATTTCTTAAAAGATAATTATTCAGGAGGGAGTCAGACACATCAATCCCATTACATAGACCAATGCTTTGCTTTTGTAAAGTTTCTACCACTAGAGTCAGACACTGTGGTAGTGTTTTTTGTTTGGGTTTTTTTGTTTGTTTTGTTTGTTTGGTGTTGGTTGTTGTTTTTTTTAATAGAGGGATTCTGTGTGGGGCAAGGGCAGAAAAATGTGATTATTAACCACTTGGTGAACATTTCTTCTGAAGCTGACAAAAGCAAAACAGCATTATTTATTAATTTATTAAGTAAATTGAGTCATCACTACATGGTTTGTGTTTGCATCACTCCTTTTGTTTCACACACACCAATGGGAGGTTTTTGTGCTTAATGCTGTACAAGGCTGTTTTACTGGAATAGACACTGTTTAGGAAGGAACAAGTTTTGAGTATTTCTGTAAAAGAAGCTAGCCAGTATCCATAAAGCATATCTAGATCTCATTTATTTACATTCGTGTATTTGCTTTAAAAGGCCCTTGGGGAGTCTGCTAGCACAACCTGTTCTGGAGCACCCTGTCCACAGCCGTGGGCCAGCCGCTCGGGGTGTTTGGGTGGCATCCATGCTGCACAGCACTGGGATGCCCTCAGCACCCACCCCATCCATAAGCACTTCTGGTGCTCCTGGAAAATGAGTTGTGTCCCCCACTGTGTCTTGCTGGCACACAGGAAGATTCTGGTGTCAGAGTCCACATTGACTGACGATATGTCCTGAAGTTACTGTCTTCCCCCAAAGCTTCTGTGAAACCTCAGGCGTGCTCCTCAGAGGTATGGTGAATGTATTAGTATGTCTGTGTGATGGGCCTGTGCTAACATCACAACACAGTTTGGGGGCTTGTTGGGAGTTTTTCTCTCCATTCTGTGGTTTTGGTCTGTAGCTGCCATAGCACAGCATGGTGTTCTTTATCTTTACTCCTTCTCACAGCTACTATGGACAAGCTGTTGAAAGGCAGCCAGAAGGTCCATGGCAGCATCTGGGGGAAATTTGCAACAGATAGCAATGTGGGAAATTTAAGAAATTCTTGTGAAAGCGGCAGTGTTGGGTTTGGAACTGACAGCGTTTATGGGAAGTAGGGGAGCAAGCCCTGGACACATCTTGAAATGACTTTCTCAAACAACTGTTACCCTGAGCAGGGAAGAAGAGAAAACAAAGCAGCCCTGGAAAACTGAAGGCTGAAGCTGGGAAAGCCAGGTGCCTGCCTGTTTGACACAGCACCCAACAGCTGCTGCTTGGCCAGGTGCTGAGCTGGGCATACCGGGGCCCACAGTACAGATCTGCAAGTGCATCCATGCGCAGCTCCAGCTGTACATGAGAAATGGGTTTTGGGGAGAAATGTCCTCAGAGCTCACTCTGCTGTAGGAACAGCCCCACCAGCACCCAGTAGAAGGAGAGGCTCCTCTTTCACTTTGGGGTCGCATGGGCTTGTAGCAACAGATTCAAAGCACAGCTGGTTTACCTTACAGACCAGTGTGAGAGGTGGGGCAGCAAAGGAGCAGGTTCATTGGCAAGAACAGTGCCATTGGTGGCGGGGGAGGGAGGGAGGAAGAAAAGAGAGAGGAAAGCAGTAACTGCCCCAGCCCTCAGATTTTAGTTACTGTTGTATATCTGCCAGAGGCCTTTCCTCCTTGGGAGATTCAAGACCCCTGTAAGCTGTTCGGATGTCTCTCCTATTTATAAAATTCAGCCATCATCTTTTCAAGAAATAAGCTAAGGTATTGGAAGGAGCAAGCCCTATACCCATTCATTAAGACATTACAAAGGGAATACCCCATACTGCATTAAAGATGTGAAATCCTCAGCAGCTGTCAAGCAGCCAGCTTTTAAGACTGCCAAAACTAGCATATGAGACAGTTAATCTATGCCATTTATCCTATCCGTTTCCAGGATGCCCATGTGAATTATTGTATGTGTGACTTGATCCCACATTTATTATTTCTAAAGCTCAGAATCTCAGAATTTCTACAATGCCCACCACATCTGTGAGCTAATTACACAGTCACAGAATGTTAGGGATTGGAAGGGACCTCGAAAGATCATCCAGTTCAATCCCCCTGCCAGAGCAGGAACGCCTAGATGATCATTCCAAAGGCTAGGAACCAGGAGCGCGGCCGTGTGCGGTGCAGCTGAGGCCGCCTCCCCCCCGCAAGTCTCCGCGGCTGGAAGAGCCGCCGCGCCGGCGCTGGAGGGCGCTGCAGCCCCGGGTACCGCCAGCGGCCCCTCCGCTCGGCGGGTCCCCTCCAATGAAGAGGACGAGCATTTGGCAATTATTTAAATTTCACCTCTCGCTGTCACTTCAGTTCAAGAATGTTCTCTTTTTAAATAAATCAGGCTAGTTTTTTAACCCCTAAGTAAGTAAAGACTTGCGAAGCCATGCTAAACAGAAATCTTAATTCAATAAGTTGTATTCAGTACAGCATACAATATTGAACAGAAATCTTAATCCAGTAAAATCAGTATTTTACGATTCTATAGGTCATATCATGACAAAGGTACAAAAGCAACCTTGTGAAGTAAACATTATTTACTGCCTCCTCATTTTAACTTCCTTTAGCATGGCATACTTGTTTCTTATTTCCAGTTTGAATAGAAATTGGGTAAAATTCTGTGTTTAATATCTGCCTCTATATTATTTTAAAATAATTTCTGGATTAAACATGAACAAAATAGAGGGTTATCTCCAAGCCTTAACTTTTGTCCCTTGCTATACCTTAAGGAAGATCATGACACTGTTATATCTTGTAAGAGTTTAAGTGAGTTAACTGAAGATTGAATAACCCACGTGAACTTTCTGGAGATAAGAAACAGAAACCTTAATAAAAGTTATGTGGTCACTAAGTTCATTCTCTTCACTTGGTGAGGTTTCCTCTTGCTGTCTCTCTCTTCGAGTGTTTACATACACTGCATTATCCCAGATATCCTCCTTCTGGACATCACTAAAATAGCCATAGTGTTTCTAAAATAGAGGCTAATAATGTCTTTCAACCCAAAGGTCCTGTTCCATGGCAAGGGGTAATATAATATTCAGCTTATTCAGGCAGATAAAAAAAGAGTTAATCACTAACCTAAAAAATCAACTGTTGCCTAGACACCAGTGTTCACGAGCCTTTTCAGTTAGCTGGTACAGATGTTGTATTGCACCAGTCAGTGATGACAAGAAACCCAAAATGCAAATGTAACGATGCAGATAAAATAGAACTGCTGATTACCTCTTTCTTCTCTGTACTAGGAATGCCCAAGCAGGATATATCCAATCTGATGAGGTACCTTCAATCAAAAGTTTACCATTTCTGAAAGAGAAAGATACAGTTGAGTATCTGCCAAGACAAAACAACAGGTGGGTAACTTGCATGTAAGTGCCTCAGATGAATTAGCTGAGGAGTTCTTTGCAATACTTCTCTAAATATTTATAAACTCTTTAGGAAAACGGGCTTCCCAAGTACTGGATCACAGCCAAAGGGTGAGAGCTATAGATTGCTTCGATGTTAGTCACAGGGGAAATAATGTGGACTTAGCTCAGGAGAGTTTGAGTGTACCTTGCACATGTGCTCCTGAAAAAGACGGAGCTTTTCTCTCTTGCAGAGGATGGCACATGATCCAGAGACTGAAAGAGTAAGGCAAGCGCAAGGTTGACATAATTTCCTATTCCCAGCAAAAATAACAAACATAATTGGCCTAACTAGTCAGCAATGGCAGACGGATTCACAAGCATTTGGATTCTTTAGGACAAAATTCCCCAAATTTATACCTTAGTCCAACTTCAAGGGAAATGGATGGCTGCCAATAGGGGAGGTTGGACAAGACTGGGGGCATCCCTTACAAGTTCTGAGGCTGTGCAATCTCAGAACAGTCATGACTGGTGGGCAGGCATTAGGGTGAAGTGGGTGGGTGGCACAGGAGGGTAGAGCAGCTCGGGAGTTAGCTGGCCAAGGAATCCAGAAGCCATACAGTCCTTGATTTTGATGATTCACATGACAAGTGTGGCAAGCTTTCCAACTGAGTCAGCAAAGTAACAGGTGGATTTTGGTGGAATCTTGCCTGAATCCTCCTAAAGGTCACAGAAAAAGATGCTTCTTCGTAAAACATTTCCATTTCAATGAATCAGGTCTTTCTGTTGAAAGTGAAATGTTTTGCTGAAAACCTGTTGTGTTGGAAAACTCCCAACCATTTATCTCTCTCCTACTCCCATAGAGAGGAAATGGATTTTCTCCAGCCTCTGCTTCCCCTTTCCATGTTTCAGTCATGCTGTGCTTCCTCTTGTGCCCACTCAGGGTCCATCTGACAAAGCACACATCTGTTAAATGGTCCAAATATTTTATACTGGGAAGTGTATGAAATCTTCGAACAGTATGAAGAGGAAGAAAAAGTACTACTCAATAAAAGAGAGACACAGTATGTGTGTCACAGTATGTGACACAGTATGTGTCACAGTATGTCACAGTAAGTGTGATGACAGCATTATCACCAACTGACCAGGAAATTCAGCTTACCTTTTCTAAAGGACATGGGTCACTTCAGTTCCTGAAATGCCAGTTTGCACCAGAGATCTTCGATATTCTTTGATTGCAAACACTAGTAAAGCATTTGAGGGCCATAGTGGGCCCAAACTATCCCTAACTTTACTGAATGAAGCCAGGGCTGATTTTCACTATGGCTGCATTTTGACTTCTGACTGCAGAGGAACATGTGAGGTACACTAAAATATTTGTCATGAAAATACTAGGCAGGGAATTCAGCCCTTTTTATCTTTTTCATTTGTGCATCACTCCCAAATGCCAGTCTCTGCAAGTGTATCTATTACATGTAAGCATTTACTAATCATTTGTGAACAAATGTTAGCATTTGGTTTGCTTCCATCTGTCATTCCTAGCGGCAGTCTGTGCCTGGCCACGTCATTGCACAGAGATGTGCTATTGACTTTTTCCCCTTCCTGACAACTCAAACTCTTTGAATAGAAGAAATCTATTTGTGAACAATTTTAAAATAAGTTGTTGAGAAGGTCATCTTCTGGTTGAAAGGATCAACACCCTAATAAGGCAGGATTGTTCTCCCGTAAGTACAAGAAAATACGTTCAGGGTCACGTACTGCCTGCGTCCCCCATGTCACTCAGGGCTGTTACTGCGGTGTATGTACGCTTGTGTGAGGCAGCAGCGTGGCACGCCAGCATGGGGTCCGGCACAGGCTGCAAACTCATCCGGGAGCCAGGGTGGATGTGTAGGCCCAGGCAGCACGTACTTGGCATGAGCAACAGTTTTTGATTGAACGTTACCTTTCCTCCACTCACCAAATAATACTGTGAAGTAGCTGGCACTGTGTGATTTAAGATTTTTAAGCAGCTCAGAAGAGATTAAAAAAGTCAAGGAAAGAGTCCTTGGAAGGATAAAGGAGGGAACATAATAACAGTTGAGGATGGAAAAGTAACCACTGAAGTAAGCAAAAGCATTATGAGAACTGGAAACATTATGTAAAGTGATACAAACAAAAAGCCTGCAAACAAGGCTCCCAGGTCATATGGCCAACAAATTCCTGAAGTCTTGTAATATGGAAGTTGCATACCTCTGTTTAGTTTTGCAAAATTTTGTACTTCGTATATCCCACAAATCTTGCCTGTTAGAAGACAGTCTTTATCCTGTTTTCTGCCTGCTCTGTTGCCCACTACTCTGGTTTATCACTTTGGCAACAAATGATTGCAGGGTTTACTTATATTGCCTCATTACATGCGGCACTGCTGCACCAGCTAGCATCTATCTGTGCTAGCAAATTGAAAGCCAGTTCAGACATGCCTTTCCCAGCTGGGGTTAAATCTTTGCTTTGTGGATCTATGAATTATACTGAAATACTTCCAGTTACAAACCCTAGGCACCAGATGTATGCTGCTGTTGTTAGAAGCAGGAAAATGTGTTTCCTTCTCCTTCAGTACGCGGTCCTTTTACTCTCTTAGAAAAACAGGAAGACTTTTTTTAGCAGTACTTTTGTGCCTATTTTCGTAATTGTCAGGGGTCAAAATATTCACCTGAATTAGTTTAGTTCAACAGAGCACTTCAGCTTCAAAGAGCACAGGACAGTATGGAGAGTAAAAACCAATGTCTTCAACACTGCATTAGCTTTTTGTGAAATAAAGCTATTGAAACTCAGGCCTTTAGAGCTCAGTGGAATTAAAAAAAAAAAAAGGCATTATGAGTTTGCTTGTATACTTGCCTTCCTACAGTTCTATTTCCCTTTGCTTCATCTCTCTCTGCAGGCTCAAGGGAGCAGATCCTTCCATGTTTCAAGTCGGCACAGCTCCACAAAACAGCTGCGCCAATTACTTCCCATCGGGGACTGCCGCTGGGTGTATAGCTGCTTGTACTGAAGTTGTTGCAATTACTATCATTATGCTATTTCTTGGCAAGGAATGGAAAAAGATGAGTGAGTGTTTGGGGGGCTTTAAGTGCAGCAGGCCACTTATTCATGCAAACTACTGAGAGCAACTGGAAGTAAGCACAGTGAGGAGTAAACTTTTTGGAAAACCAGCTCTCACATTTAACTTGGTAAGGAGACAAAGCGATTTCTTAATGAAACCTAACAAACTCCAGGTCTGCCAGTTCCTTCAAAAAGGAAAAGCATTTTTCAGTGTGTTAGATTAACACTGCAGTACCTATTATGCCCTTGCTTTTATGCAGCTTATAGAAATCTTTACCACAGCTCCAGCCTGCAGGAGCTACTTGTGTAATGCCAGTGCTGAGAAAAACTGTCACGTGGCTAACTTCCATCTGAAAAACAATTTTGAAGAATTTTTTTCAAGTAGTCTGTAATGCTATTCAAACTCTTTTGATCCTGAAGCTGGGAGGGGAATTCTTCTGTAGACACAAAATCAGAGTGGTCTGAAAGCAGCTTATTTCATCTGGTAGCTGATGGTTTGAAGGACTGAAATTTTATCTAGCTGAGCATATACAAATGTGGCACCCTTTGTACGTGGAAGGACTCCCATACCTTTGTATACCAAGCCAACCCGTAGGTCTCTACCCCACAGACAAATGGTGTATTACAGCTAGTCTAGATGTTGTATTGCAACCAGTTCAAAATACCCTGTTTCCCCAAAAATAAGACAGGGTCTTATACAATTTTTGCTCCAAAACACACTTACTTTTTTACATGTATAGCTGCCTGGACACTATTTAAATTGACTTTTAAAATGAACTGTAAGTAGGGCTTATTTTTGGAGTAGGGCTTATATTTCGAGCATCCTCAAAAATCCTGAAAAATCATGCTACCGGGGTAGGTCTTATTTTTGGGGAAACAGGGTAGCATGTGTTCTGAAGATGATTTAGTTTTTAATACATTACTACTGCAAAGCCTCAGCAAGACTGAGCTACCACATAGACACTTTAACAGCAGGTATGACCTCTGGCTTCCCGAGACCTGTCCAAACGAAGGGCCAAGACCTTCCATTGCAGACCGCTCCAGCTTTGCCAGTGGAACAGAGGCAACTCTGAGATTTTACACCTCACTTCTGTGTTTTCCTCGTTGGACTGTGACTTGAAGCCCTGCTGAAGATGTGTCAACGATGTGTCGCCATGAGGCGACAGGGTGGTGTGAGAAGTGCCACCAGCAGCACAGTCCCTGCCAGCAGTGCAATAGGCGGAGCAGAACTGCCGTGCCAGTACCCGCCCCGAGGTCCCTTCACCGCAGTTTATATTCGTTACTCGAGCGTTTACTCGCCGCCATGCTCCTGTCGCGCCTGGCCCCCGCAGCCCGGCAGAGGCTGCTCCCCGCTCGCGGGGGCGCGGAGGGCACGACTTCGCTGGAAGGCCGGAGATCTCGTCCGGCAGAAGCAGCGCTGCACGGGGGTGCGAGAGCTAGGGGGTGCGAGAGCTGGGTGCTGCGGAGCGCCCTCCTGCCACCCCCGCTCCGGCGAGCGAATCTCCCCCGGGGCCGCGGCGGCCGCTCAGCGCTCGCCCTGGGCAGCGCGGCTGCGCAAAGCGCGGCGCGCAGCCCCCATTCCCGTACGCCCGGCGCCGCCTGGCCGGCACCGCGCCTTTTCCTGCGCTACGGAGTTTCCGTAGCCGTGTCCTCCGCTGCCCCCGCGCGGCGCCCCCGGTCGCCAAGCGCGTTTCTATGAGCCGCCTATAAACAACATGGCGGTGGAGGCCCCCCTTGCTGCCCGCGGTCTGTAGGTGGCGCGGTGGCCGAGGGGCGCGGGGGAACGGGGTCCGGCGGCACCGGCCGCCTGCGCTCCACCGCGTCCCGCTCTCCCCCTTCTCACCGGGGCCGCGGCGGGGGCGGCAGGGCTGCGCTCCGCCCCGCCGTGCGGGGGTGTCGGAGCGCTCGGGAGCAGCGCGACTGCTGCATTGCCGCGGCGGCCCCGCGCGGAGCGGAGCAGAGCGTCCTCGGGAGCGACGGGAGAGGAGAGGGCGCGGGAGCTCGGGTGCCGGCGTTGGCTGAGGGGCTGCCGTGAGGAGAGACGCACAGGGCGACCGGGAGCGGGGCAATGTCGCTGCAGAGCCCGCCGGCGGCCACGGCTGCCGCTGACCTGCCCCCCGGCCCCGGCGCGGGGCTCCCGCCGGGCGCGGAGCTGAACCAGGGCAGCGCGGCACCCTCGTCAGCGCAGGAGGGCGGCGAGGATGAAGAAGAAGAGGAGGAAGAAGGCGAGAAAGAAGAGGAGCGAGAGAAACTGCCGCCCATCCCGTCGGCATCCAGCGCGGCTGCCGGGGTAGGTCTCCCGCGGCCCCCGGCGGGGTCGGGCGACCCGTCAGCGTCCGCCCGGCCCCGGGGAGCGGGACCGTCCTTGCGGTCCCCGCTGTCATTTGCTCTGTTTGCTGCTTTATTCCTGGGTGGAGGGGGAGCATCATGTTAATTTCCTTTCATGTTCTTTTCCGTTGGGAGGCTTTCATTCAAGTTTCTTAAAAATACCATGTGCATCTGTAAGCAGTGACATAATGAAGCTATAAATTCTACATCTACTTATAGTTCTTTAACATTTTACAACGGTCTGCTCTTTTCTGTTAGTCATGACTGAGGGTTTGCAGCATTGTGAATGTTCATTAAGGGTTGCCGGGGGTGGAGGGTTTCAGCTCTTAATACACTTAATAGCAAGAGAGGTAACTGGAAAATACTTCTGTGTTTTAACTTTTTCTTTTGTGGTTTTTACATTGTGTCGAAGCAAAGATGACAAAACATTTTGATAATTGCTGAATGAGTTAACATGGGTAAAATTAAAAAAAAAACTGCGAGAGTGATATTTGCCAGAATAATTTCATTTCAGAAAACTCGTTTGAGATTTTTAGTTTTACTGGAGTTATGATTTTCTTTCTGCTGACCACACAATATTACGAAATGTAAGATTTTCCTGGCATGACTTGAATATTTTGTGTAGCTAAACATTAAAGCTTGCTGTAACTTCAGTCCAACAAAAGAGCAAAAAATTTTACCAATCCTATAGTAATATGAGGTTTTAATTCAACAGTTCTTATAAGTGTCTGACTTCCTAGAAATTATCATTTTACATAACTTGAGTTTAAAAGATTGAGTCTCTAATGTTTATGACTGTCATGAAATAATTGTAATGTTAAATTAAGTAATCGTAGGCAAACTGCAAACTCCTTGGAACAATTCTGCCAATTTTGTGTTTTGCCTACAATGTTCCAATCCTCTGAAAGACTTTCAGCTTTGCAAATCTGTCTGAATGTGAAAGAATGTGTTTGTTCTTGTGATTCAAGTACAGCTTTGGTGGGAGAAGTCTGTAATGGACAAGTTCCCAGGAGTTATTTTTACCTCTGAAAATCTCCACTTCAGACATTGAATGCCAAATGCGAGTCTCCTAGAATAAAGATAAAAGTGCTGCTCTAAAATGTGCCAGGCTTAGCTCAGCTAATGAAAAATGTGTGCAACTGGGCAGCCACATAGAATTCCCACTGCCTTAAAGAATCAGGGTAACTTGTCTGTAGCTGGGCATCCTTCATGCCCCTCTGAACTGTTGCCCATGGGAACAAGTTGTCTAAGTTGACCTGCTACAGAGGAGCTCAAATCTGGCTAGGTGTGATCGCTTGTTAAATGCATGTGGGATTTTGAATTTACGAAGAGCTGTATGTGGGTTTTAATAGCATGTTACAGGCAGATTTTTGTTTACAGATGTAATCAATTTAGATTTCTCTGTTTGTGACAGAATGCAGTGTTAATCCAAATATACTAAGCATGGCATGCAAGTATGCTTTTGCAAGACCTTTATGAATTGCTGTAAATAAGATATTGGACTCCAGGTCTGCTAAGCCCTAGTTGTGAACAACCTACACATCTAATTCCAGGGCTTTGTGAAGTATGTTGTGAGATTCATCATATATCGTGTGATTTTAATAAAAGTTCTTATATTACAAGTTCTGATTGAACATAAAAAAATAACTGTTACTTAACATTCAAACACTTTAAAAGAGAGAAGGATGTTCTCAGCTTCCTCTTCATTAAACTGGAGAAGAGTTTGTAATATGACATAATGACAAAAGGGAGAAATAATTGTCTTTTTTAAAAACACCTTTGCTTATTCATGGTTTTTTTCCCATTAAAATTCCCTTCCTTTAAAAACACATCCGATACAAATACAGTTATATTCCAGATAACCTTAATTTCCATATTCTCTCTGCCTATTATTTCTAAATTTATAGGCATCATATGATGACTATGGTGATACAGATACTATACCCTGTTTCTACATGACGTGACCCTCAGATATCCTTGTCTCAGAACATCTCCCCAGATTTTGTGTAATTGACATTTTCTTCAGTCCACTAAAGACCCACCATAGATTTGTGCAACTGATGTGGCATGACTAGAGATTCCTTGAAGGTAACATGGAGTGACACATCCTTTAGACAGTTTCTGTTTTACACAATGGCTGTGGAAAAGGTCAGAATTTTAGTAAGTCAATAGATAACCGTGGTATCCTTTTTCTCCTAAGAGCATGTGCATGAAAGATGTCTCATCTGGAGTTTAAGCTGGCCGGAAGTTGGAATAAAGGAGTTATGTGACTATTGCTATTTTCATTCATATTGTGGATTTTCCTAGCCAAGGGCCATGTGGAATTGCGGAAGAATGATTACTTTTTTGTTGTTACCTTTTTTGTTTCTTTATTTCTAAGGAAAGCTGTGATGATTAAATTAGTTCATGAATAAATTAACATCATCCTGCAAGGAGTGCAGGCTTTTTTTATGGGCCACATGGTGATTGGAAATAATGCAAAAAGGGTGATGGTTTGGAGGTCAGTGTTCAGCTGATGGAAAGAAACTAATGAGAAACTAAATAACTTCTAAGCAGGAACAAGTAGAGGCTTCTGTAAAGCAAAATCAGTCCTGTGTTACACCTTTCAAGATATGAATGGATGGGAAAATCCTACTTCTTGCATAGGCTGTTGCATTGACAGCTGCCTTTAGGTAATCTGACTGTTCTCCATGTCTTCTTCCACAGGGAAAAAACCCTTCTACTCCTCACTGGCCTTTGCTTGCTACATACATATGGGTCTTGAATGAGTTATGTTGAGGCTAAAGAGTAAGATTTTCATGAAACTCTTCTAGATTGCTTTTTGCCTCTTCCCAGAAAGCACTCTGTATGTGTTCTTTGTAAACAGTTTGACTTATTTTCACCATCTAATTTAACTTCAATAATGGAAAACATAGATTTATAAAGTATAATGCTAGTACCTCTCTAGTCTTATGGAGGTCTTAATGCTTCGGAAAGCTTCCACTAAGAATCCAGCAGAGTTGTGAGTTATTAAAATGCTCTTTAAAAAGAGGATTAAAGATTACTTTGATCCATTTACTCCCTCTAAGCACACTCATTCTTTACATTGGGTTCAGTTTTCTGCTGGCAGCGTGTGTGTAGAGCCTTGGGCTCTAGAGGTTCACTGACCTCCTACAAAATTTTGTATGACATGGTGCTGTACACTTGTCCTAGATTACTTTCCCAGGAGATGTCAGAGATTCTCATTAATGAGCATGTGGTTTCCCAGTATCCCTCCAGGGCTTCCCAGTAAAGCCTTTGTCCATACTTTCGTCTAATATTGTTGGAACTGCACTTGGAACAGGATAATGGAGTTAAATAGTGCGTGCAATTTTTGTTCTTTCTGGTCACTGCTGAGGGAGGTAGCATTAAGAACATTTTTAAATAACTATTCAACTATAATATTGCAGTGGTATGGCCGGAGTAAAATCCAGAAAGCTGAGTCAGTGAAAAAGGCTGTTACTATAGTCTGTTTCATAAAAGCTCCTGTTGTCAATTATCTATGATATCTATTCCCTATTAATCATAATTAAACAAGTCCAAGCTCCAGGGGTTTTCAACCTAGAAGATACGTTTTGTGGCACAGCAGATTAACCTCAGATCTAGATTTGTTTAAAAGTCACTTTTCAGTCAATAATGTCTTTGCATGTTTGTTCAGGGTTAGTTTTTCTCCAATCATGTGCCAGGTGATTTTTAAGAAGCATCTTAGTGATATTTCAAATTATACATTTATAGAATGAAATAAAAAACTAATGTCAAAATTATAATGGTGACTAAATTTTGTGTTTGAATGTTTGTTGCATATAAGGAATTTGGAGCTAGAAATTGAAACTTGGTATTTTCAAGCCAGAAGTCCTACTGATTGTTCAAATTAATAATTTGCTGAGTTATAAGCCATGGAAAAATGGCTGTTTGTGCCACAGTTATTTGAAATTCCTGGCAGCATACCAGCTTGTGTACACTGTGGCATGGCAGGTTTATGGGCTGTGTTATTACCCTCCTGATGGTATTTCAGGATGTTGTGGTAGAAATGAAGTGCTTTTCTCAGAACTCTAGCTGCATGTCATAGTCCAAATTTACTCCTCTTAAGAGGAAAGGGAAATGTATGGTTTAAAAAAAAAGATAGGTTATTACGTTAATTATTCTAGAACTTTTATTCTTATTTGGGGAATTACTGCTTTGATTTGCATTTTTTTAAAATTAATAACTGAGAGCTCAAATACCAGATATTAAACAAATGAATCTTTAGGTTAAGGTGAGGCTGAAAATCGTGTTATGTAGGGAGAGTGTGGAGTTTTTTGTTTGTGGGTTTGTTTTTTTTTTTTGATCTACCTTTGCCTAATATCAACTGACGATTTAGAGCTGAGATGGAAATGAAAATCTCTATCAAGCGACTTGTGTCATCTTGGGCAAGCCCCTTAACCCACCCATGCTTTGCAAATTCTCTAGGGTAAATAATTATATGTAATAGCACTTGTGGTGTCAAACAGATAGGTGTCAAACAAACAAACAATCCTCTGGAAGTCTGTTGTGTGATTTCACTTCTGTTCACTGTTAAAACACATTAGTGCTCAACATTTCTTATGAAGGGCTTGTGCAGACTCCTCGGTGGCAGCACAAACTCAAGCAGGTTTATCTAACATGGTGTTAACGAGTGTTTGTTGGCTAGTCTTTCTTCAGTGGCAGCTGATACTGATGATTTTGAATCACTAGGGGTTTTTACACAGGTAGTCAGTATTTAAATTTTATTAGTAGGTTACCTCTCAGAATTCTTGGCCCCACATTTCAGGTCTTGGGAAATTCCTCTAAACTACTTGAATTACATTAGGATTATTTGGAAATAAAGGAATATGTTACCCTTTATCTGTTTAAAGTGAGCTGGATGTAGTGAGGAATATGAAACTAGTTAGAAATTAGGCTACTGGAAGTTAGAATATTGTTGAAAGCATTCTAATAGTATTGTGTTTTCTTCATAGTAATCCAAGGATACCTTCATATCCTGCAAATTGGTAGCTGAGTTTTTTAATGTAGTGGAAAAGAATTTTATGGTATCTCTCCTGATTCAATTTGAAACAAATGTGTAGAATCATTATTTCTAACTAATTTAGGTATTACCCATCTGATTTCAAGATAAAGACATTTAAGTATTCTGTGTGATGCCTCATGAGTAAGATTACTCTTGCAGTAATGTGTTAGGCCTTTATAGCATGCTGTCATCCTAATTACAGGGGTTGGAGAGAGGAGCCAAAAATCAGTTTTCCACTTTCAGCAGTTTCATCACAACTATCAACCAAAAGAAAGAAGGCATCGGAAACAGAAATTCACCTACACAACTTGTTATACCCAACATCAAAAATGGTAAGAGAATGAAAGCCCGGTGTTTCTTAATTACCGATTTAAGATGGTGCTCAGTGTTCTGCCAATATTTGTATTGTGGTAGTGCCACAAAATCTAGATTTCCTTAGTTATGCTGTGCTGCACGTTGTACAGGCAGTAATATATATGATAGTCCACCGTCTGCAGAGGTTGTGTCAGAGACAAGTTGAAGAAGAAAAATAGACATGGAGGATGAAATAATCATCTGAAGTTTTAAAGAAAGTTACAGATTGAATAGTCCATCTGCAGATACTGTTTGTCTAACTGCAGTCAGATGACAGTTTCTCTAGAAATTGTGACAGAACTTTGTGGAGAAGACTTTTCTATTGCCATCTGAAGTATGGCAGGGATGAGGTGAGCACAGGGCTTTTAAGGGAGATGGTTGCCGAGAGTGGCTCTTTTTCAGTCAAGATGAAGGCTAGTGGTGACACAAAATAAAATTCACAAGCAAAGATTGGTAAGTTCTGAAGAGCTTTAAAGGCGAGAAGGAAGGTTGTGGTATGATGAAGTAACGGTAATTGCTGAAAAGGTAAAGTGGAGCTGCATATTCAGCGTGGTACGCTAGAATCATGAAGCCTGATGACATGACGTTGTGGCTAGACTTGAATTTTTTATTAGATTTTTGGGCTAGGACATGGAATCTGAGTAATTTGGCACTTTTGGGAGAAGGTTGTACAAACATTTGTCAGGTTTGTACTGATCTCATGTCTGAGCAGGTCCCTCTCAGCATTATTACTCTGTGGTTCTCTTAAACCGGTAGCACCCAATGAATTCAAAAGTCCTCAGAGAAATAAAATGTTTTACCTTTCCAAGGTAACATTTTCCTCAGAAGCTGAAAGTGACCTCTTGGCAATATCCACTGCTTGGCTACTGGCCTTTTTAGCAGAAACATGCATGCAGCTCATTCACAGATTCCAAGCTACTGTTTTTCATTATTTAAGCCTTAACTGTTTCTTGTCTAGCTTCTGTCCAAACAGTTGCTTAATACAATCTTATGATATGAAAGCCTGCTGCTTAATAAAATTTAGGACAAAGTAAAATTAAATCTGGTATTGCGGCAAGCAATGTGAAAAATACAGTACCCCCCTCTTTTTTTTTTTTAAATCTGAAATGCCCTCAGTTCTTGGTGCACATGATATTGTGATTACTGCCTCATAAGTACTTAGTTGTTAATTTTCACTGCACTAATGCATGGCAATATTTATTATAGTCAAGGCCACATTATTGAAATTGAGCTCAATGTGTAATATTGAGCAGATATTCTGGTAACTTCAGGATCAGAGTAATCTGCCTATATAAAATCAGATTGTTTTTTCTAGCAGTCAGAGGTGCACTTGAAATTTTTTGAGGAGGTCTATGCGTTCTACGGAAGAAATAATCATTGCAACAGACTTCTCAGTTAAAAATGCTTCTTTTGTTATTCTGGAATTTGAGAATGATGCTTGGTGGGTTTTTTCAGTTCATCTATGTAAGTGATATCTTTCTGAATATGTATATATATGTGCATATACTGGTAATGTTTTAGGCTTGAGTTCAAAGAATGTTAATTTTCTTGAAAAACAAAAGTATGGAGAAGGTAATGCTGGTAAATATAGCATGAGAGCTAGCATGATGTTTGTTTGCTATTTAGCTGCCACACAGGTTGAATTTATATAACAAGTCTTCTAACACAACAATGATCTGTTATGAAATCTATGTATGAACTAGACTGTTCTAAGGTACAAATGCAAGTAAGATTTGTTTGCTTTACCTACTTTGAAAAATTTTGTCTGCCAGTAGCTGTGTTGGTCACTATGAAAATAACTGCTGTTCTAAATTCATTCACTCTAAATTTCCTGGTGCTAGTCAATTCTGCTTTGTATCAATGAGATTTTCTTCCTCAAAGTTTTTGATCATTCCCTGAGCAGTCATGCATTGCTGAGTCTTTTTACTCAATGTAACCGGGCAAGCAGCCAGAAATGATTGCTTTTTCTTGTCTTGTAATATTGTGTTGTTGCTGCTTATGAACTCAATACATAAATCTTCAAGTTTCTTCTCAATGGAACTCAAGTGACAGATCTTAATTAACACGTTTGTATGTCAGACGAACAAATAAATCTATTTACAAATAAACTTGAATTATGGCAAAACATACTGAAATTGACAGTATTTATTAAAGCTATTATTAAAACTCAGTGTTAGTGTATCTAATTTAAGCTGCATATATTTTGAAGAAAATTGCATCACTGACAGGGTGCAAGTTACCAGCTTAGCACCTGCAGTCACAATTTACTGAAATGAGAAACAGCTTCTGTCAGCAGCTGTCTCTTTTACAGATGTGGAGAGAATATTTTCTTCATTTCAGTGTGTTCAGCTGGTTATAATTCAATGTTTAATCCATTTAAAATTGAGAAGACAGAATGATTTCTCTTTCTCAGAGTATAAAAATAGTTTCTTTTAAGTCAGTCCATCTTGCTTTCAGAGGATGATACGCAATAGCAGAGCACTTACAAGGCAGGATTGTTTGGCACCTTGGCTTGAATTAATTTAGTATCTATGTGTCCACTTTGTTTTTTAAATTACTACTCTTCTCTTTAAACACCAGCTTTGACAGTGGGCAAGGTTCTATATCTATAATTGATGTCATACTCAGGGGACTGAGGGCAGCTCTGATCTATTATCGTCTGGTGAATGGTGGCTGAGTTAAGTCATAATGACAGTGTCTCTGTCATTAGCATGAGTGAAAATAATCTTCCTTTGGGTTTGGGGGTTTTTGTTAATATCTATTACTCTGCTGTGATAAATGGAGTAGGCAGCAGAGTAGTGATACTACTTTGATATTATTTTAAAAAGAAAAAAAAACAAACAACCAAAACATAAACACACCAAAAAACCAACCCTGTTGGAATTGTAGCAAAAAGGCTTAGACAGTTCTTAGCCAATTCACAGAGGATTTTAGTTTAATATGTTTGACTTTTGAGGACATATTTTATACAGTGTTTTTTATCCTAAACATGCATCATAATTAATGTTTTTTAAAAACATGCAGTGTAAAACAGACTAAAAAAGCTTTTTAAGGATATTTGAGAGGATGCTGTCAGTAAAATGGATGTTTGTGTATACTGCATTGGAATGTTTTTCGTGCTTTTGTTGGGTTTACATTGTCTGGCTGCCAGATGCCCACCAAGCTGTTCTATCACTCCCCCTCCTCAACAAGACACAGGGAGAAAGTAAAATGAAAAAGCTCCTGGACTGAGATAAAGACAGAGACCACTTTCCAATTACCATCACAGACAAACCAGACTTAGGGAATTTTTTTTTTTTTTTTTTGCCAATAAAACAAAACCAAACCAAATGAAAAATTGAGACACCTTCCCCCTTTCCCCTTCTTCCCAGGCTCAACTTCGCTCCTTTGTTCCCCACTTTTTACCTTGTTTCTCCCAAGCAGTGCGGGGGGTGAGGAATGGCGGTTGTGGTCAGTTCATAAAACTTCATCTCTGCTACTCCTTCCTCTTCATGCTGTTGCCCTGCTCCAGCATGGAGTCTCTCCCATGGGTACCATCTTTCACAAACTTCTCCAATGTGTCTCTTTCCCATGAGTTGCAGTTCTTCAAGAACTGCTCCACTGTGGGCTTTTTCCATCGGGTACCATCCTTTGGAACAGGAGCTGCCTGTGTCTGACAGAGAGGGAGCCCAAACTCTCCTCTCACAGAGGCCACCCCCACAGGCTCCCTGCTGCCAAAACCTTACCACATAAACCTATACAATGTTCTCAGATCAAATATGAAGTAATGACTAGAACAGAATGAACTTGTTGAAGCACTGCTATTTGTACTTAAGAGTAGGCAGCCCAACTTATTGAGAAGAATTATTTAAAGATGTTACCGTTTCAGCAGTAATTCTCTGCAAGACAGAAAACTTACATCTCCCATTTAATTTACTGAAGAGATTCTTTTAGGAGGCTGTAATAATCTACAGTCAGCTCTAGCTAAAACTTGAAAATCACAGTATAGGAAAACTGACTGAAGACTTGTCATTGTATGTCAGAAAATAGTTGGACTTTGGTGTGGTTGTGTTTGAGATTTTTCTTAGATGTAGGGAACACCAGTGTTGTAGTTTGTATATTACAATATTTAGAATGTATATTGTAAATAAAATAATGGACAACACTGCTCTTCATGACTAATAGCTACCAGTAATGGACTGCTCAGTTTGTCTTTCAAACAGCAAATATAAAAGGATCAGCCTGGGTGACTGTGATTCTATGACATCCTTTGACTTTTTTGTTGTTGTTGTTTTCAAATTAAGTTCTACCTTGCTTATCTTGAGTTCCTCATAGGCTCAGGTGGATGTGACATTCCGAATAGGCACTTGCACTATGCATCAGACTTTAGAAGGCACTTGGGTTCATGTTCAGAAGGTTGAGCATCTACAGCTACAAATAAATGTAATGAGAATTCTGCAGCATTCATTTCTAAAAATGAAATTATATATGAACTTGAGGTTTTCTTGTGTTATGTGAATGATGCTGTATGTATACCAGTTCATTATTACTGATGTAACACCAATGCATCTTAGGTAAGTATAATATTTTCTGTGTTCCCTAAGGAGCTGCAATACAAATCACCAGCTTTTTCTTGTCTGTGTGTCAGTACTATGCCAGCAGTTCAATTGTGAAAATCTGTCTTGTTTTGTTTGTTTGTTTGTTTTGTAATAGACAAATAATTTGTTTGCAACTTCATCCAGCAGTTCATTTACAAAATAGTAGAGACTCCCATCTTTCAGAAGGCCTTAGACAGGAGACAGACTAGACAATATTATCCCTTTTTTCCTTGGCAGAAGGAAGCACTTTGTTCACAAAGACCTGGTTATGAACTCAGGACACAGTTTTTTATTTATAGGCTTTGCTTTCCCTTCAATTAGTGGAAGCTTCCATCCTGTCTGGGATGAGCACACGGGAAGAAAGTACTTGGATGAGTAGGAGTTTAAAGACATAGAAAAAGACAGTTCGAGTTTGGTTTGCTGGTTTTTGTTGGTTGGTTGGTTGGTTTGTTTGTTTCCTAGTTCCTATATACCTGTATTTTACTAGCTGTTTATTGTTTATATGATTGCATTGTATTTATTGTTGGTTTTGTTTGTTTTTGCTTTGTTTTTTTTTAATAAGTGAGAGACCTACCACCTATTTGCCTCGATGTACGACAAAAGCAGCGCATCTCTATAGATACACTACCGCAAGAACTGAAAGCACCAATTCCTCCTGAACCTTCCCTTCCTGTCCGAACCAAAACTGTGAAAGATTTTGAGTAAGTCACACCAGTGTTTCTAGAAGTACACTTTCTTTCTTTGGGCTTTCTTCATTTTGTCCTAACTTATACATTTGATTTTGTTAATCTCAAATGAGGGAACAGTTCACTAAGACTGACTAGTAGTAGTAGTTAGACTGATTGTGGTGGTTGGCTTGATAACTAGTACTGTGAAAGTTATCAAAAAACTGCCTCTACCTTGAAGTGTTGTTCTGTTCAAGAAGTGCTAAAGCTTGTACTTCAGAGATAAAAATTCAGTTCCTGACATTCAGTGGATGTTTAGTTTTGGAAAATAATATGCATGGATTATTGTAGGCTTGAAAATTCCTTTCAATCTTGGGTATTTTGTTTGTGCTGCCAGTTATGGTGTGTTCTGTCCACTGAGATACTGGGTGTTCTCAGGCTTGTGTGTAACACTACACATCTGATGCTTAAATGTATAACCTCATATTGGAGGACCTGGATTGGTGATTACATGGACTGCACTATTTCTAGCTTTGGCTAAAAGTGCAGATGACCTTTTTTCATGCAGTATGTTGAAGAGCGTTAATTTTCAGTATTAGTTTTATGGCCAAATCTTGTTTCTTTTCTTTTCATGTATTCTTGCTGCTTATCTCACCACAATTTTAAGCAGTGTAAGTGAAAGCTATTCTGGCACCACTCTGTGAGAGTCACTATGCTTTAAGTTTGTCTAAGGAAAAATAGTTTTAAGATTAAGGAGTCTGTGCAGACAATATTTATACTGCTGCCCGGTAACTCTGATTTAGCTAGAATGAAAGCAGAATTGATGGGAAATAGTGTCTTGTGTTCCATTTCTACTTTTCTAGATTGGTACAGACCCTTAATCAAAACTGCATCTGCATGAGATTTCTTCCAGCACTGTCATACTTCATACACAATGCTTGATCAGCTTAGGTAGGCTAGCAGAAGTCTCCAGGGAAACCACCTGAATTGTTTTTAACTGTATTTCCCTGATGTCAGGTCTACACCACAAAGTTTTGCTGGCTTTGCTTGGTTCACTGTGGGCACAAGGCAATAGAGAATGTTGGGGTTTTTTTTTCTCTACTTAACATAGCTATATTCCAAAAATTGTGATGTTGACACTGTCCCCTGAGGAAATAGCATAACTTTGTTGAAAAACTAATGGCGTGAGGTGTGTCTACACTAGACAATTCTGCCTGCAATACAAGAATGTATATTGGCAGACTGTTTCTTTAGAGTGGATGTGTTCTTAAAAGGGTATTTACTAATTCATTTAATGTGTGGCTTTTTTCTTTTTAGCCTTAGCACCCACAGAGCAACGTTATGCTGCTGTAATACCCTTGAGTGTTTTAGAGTAGGTTAATCTTGGTCAGGAAATGCGGAGAAGTATTCCTAGGAAAAAGCCTGATTCTTTTCTTTTTCAAACAGATGGGAAAAAAAAAATCACAGTTGCTCCAAGAGATACATGAGCATATACTCCTCATTGTTCTTTTCCATGTTTCAAATTTTCTGCATTCAGTGAGGAAAAGGAATGCTTTTTTATTAGTTGATGCCTGTATTTGGCGAAAAGGAAACAAATATGGAAGATAATTTGACAAGAGGTGATCCTTTGTTGGTATTCAAGTGATCTGAAGAGCTGAAATATTTTTACATATTCAGATTTATATATATATATATATTGACTGCCTAATTATATAATTAGCAGGAATTTTACTCTTTCAAGTAAAATATTAAAAAGTCATTAAGATGTTTGATATGTCCCTCTAAAAACTTTAAAAAAAATATCTAGCACAAAGAAATTACCCAGAGGTGGAGGGGAGAAAACTGGGATTTGTATCACCAGCATTGTAGATAGCTGAAATAAAATTCTGCATCAAAGGCTGGCTGGGGTTTGTTTTGGTTTGGTGTTGATAAGGTCCGATACTTAAAAGTTCTGTAAGAGTAAATCCATAGGTTTTATTGTCCCTATAAGGAATGCTTACAGTCACATACAAAGATAAAGTTTTATTTTAAAAATTTGAAGAAAAATAAAATTTTGTATGAATGATAATGAATTTGATTAGTTTAGGAGCCTTAATACTTAAATAAATTAGTCTCTGAAATTTTATCTTGTCAGTGTATCTTCAGCGTAATTCTGTTTTGCTAATTGTCTTAACATACTGAACTGTGACACCATGAATTAAAATTTTGAAAAGAGATATTGCTCAGGCAGATCAAACACAAACTGTGCCTTTGTTCTCTTGTGATACCATGATCTTTAAATGACAAGGAAGATGTGAGGTACTGATATTACACTTGTCTGTCTTCTAAGCATTCTTAGCGAGGAAAGCTTAGAGTTACAGTGCAGACTACAGTTTAAGTGTTTGGGAAGATTGGACCCCCATATTACCAATATTTTAATATATTTTTTCTAGGGATGATGTGGAAAAGGCTAAGTCGTCAGGAGATTGGAAGCCTGTACATGATTTTTATTCTACAACATTTGATTCTTTCATGGAGATAAATGCTGCATTTAAGGTAGAAAATAATTCATAATACTGTTTAGTACTTACAGTGCTTTGTGTCTTCAAAGTGTTTACAAAAACATTAAAGGCTTGCAGCTAGTTACTCAAGGCCACTAAGATAATTTTGTCGTGTTCTCACCTGCCTCTGGTAGGCAATCTGCTGTTGCATTGATTTATTCACCCCAGCTTAGGCAACTATATTTCAAGTGTACGTATTTGGTTTGTGACACTATGACTTCATATGAATTTCTGCACAAACTACAGTTAAAAAACATGCAAGCTAATGCAGCTAATATAGAGACCCGGGCGAATCCGGAAACAGAAATTCCCTGTACCAAAAAAAACATGTGACATGCGTTCAAGTAGTATAGCTGTTCGGGTGTTGTGATGGCATACCTTAGTTTCTGTGGGAAAGATCATATTTGTGTATGAAAACTATCTGAATTAATGCTAAACTAGTATTGCCCTGCCTATTGTAGGGTAAAATGTGCTTATGATATTTAATACGGACAGTAGGGCCTGAACATAGAGAAAATAACCTGTGACTTTTAGTTAGTTAACGACTGTTGAATGGCTATGATTTTGTTGTGCTTGTCCAATGATGGATCGACAACAAAGATGAAAATTCAGTGTAATTCATGACTTGAAATCCTTTGACATTTTAAAAATACAATAACAAGGTGCTGGTGTTACATGAATATTGCCAATGTGTAGGATTATTATTGTTTAACTTTATCTTTCCCATATTAATAAAAGCAACTTAGATTCTTATGTTTTGATAAGAAAAACAAGTAGTTTATCTGTATGTCTTTTGTTCAAACTTGCTGTTAAACTTTTATTTTCAAAGATAGCTAAAAGATTCAAAACATTTCAAAACCAAAATGCTTCCTGTATTATCTAACTTGCAGAAAGATACCAGTTCTCCATTTAATACCATTGATGACTCTGGAATCAATGCGAAATTTGTGAACATTGTCTATGATGCCTTATTAAATACTGTAAGTAGAAGAATTCATGTTTTAAAACATTGCAACAATTATTTCAGCCAAGAAGCTATTTATACCAAAAGTTTTTTCTCAGATTGGCACGATTTCTGAAGAATCTCTCAAAACATACTTAAAATGGTCCCATGAGATTTGCCATAGAGTCATGAAAACTGGTCTAGTAAAAGAAGAGGAAATTTTTGCTACTAGTACTGCACAGTTTATGCTGTGGCAGATCTCAAAGACAGCTTGCAAGATACAACATGACTGTGATGGTAAACTGCATGGTGGGAAATAAGGATAATTTGAGGATGGAGACAGCAAAAAGTAGGTACTGTGCCTAGTTAACAAAGGATGGGAGTAATTTAGAAATTATATTTACAGCTTTTAAGTTGCTGAAAGCCACCATTGCCACAACTCCAGGACTTAGCTAATAGTCTACAAGGAAAGATACTTAGGAGCTCAGCATCATAACATGAAGATTTTTCAGCTGCCTTGAATCACAAGTAAAACAAACTTGCTTGTTTGTACAATATCTTGTCTAGAATATGTATAATTACATCAGATATGATTTTTTCCTCTTCTTTTTCCATAGCCTCAAGATGTTCAGAAGTCAGTCCTAAAAGGGATAATTAATGGTCTGCTACAAGAATGGAAAGGGTAATTATAACAAATGTTTGCATTAGTGCTATGCCAGCACTTATAACTGATAGACTTTTTGTCTTTATTGTTTTAGCTGAAGAAATAGAATGGTCTGACACAACTCATCTGACTCATAAGAACTTGTCTCCTTTTGGCGGGCAAATCTGCTGAAATATATCTATTGAACTCTGTAAGCTGACACTGAACCTCTGAGAGGCAGACCCACACCCATCCATACATTCCTCCACAAAATCTCAGCTGCTTATTGCCAGGATAGTCTTTTGGGCATCTGAACTGCAAGATGAATTAAGGAATTTATTTAGAGTAAAACATGTTCTCCCTGGCCACCCCCAACAGCAATTAGGATGTTTTAACCTAGGTAATTCCTTGATCCTAAGTTTACTTCGCTATACCATTCATGTGTGGCAACAGCACAGAAAGGGCTGTGCAGGATGCAGAAAGGGATAGCCCAAAGACAGGAGGTTTGGAGAAAACAACTTTTTAGCAAGAAGTAATAGAAGTGAGAATGCATGGTTTGATTCACCAAAAGATACAGCAAGAGGCAGCACCTTGTTGTGCCTCACCTGTCACCCAGCCCTTGGCTATTCCTTTCTCCACCTTATACTACCTTTTCTGTGCTGTTGCTGCGTGTGTGTTTGTGGTTATATAGAAGCCTCAAGGCAGATAAACAGCAAGAAATACAGAGGCTGCAGTGGTAGAAGAGTATGGAGAATTCTGGCAGGAAATATCTAAGATGGGGCAAACAAACTCTTCTGTGGTGTCACCTGAGACAGACAACAGCAAAGACTTCCCTCTTTGGAACACCTCTTACCCTTCAATTGACCTTTTTTTTTTTTCCCCCCTTGTCTCTTGTGTAATGCCACAAAAGACAGATGCTACAATAGCCTACTGCCTTTAGAGAGTAGTCAGAAACCCTGAGTGTCCTTTTCAGTTTCTGAGAACAGTGAAGATCCTTAAATATGGTATTCAACATGTATTGGCAAAGCAAAGTTAAATCATAACGTACATGATTTCAGGACTCTTAATGTGCGTACCTGATGTATACGTATGGTTTTGCTTATTATTTCATTCATTCATAGGCCACGAACAAAAGATGATCTTAGAGCATACTGTATACTTTTACAGGTAAGAAAAATACAGTATTTTTATTTAAGTATATATCTGCTTAACTTATAATCTAATAACCAGTATCCTATGCAAACAATACTTTGTACAGGTGAGATACTTCACATTTAACTTGCTGTTATAAGAATGTTCCATATTAAAATATGGAAGAAATGCAGGGTATGCATGATGGGAATGGGAGGTTAATGGAAAATAGTTGATGGGGAAAAGTTGCATAGATTGGAACTACAAACTAACAGACATGTAATTGTTTCCTATAATTTTGTAGGTTGAAAGAACAAATGCTTTAGCAGATTGTTTGTTCTTATTTCTTCCTTATTCCCAGATTTGCTTTTTTGGTTTGCTGTAACTCTGATCTTTCCAGAAAGTAGCAGTATATGCATTTTTGATATTGCAGTAAGTTTTTCTGATGTTGCGTTTTATCCAGCTGACTCTGTCCAGTCTGGCAACATTGATTTCTGTCTGTGTTAACCTATTACATTTGCTACTATAGTTGATTTGCGTTTGTAGCAAATTTCCCCTTTAAATTTTGCCAGTGTAGATAACACCTCTACACAGAAGTAGAGATTTCTACTGTTGTATGAGAAGATCAGATGGTAATTTAATTTTTTGAGACAATAGTTTTCCTCTCTGGGATGGTATGCTGGCTGTGAATTATAAGGGGTATATCCTGCTGAAAAGTGGGAATGCATGAACTCATACGCAAGAAGGAAAATAAGTTTGGATTGATGTATGGGAAGATGGGAGCTATGAGAATCCGTATTACTGAGATAGGAAGCACATTGCTCAAATGAGTCTAATTTATATGCTACACAGTAAGTGATAATCCAGAAAAATACATTGAGTATTGCCTTCAGTACCTGTGGGCTTTCTTTTGAAACAAAAAAAGAAAATCGTATTTCTACAATATAGAAGTTATGTATTTTTTTTATTTGAATAGAAGTTGCAAATATTTTTTTTCCTAGTTTTACCACTGTCACAGCAATTTTGTGAATTCCTTTCCTGCATAATTGTGTTGGCAACAACAAACATAAGAAAAAAAATCCTAATGACTTCTTTCCCTTTATGCAGTTTATTAACCTAACACATTTTTTTAATCTTTTTCAGAATCCTCAGTTTAGTAACACTTCTACTTATGTCATCTATGCTCACTTGCTAAGACAGATAGCAGCCTTAACGGAAGCGGACCATCATTTCCTTGTGCACTGGTCTAAAAAGTAAAATAAATCAATAAATAAAATTTAGAATTCCATTTCTGGGTTTACAATTGTTACTGTATTTCTGTTGATGCTGACTGTTTTATAAGTTATATGAAAGTTAATTTAGTTGACTAAAGAGATTTTTTTGTTGTTGTTTTCAAAGTACATTTGGACGTAGTCCACTAAGTGGTACTGATTTATAGATTCAAACTACATAATGTATTAAAATTGAATAAGCAAAAAAGCCTTGATTGCAAAAGAACTTATGGAAATTATTTTTCCATAAGACATGCTAAATAACTTATGTATGTGATTTTTTAGAGACATGTTTAAACAGTATTACTAATACAGACATCTTTATGATCTTTGTTTAAATAAAGCTTTATCTTGCATAATTTGCAAAAGACACTGTAACCTTACTGTATTGTATGAAAACCTCAAATGAAATGGAGTCCCTCCTTTGTAAAGTAAAGGTGGTGAGAGACGGTAATTAGGGCATTAGATTTGTAATTAATTGAAATAACTCTCACTAATAAAGTCATACGGGGGTAACTGCCCAAAGAATGGCTTTCAAGTTGGTATGCAGGTTGCTTTCTTTATAATGGCTGTGCAATAAGTTCAGTCTGGGTTAAAAAAAAGTTTGAATGGCCATATTCAAAATTCCCTTATCTCCTAGGGAATCTGTTAATAAAGGATTTTCTTCTCTGCAAGAATGCAAATTATGTTTCTGTCTTCCCACTCTGTAATATGTTTAGATTTGCTTAAAATTGTAGTAACATATGATTTCATTTGAATTGGTGTTTACAAAAAAGGTTTACCCTCTTGGTTAATGATGCAATAGGCATATTGATGGTTTTGTTCTTAAAACATGTATTAAAAATATAAACCATTGAAATAAAGTCACTCGCTTTGTTCAGCCTGGAGGAGACTGAGGGGAGACCTCATTGCGGTCTATGGCTTCCTCACAAGGGGAGGAGGAAGGGCAGGCACTGATCTCTTCTCTGTGGTGACCAGTGACAGAATCTGAGGGAATGTCAGGAAGATGTGCCAGGGGAGGTTTATGTTGGACATTAGGAAAAGGTTCTTCACCCAGAGGGTGCTGGACACTGGAACAGGCTCCCCAGGGAGGTGTCACAGCCCCAAGCCTGACAGTGTTCAATAAGAGACTGGACAATGCCCTCAGTCATGGTGTGAACTGTGGGGTTGTCACATGCAGGGACAGGAGTTGGACTCTGATCCTTGTGGGTCCCTTCCAACTCAGGACGTTCTATGATTCTATGAATAGGAGAGCTCTTATTTAGAAAAAGGATGCTTTAATATGTCTATATGTATGTGTGTGTGTTGTTTTGATATTATGGAAGTGGTGCAGCATATAATTTAGTATGTGCACTTGTCACAAGCGTATGAAGTACTTTCCACTTTTATTCAATAGGACCAAGCATCTCAAAATAAAAAATTGAGACTTCCTCTGTATTCAGATTGAGTGAAACAGCTAAGGATTTTTGTTTTCTTTTTGTTTACTGAAAGTCAAAAACAAGCAATGATTCTATTGCTTTTTATTTAAATCACAGACATTAAAATGCATAGTTAGGCATGCACTGAAGAGCATTGCTGTGCCATTGTTTAAAAGCATACTTCTCAACTTTGTATTTGGAATTTTGTTTTTATGTATAGGACAAAAGCATGGTTTTTTTTATAAAATAGTGTTGAACTTTGATACTATAGTGTGGAGAGCAATCACATGAGAGTAAATGCAGTATGTTTGGTTTAGGATTTCACAGAAGAGGTTCAAGCAGCTGGTGGACAGGTTACTGCAATTTATTTCTTTACGCCTGTTTCCTGCAAAACCTGAAGAGTTTCCACCTATGGTGAAATGTACCTGGTGGATTCCATCAGCAACCAAAGTCCTGGCTTTATTTAGTAGGTATTTTTCTTGAACTGTGTAATGTACGTTTGTGTGTGTGTATATATACATATGAGAGGAGAGACTGACAATGGTGGCACAGTACGAACTACAACAAAATGCCAAAAAGTAGGAAGCAACAAAACCCATCTATTGGCAAGTCTTCGTACTTGCTTTCCAGCAGAGGATAATTGCTATACATCATTTTCCTGTAACAACAATTGAAGATCATTCAAACAAAAATCCACCGAAGTAATCAATGATTAAGGTTTCCCTTAGATTCATTAATAGAATAGAAAAGAAACTATTTAAAATGTCTAATTCCCAGAATTTCTTCTGTAATTGGCTTACCCCACAGAAGCATTTAGCATCTAAGAGATGTTAGGCAATGCATATGCTTCCTAAGTCCAGAGTTACAGCTTAAAAAAAGTAAATCCCTGTCCAGTTCAACATAGAGCACAGCAAATTTGACCATTGCAAATGCAAACCTTTTCCTCCAGTCATTCCCAATAGCTTAGTGATTAGAGCACTTACTACAGAAACAGGAGGCTTATGGTCAGTCTTCTTTTCTTAAGGGGTAAAAAACCCTTCTCCATTCTAGGAGAAAATGAAACAACAAATTGAAAGTTAAGATTGGAATGAGGATTTTTTTTTTTTTCATTTCCCTGTCAATTTAAAACTCAGCAGCATTCTGCACAGTCCTTCTTGTCCAGAGCAACAGTTTAGACACGTAAGCTCAACTGTATCTAAAACCAAGGTGTGGTTGCCTAGTCATCTATGGAAGAGCTGCTAATTCCTCAATTCTGGGAAAAATCTTTAATAATTCAAAATATGCTACTTTCCATGTGACTGATCAAAATGCAATTATTTTTAAGTGCAATTAAAGAAAACTTATTAGCAGTTTGACATTATATGAATGTTACAGAATGAGGTAGGCAGCTTAAATGTGAATTGGTTTTCTTCATTTGGTTAAGTACTTAATTTTTGTACTGGTGAGTCTAGATGGTATAGTAGATACCTGAAGAGACAGTCATATCTGAGCATACTATGTTTTGTGCCCCCCTCGCTTCATTCCTTTTGCAAACAGGCATCAGACTCAGATAATCGTTAACTGGAAAGCATGTGGATGTTATATCCATAGCTATGTTTGAAATTAAATGAAGGTGTTAAAGAAATCCACCTATCAAACTGCTTTTTCTTTGATTTCAGCAGAACAGGGTATTTATCTCTGAAACTTTAACTTGATGTATATCAGGTGGGCTACAGTCAAATGGGTGTTCTCTTATAAATGGGCTGAACTAGGGATTTGTTTATACAGTTTTCTACAGCAATTAATATGATGTCATATGTGTTAAGTTATAGTTGTAATTCTGTAGCTAAGATTGAGCAAAGTTGTTAGTGGCTGGTTTGGCATAAAGTTTTTAAGGTCACTGGTGCTCAGGATGCCTAGAAAAAAGATGTCCTAAATCCAAGCAGTATTTTAGAAGAGTTTTGTGTTTTCTTTGTAGATGCTGCAAATAGTCTGATCAGTCCTCCTATTATTTCATATACGGATTTCTATAATTCTACACTCGATCATATTGATCTTATGGAAGAATACCATAACTGGCAATGTTATGGAAATTCTCACAGGTAAGATCAATAACTGGTTGTTTCTTGTTCAGCAGTATTTCAAAGCACTATATCTACGCTATGTATATCTATCATATATATATTGTGTGTATATATGGTATACGTACCCTTATGTGTATATATAGCCACACTAAATGCTCTATTTTATTGCAAAAACATAGCTACTACTCGCTATACTTGCTACAGCATGGATGTGAGAGTGATTGTAATTAATCTCATTCTGCCTTTGCAAACTGGAGAAAATATGTAAAATATAGGTGATAATATAGTATGATAATATGATTTTATTATTTATTGGCATAGACTTTTAATTGTCTTACTACAAATGTTTTAACCTCCTATATATTCGTAGAAAGTGGTGTTGTGTGCATACTTACCACTTAAAGATGAAAATGTCTAATTACCTCTGTATATTTGGCTCCGATCATATTTGTTCCAGTGAAATCAATTGTACTATTTCTGTTATAAGAAAATAAACATACAACTTAAATCTTTACAGACTCAGAGCTTGTAAAGATATTTCTCTTCTTGTGAGAGGCAGCGAGCAGTATGGTTTAGAAACATCTAGAGAAACAGGCGTTTCATGTTTCTGCTAGTTTAAAATCTTATTAACATTTTCTTAATAAAAAGGTTATTTTATATAGCTGTGGTTTTTTAGCATATCAGTATGTACCACTGATTTTTTACAGCTTGAATTACAAGATCAATTAAAATTTCCCCGTATTTCAAGACTTTTCAGTAAGCTCATTTAAGACATCAGCCATCCAAATGTAGCTTTTTTTTTCGCGTGTGCAGTTTTCCTTGCCTTTAGCAGCAGCTGAGGAAGACCTGGAAAGCATAATTTGTTCCATCAAAGCAGGTATCTTAGGCTAGGCTTCTGTCTGATGCCGGGTATTCTGCGTGGAAAGGAAAGAAAGAAGGAAAAAACAAAACAAAACGGAACACCAAAACCCGTGATACATGATGGCAAGAAATGTACAGTAGGCTTTGCAAAGCGTCAGTCAAAGCATTGGAATCTGAATACTGCTGAGCTTCAAAATGGTTGTTTTGTTTTATTTTCGTTGACACCATCTGGCTGTTTTGGCACTCACATCCAAACTTATAAAAGGGCTGTGAGATTTCCACCTGTTCCAGTTCTTTTCAGTTTGCTGGGACACTGGGAATTTAATATATATCAAAACAAAGTTTGCTTGTCACATAATTTCTGGAGTAGCTGAAGTGCAGACTAGCTGTATTATTCTTCTTCTTTTACTTCATTACAATTTTTTCTAATTTTACATCTCTTAACTCTGTGTTGTTAAAAAAAAAAAATACAGTCAAGATTATATGCTCAGAACTAAGAAGACCAAGTAGGAGGGAGTATTAGCTTACTTTCTATATGAAATATTTTTAAATACCTAATTCTTCAAACTAGGTCAACACTCCTTGGTAAAACAGTTTGGATTAGGATTTCTAGGAGACCAAGTAAGAATATTTTTCTTCATTTTCTTTCCTAAAGGCATTAGAATCCAGAGCTTCTCACAGGCAGGATGCAGCGTGCACATGCAGTCTGGATTGAAGATGCACACACAAAGTCTGAAGCTCTGAGTATTTCAATATGAACTTTTGCTAGGCAATACATGAGCTAAATCAACACAAAACTTACCAAAGTAACCAGTAACAAAAGAAATATTTTACCTTGATGGTTTCTGAAGGTTTTAAAAATTATTTGTACTATTTGATTGCAGTGAAATGTGGCTGTCATCTGATATTTTAAAAGACCTAAACACCTGTAACCCTGGGTTAAATCTGAAAGACCTGTGGAAAATCAGTTCATTTGAAAATCAATCCTGCAGTAAATAAGCCAAACCAGAAATATCTATACTGTGTACCTAAGAATGCTGCACAGAGACATGTTTCTCTTGTATTTAAGAAGATATTATAGTTTTCTTTAATTCAGTGTAGCAATTAAAATCGAGCATTTAAAGCAGATGACTCTTTTACTAGGTCTATTGATAATGATAATAAAAAAGGGCTTTATTGAGGGTAAGTATTACTACTAATTACAGTTTATAGTAGTATTTGCAAATAACAGTTTGTTCTAATGAATTGAGTGTCTATGTATACAACACAAAAAACAAACAAACAAAACAAGAAAACACAGCATTTGTAAATTGTAAATTATCATCAGTGGAGGGAATGTAGTTACTGACCAATAACACAAATATTCACTCCTATATTCTTGAAAAGGAAATTATATGCTAGATGCTAAAATGAAATATTTTACCTTCTTTTCTCTTGTTGTTAGGTTTTCTTTCTGTCAATACCCATTTATTATTTCTATAGCGGCAAAAAAAGTTATTATTCAAAGGGACTCAGAACAACAGATGATAAGTATTGCACGGGTAAGTCATTTAGTGGTAAATGTTTGTGTCTCATGCATTGGTATTTTATAAGTTTTTGTTAGATTGATATTGTATACAGCCTGTAATTACAACTTCTAGTTTTTTGGACTACCCTGAAAAAGAACTTGAGCTGTATTGCTAGTCTACGAATGTCCATGCTGGATTTTATAAATACTATTTTATTTATTTTATTTTGCTTAGTTTAAGGATGCTCGTGGAGAAAGGGTTACAGTGATTTTTTTTTTTCCTGTTTTTGAGAAACCAGCGTAATGTGCTAGCATGTTAAATTAGCAAGATAATTAAGGAGGAAAAATTCCATGAGAATTTTGGACTGTTTCCTATTTTATTCTGTGAAGATGTGTTATCATGGAAGACCAAGTTGCAGCTATATGTTCACAAGTCACAGAAGAGGCAGTGCTTCTAGGCAGCCTCTTCTGCTTTGAAAAAGTTGTCGTCTGCCTCCTGCAGTGGTAATTTCCTTCAGGTGTTAGGGGATGCTGGTTTCCTTGGTGCTCAATGTGGCAGCACCACCACCTGCCCATTCCTGTCTTGCAGGATGTGTCTTGTGAATAGTGAAGTAAAGCACAAGCCAGCCTCTTGTGGGTATGTCTTTACTATTTGAGGAGTTTAAAAGGTTGCTGCACAATTGCCACCTGGTTGTTAAACTTCTTGATAAGATAGCTTGAATATGGTGTAAATGCTATCCGCAGTAGAAAAGAAATTGCTCTCCATCTCTTAGAAGGTATTGAAGAAGCTGTCATATTAGGGTAATGTCTTTAATGTGAGATAATAAGGACTTCTAACATTTAAGAAGTATGGCACTTTGTTTTTTAAATGAAGATACTGCATGTATGATTTTTTTTTCTATTCAAATAGCAAAGCCTTGTGGATAAAGTCTCTCGCAGACAGAAACCAGACATGAATATGTTGTTCCTAAATGTGAAAGTGAGGAGGACGCACCTTGTTAGTGATTCACTTGATGAGGTAATAAAAAAACGTAATGAAATGGAGTGTTGCTGCAGAGTAGCTATTGCACTTAGATTTCAGGTTTTCATATTTAAATCTTTCTGCACTGATAGGGAATATAATTGTCCAATAATAAATAAAAAAGAACTGAATTACTGTCACAATAGCAGTGCTGCAGAATAGATTTTGTTAGAGATTCTGAACTTTATTTTCAGTCCTCGTACTGCTCTATAGCTAAGCTCATAATGAACATATATGTTTGCATGCCACCCAGCATGTGTTTGTGTTATCAGTTTTTGTCTTAAAAATATGGTGCATAATTACCAGGTTATGTAGGACTTGGTTCCGTGATAGGAGCATGAATAGTAAGTGACTAATCGCTAATGAGTTTGTTCTGTTCTATTTCTTGGAATATTTTTATTTTTTTCCTTCACTAACTTGTCTGTTCTGTAATAATTATTTTAGGCTTTCTTTTCTTAAGTTCTTATCTTGATTTTAACTAATTCCTCACATTCATGAATGTAATTTTCCTGTTTTAGAAATGAAACAGATGTGTCTATTAACGTAGGCAATTCTTCGGTATCCACTGAACCTTATTTGATGAAGTCTAGCTCCCTGTTCTTAACACTAAAAACAGCCTGATGGTATTGAAAAATAAGTCCAAGTAGTGAAAACAAGACCAAACAAATTCTTATTACTCAGGTTCAGAAAACATGAATGTAACCTTTTTTTTCCCTAGATTAAAGCCTGTCTATTTTTGCCTTCTAAGATGGAATAAATCTGAATGGTAATACTGCTTTCTCTAGGCGTTGTTAGGGATTTTTTTATAACACTGAAATAACCAAGAACAACTTCAAGAGTTCTGATAGCCAAAATATTCTCCTATTTGTTTCTGATGTTTTCCTCTGCACATATCAGGGATGAGTAAGAATGTATTAGATTATCCATATTCTCAAAAGGGTGGGAAATGGAAGGTGCGGGACAGATGTTTTATTTGTATTTCGAATTTTAAAAATGTATTTGCGAAGGAATATCACTTCAGCCAATGAATAGCTTGTGTCAATAATACAAATATCTATAGTTATACAATTTGTGCAATAGGAATTTACTTGAACAGCTAACAATGTAGAAATTATTTTAGCACGTGCATTTTCCTGACTAATTTAAACACTTCCTTTGGAGCTGGCCAGTAATTAGTGATTTAAAGAAAAATTGTATAGGGTTTTTATCTGGAAGATCACTACTAATTGTGAAAGGCTGTAATCTAGTTCCTTGCAGGTTTCTTGCATACTTGGATGAAATGCTGTCTCTTAGGATAAAGGAATGAGAAGAGCTCATTACATTGATACTTGCTGGCACCTATCTTATGCTGAACAAAACGGTGTCTAAATACTTAAAGTTTTAGCTGCCTCCTTATTTCTAAATATCTCCAAAGGATTTTTTTTTTTAATCTAACATTTCTTCCTGGCAGAATGTCTTCTGTGTAGGTAAAAAATTACATAGATCAAAAACATTCCCGACAGACTCCATTCATTGTATCTAGTAGGTTATTAAAAGTCTGTTTGCACACCACCTAACTTCTCATCAAGCCTAGAGAGTGGCACCATGTGCAAGGTAGTTGATGGTGCCAAGTAGTCATGATTGTCTTGCCATTGAATTGTTGTTTTAATATAGTTTTGACCTGTTAATAGGAGATTATGCAAATTACTAGTTTAAACGAAGCAGGTGCCATAAAGACAGAGATGTGCTCTCTATGGCTAGAGGTAGCCATAATGTGTTAAATCTCTTTTTTCTTCTTCCCAACCTATTTTGCAATAGCTAGCAAGGAAGAGGGCAGATCTGAAAAAGAAATTGAAAGTCACGTTTGTAGGGGAAGCTGGTCTTGATATGGGTGGCCTGACAAAAGAGTGGTTTCTTCTTCTGATTCGTCAGATTTTTCACCCTGATTATGGTGAGTCCTCATAAATATTCCTAAACACAAAGTGAAAATGTGTTCATTTTTAAATTACCAAAACAGTGATGCATAATAATTCTTCATTAATCCAGTATTCGGCAGACCAGTTACTTATTGATATAAAACCAAAAGCAGGCAAGTTAGAATTGCATATAAATGAGAAGATTTGGCATAGAGGAAGGTGGAAGAGAGTGGGAAGTATTTGAAGAGCTCTGAAGATCTTGGCTTTTGACAAGGAGCTTCAAGCACTGCTGGAAAACTAAGACTTTGCTTCAGTGGTAGGGCAAAGTTAGAAGGTGAACAAATCTCTGATCAATGGAAAAGCTTAGAATTAAAATTAGAAGTCAGCTTTTTAAGAGTTCAGTGACGCTAAATTTTGTTTCAGAAACTGGAGACTCGATGTTTGTGGTTTGTTAGTATTCCTAGGGTAGTGGATCATAAGCAGAAGGGATTCAAGACTAGCGTAGATTTGCCATGAAGTTCTTCCTCTGATATATCTGTGGTGTTAAAGCATTTCCGCCTCTATCCAGAGATAGAATCTTGATGTACCTCTGGGCAGATGGGAGAAGGCCATCGACTATTTTATAGAGTAGGGCAATGATAATTTAAATATAGCTCAAATGGAATCAGGCCTTTGAAAGGGTTGTTTCCATTTCTCTTCCGAGTAGAAATCTTGGAATTTTCTATGAGTGTTTGTGAATTGCTAGACCTACTAACAAGCTAAGAAGACTAAGCAACAGCTGTGCAAGGCATTGGAACATTGACACTTGTCTGCCCTTCTAGAATGCACACAAGCATATGAGGGAATTCATGTATTTGGATTTAAGCATAAGTTTCTTCCATTTAGCTTAATATGTTGTTTAGTTGCAATTGGAATATGATATTCCTGTTCCAAAATAGGAAGAGAGATATAGCAGACTCTGCAGGAGATGGTTTAGCATATATTCAAGTGGAGATAAGGCCAAATTTATTTGTTTGTCACCTGCCATCCTTTCCTCTTTCTTCTCATGCTGCATTTTATGCTTTTACACTGCCCTCAGCTGTCCTCATATTGCTAGTTTAGGGAGTTTTCCTGTTTGTTTGTTTGTGGGGGTTTTTTTGTTTGTGGGGGTTTTGTTTGTTTGGTTTTGGTTGTTTTTTTCTTGTTGTTGTAAGGAGCTACAGTTGGATGCTGTTACTGTGCTCAATTCTGGCAAGCTGCTGGCTCCGACCTCCCTTGTATCAATGGTTTCCATTTGCACTGATGATGTCTACAAGTTCTAGCACTATTTCTGTGATTAGTATAGGTAGAGGTTAGTTCTTACCTGAATCTTTGTCATTAAAGTGGTCTGAGATGCCCTCAGGAGGGAGAGATCCTTCAGTCAGGTACAGAGACATTCTAGACAGATGTGAGACTGAATGACAAAGCCTGCCTCTGCTGTTACCAGGATATGGGAGCCTATTTTTCAGGCTTGAGGAGCCAAAAAAAAAAAAAAGGATGATTTTCTGGGCAAATAGGAGATTGGAAGACATGAATGAGCATTCAGAAACAAGCAATTCAATCTACTTTTTCTATATTGCTGTAGATGGATCTGGGTGGATTTTTTTCCCCGCTAATATTTCTCAAATGAGTCAGCTTTCCTCAGCCGTGTGTGGTTACATTAGTGATGTTATAATGGGTTAAAGTGTTCCCAGGCTGGTTCTTAAATTAGAAACATTGATTTCCGGGTACCTCAGCATAACACCTGATAGCCACTGATAGAATGCAAGAGCTTGTCTGTCTTTGCCTGGAAGTGTTCGTGTCCCTTAAATGCATTATCCTCTGTTGTTTATAGGATTCCTTCTAAAGGTCCAGTTTCAAGTTATAAATATGTCCTCAAATCTGCTGAGAGTCGTTATTTGCCTATAGCCCTTTTTCTAGTAAAAAGGGGTCTGTGCAGAGAGATAACGTTTGGTGATAACAACCTTAATAGGAAACAATTTATCCTGAGGAAAGTGTTCTGCAAGTTTGACAGTTCTGTTAGTAAAAATGTGTTGTCAGCAGAGCTTGGTAACTGATGAGTTTGGAAACATTCAAGAGTAATTTTTTCACCAGCTCTGGCAAGCTTTCTCGCTTTAAAGTGTAAATTCTTTCATTGATGTGACTATGAGCTAAGTGTGGGAGGAGTTCAGAAGTGTTCTTATCCCTTGGGAAGGGACTGTATACTCTGCTGTCTTTAACGTCTAAGTTGCAAATAATGGATTTTGGAAGGTTGGAAGGAAAAAACATAAGAAAACGTCGCTGTTATTACCCTTTCCAGGTTAGCTGATCCTGCAGATTTAACCCCTGAAATTAAAGAATTCCAAATTAGTTTGGTTGTCTGCTCTCCTATGTGTGTTATGATGCTTTCTTCATCTCGACGCAGACAATTAATTAATGGGATTTGAGACATATTTTGTTCCAGCATCACTGCCTTCTTTCAGTATGTGAATCTTGCTCTCCCTTACATGCAATTCTTTGTTCCTTCTGGTAAAGGCACTGTCTAAACTTTTTGTGGTGAGCACCTTTTTGAGCTAAAGTTCAAAAGATAGAGTTAGATTTTCCATGAGAGTAGGGGAGGTGAATACAAAGGCAGAGTTTTACCTATAGTTTTTCATAAGAACTAAATGTCCCTGAGACATCAACTGGATTTTTATTCTTTTTTTAATCCAAAGGAGTTTGATTTTTCATTTGAATGTTACTTGTACCCAACTTCATCTTCAAACACAAATGCAGTGAGCTACTGCATACAATGTGTCCTTAGAACTCTTCAATGCTTTCTTTTGTATACTGACTGTGGAAACAATAATAAACTCTTAGCCCATTCAATCCCAGCAAATTAGAACCAGTCATCACCTTTTATCCAATTTACTTATGCATTGATGAAGTTAATTTCACTGTTAGTGCATACTTAACTGAAGTGCTTCTTGCTTCTCTGAGCAGTACTTCCTAGGTATTTTAAAGCTGTGCTATAGTTTCATTATGTAGGGTTTTTTCTTGCTATTACTCTTTAAAACAGAATGATCCATATCTGACACAAATAGCAGTCAAAATAGTCTATAGTTGTCATTTCAGTAGGATCTAGCTTGTCATTTAGACCAGTTAGTGGTTTTTTTAGGGTATTTATAGTTTGAGGGGTTTTTTTAACTTCTCCAATATAGTTTTTGACAGAAAATATGGAACATAGCCCTTTGCTGGTAGTGTGTGTATAAGATAAACCTTTTACAGCTTTCTATTCTAATAAGGTGAGGCTTATGGTATCATGGGATTCATGCCAGCTTTTTTAAAGATTGTCATCTGCTATTGACCCAGGAAGGGCGTAAGAAATGGGTTTACATTACAGCAAGAAAATTTTTGGTTAGACAGGTAATGTTTCTGGCTGTGCAGATGACGAAGTACAGTGAAGAAACAGATTGCACAGAGACAGTGCGGAATATCCATGGCTGAACACACCGAATAACACATTGCACCAAAATCCAACTGGGCTGGTGGGCTTGGGTGACCTTGGGTGGTCCTTGCCCAGGCACCTGCTGTATTGGGGGTATGGGGCTGAGAACAAGTGCAGAGATGAGGGCACTCTGAGTGGCACTTTCAAGGGTGCACATGTGCGAAAGATGAGGGTTTGTATGACTTTATATCGAAGTTCAGGCTTTGTAAAGGCCGCTGTTCCTGTTTGCAGGTATGTTCACCTACCACAAGGATTCACACTGCCATTGGTTCAGCAGCTTTAAGTGCGATAACTATTCTGAATTCCGGTTGGTTGGAGCTGTATCCTTTTATGCCTTCTAGATGGTGCTAAACAAACAGCCATTCAGTGAGTTGGTACTGGAATGAAATAAGGCATTGGTTTAAGCTCATTTGGATGTTGTATATATTACACAAGCATGTTCCATTTTAAGTGTATTAAAAGAATGTCATTCAAAGAAGCGAACTAAAAATAGGAATAAAATGGTGCTATGTAGGTACATGGTACATTTTACAGTCAGAAAATACTATTATTAAGATTACACATGCAACTTTTTTGTGTACAAGTTGTAATTTTTAATGCACTTACACTTCTGAGTTTCATTCAGTAAACATAAATGAGCCTGCACGCATTAATATTTCATTGAAATCCCTGTTGATCAGTTTGTAGTTTTTTTAATATATATTGACTGGAAGCCAGATGCTATTTTGAGCATAAATTTATTTCCTACATTTTCTGTTTTGCTCTGTTGTGAAGTCCTCACGCAAATTATTGATATTAATATATACTTATAATTCCGCTAAGGTGAAATGATGATGTTATCATTTTAATGATTGCAGTTGGACCAGATGGTGGTTGTAGGTCCCTTCCAACTGAACTATTCTATTCTAGTGAGAATCTGAACTGTGAACTGGATTCTTCTAATTTTTGGTATATTTTCAAATTTATTTCATAAGATTCACTTAAATGTACTAGCTGATGAACTGTAGGTCCTGTGCAGGTTCATCTTTATGGTTTTAGATTTATTTAAAAGAAAAAATGCTATATTAAGCTCTCTCTAGAATTTATGGATTGAAAATATCTGTCTCCAGTTCTGTGTGAAAACTTTTTTCTTAACAGTACTTTGGAACAATTTATTCTAGAAATGCTTTTCTAGAATATTATGAAGAAGATGCTCAAGTGTTCTGTCAATGTGTATCATTTGACTACTTTTAACTATTACTTAATTGTAATACAAAACTGTTTGTTTAGGATGTATTAGAGTATGCTGAGTAAAATTTAAAAATATTTTTCCAAGTTACTTAAAATATTAATTATAATAAGGATGTGTGGGATTTGCCCTTAACATTTGACATGTATAGCTTATGGGCCTTGCTGTATATAATAGCATCACCTTGGATATTCGTTTCCCACCTTGCTGTTACAAGAAATTATTAAGTCCTCCCATTGTTCCCTGTGATCATAACACACTTGTAGGCATCTGTGATGTCACATTAGATGACTTGTTTCAGATTATGCCTGTAAGTATTATGTTTATTTAAGAGGCTAAATTACTGATTTAAAACCTGTTTTATTTATATTTAATGCCTGAATTATAAACTGTTTGAAAATAGCCTTTTTTTAAGCACAGGGTGATGAAGTCTCCTTTTTTTTTCTGTTGGAAACAGAAATTCTCCATGTTTTCTAGCACAGTAGAATGTTTGTTGATCTACTTGAAGTTAGGATACCAAAATCTGATACGAGCATTCTAGATGCATTTTCTATAGTAAAAAGAAAAATGTAGTTGTTTATACTGAAATAAAAATAAATAAATATATATACACACACATATTAATTAAGTGGTGAGGGGGTTTGTTTGTGTACACATTTTGAATATACAGCTTTTTACAAGATACTTTTTGTATAAAGTAATGATTCTGGCACATCCCTTCAAAGTAAGTTACTTAGTTTTGTAGATTTGCTAAAGAGCTTTTACTTATATTCTAGGAACTGGCCCATGGACTAAGTGAGCTGCTATCCTATGAAGGCAATGTCGAAGAGGATTTTTACTCAACCTTCCAGGTCATTAAATACACACTTATAACTGTTTCTCAAATGTGTTCAGTAATTTTACCAATGTTTCTACAATGGAGTGGCCTACTACTGTGTGGTTGCTGATTGTTTGGAATGTAACTGTGTGGGCATTGAAGCTTCCCGGGGCGCACGGAGCCCAGCTCCCTCACCCAGCCACCAGCTCTTGTCTCCTGGCAGTGCCAGTGGGTCCCAGCACTGACTGTGTGGGTGGCTGCTGGGGCACCTGAGCTCTTTGCTTGCTCTGACACCATCACCTTGCAATCAGTCACCTGGTTTGTGGAATTCATCAGGCTCTAAAACAATCCCTTTTCTGTCTAACCCAGATGTTAGTCAAAGGTTACTCTGGTTGTTTTATTCACTTTGCCCAGGAAATCTCACTTGAACAATGGCTTGTTCCAGTTACAGTAGTTTTGCCTGACCTGATATTTCAATCAAGAAAGTCTCTTCCATTTATTCATTGTTTTAGAACACAAACTAGTTAGTAAAATTTCATTCTTGTTTAAGGATGTGTATTGGACTAGTATTGACCGCAGCTTTGAATTACGTTATTGTCAGGCCATGTGAGAATTTTTGTAAAGCAAGTAGTTTTGACTTCCTAGGCAGGCTACAGTGGAACTAATATCTTCTTAATTGTATCTGATGCTCCTAAATTGTTCATTCGTATGAAAAAAGTCTGTGGCTGCAGAGCCTGCAGGTCAGTTTGATATGCCACTGTGTAACAGGGTTAATTTTTCTCCTTTGATTACCAATTTCTTAAGCAACTTGTTGAAAATGGTAATATTTAACTTCTAAAATCCCCACAACCTTCAGAATTACGTTATGTGCTAAGGATAGAGACAGGGGAAATACATGAAATAAATAAATACAAGCTTTGTAATTTGTGACATATGGATGTATTTTCCAGGACTGACCTTGGCTACTCTTTTTCTTCAGGTTTTTCAGGAAGAATTTGGTGTTATAAAATCTTACAACTTAAAGCCAAATGGAGATAAAATTCCAGTCACAAATCAGAACAGGAAAGGTACTTAAATACATTTGAACTACACATATTTGGCAGATTTAACTTTGTCCTGTTTTCCCTTCTTATTAAGCCCAGGTTTTATTTAAGAAAGTGTGAAAATGAAATTACTGTAGTCCTTTCTGCTATGCCTACCAATTTAATAGTATTGAAAATGCAATACATTCATTTTTCTTTATTCAGTACAGTTGGAGAGAGCATATTATTATGATGTACCAAAATAAAGTTTTTTCTTTTTTTAGAATATGTGCAGCTCTATGTTGATTTTCTTCTCAACAAATCAATCTACAAACAATTTGCAGCTTTCTACTACGGATTTCATAGTGTCTGTGCTTCATATGCATTACTGGTAAGAGTAAAATGAACCATAACTCTTTGCTTCTGTTTCAAATATGTGACAATGATTTAGCTAAATTAAACAAATTACACTGGATGATTTTAGTATTCATGAAAAATTTTGATCAATCAGTGTAGTTGATTAATCCAGCCTAAGCAGAAGAAATTAAGCAGGTCAACCACTCTCCGTAGTTCTACATTGAAAACAGGTAAATCGAGCTCCACATGTTAGGTTTATCAGGATGGATTCACAGGTTCTCTGTGAATGTTACTGTTTGCAGGAAGAAAACTCAGTGGAACTGAGATTAAACATTCTTCATATTCAGTCCTGTTTGGCTATTGGAGTGGCTTTTGTAATTGACATCACCCCTAGTGCAGTAAGAAGAGAAAGAAGAGGCAATTATTTTCTGCATGAGTGTTTCTTCATTCCTGTGAAATAAGCCAATTGTGACACACTTGCAGCAAAGTGAGGTGTGACTAACTGCAGGGAAGGTTCTGGAAGGAGAATGAAAATCCATTTAAATGCCATGACATATTTTCATGAAATTTAACACTGTAGTAAATTAATAAATAGGTTCTCCAGCTGTAAGTTTAGCAGTTGTTAAGTGTGGTTTATTATTATTTGTATTTGCTTTGCATAGCAGTGTGTAAAACTAAAAGTCAAGTACTGTCAGCCACTGCTACTCATCAACCTACATTGGGACTTTTCAGTGTAAAGGAAATGGAAGTTGTAACCAAAATTGAGATAAAGACCTTCCCTCTGAATTCCATATGTACAAACTTCATCCTCCTGACATATTTGTAATCTAATCAGATGACATGCAAGTCAGTGTAATCAATGTAAGAATGAAAAAGAAGTGATAAAAGAAATACACTAAAATATGATGTTATCCAGTAATTTGCTTTTACCTACATATAGTAGTAAGAGATTCTTCAAAGTACTGAGGAATTAATTTTTGTATAAAACAGCGTGTATCTAAGTTATAGACTTAATATTGAATGCTATTCTGTTAGCTTTTCTATAATGCCAAAAGGAAAAAAAAATATCCAAGTCTAATTGCATAATTTCTCATCTTTGGAAAAAATACATATATATCCTTAATTTGTGGCAGTTACTTCGTCCAGAAGAGGTTGAAATTCTTGTCTGTGGCAGTCCTGAACTGGATATGTCTGCTTTACAGCGAAGTACCCAATATGAGGGCTACCAAAAAACTGATCTTACTATACGGTAGGCTTAATCTTTTTTGTTTTAATTAGTGCATTTAAAAACATCACAGAATGGTAGACTGTTGGGAATAATCTCTTCAAGGATAATCTGAAAATGATTGAAGTTTTAAATACCTATTTCCAAATAAGACAAAGACACTATCAAATGATCTGTAAGTAGGAAGAGTTAGATCTTTAATGGCATAATGTGTTGCTGAATACGTTTAAAATGTTATGATCAGATTGAAATACAGTTTAAAAATAGTAGCTTCAAATCCTACATGGTGAAATCAGAGTCTTTATTTTTATTAACCAATCTTCTAAAAATGCTTTTTCTCTTCCAATTCTATTTGATAATGAGGACATTTTTATTGTATTAGTAAGTAGAAGGCATTTATATTTTTATAGCAAAGTGGCTTTGAGCATCATTTGACAAGGCATCACTCCAAAAATCGTAAAACACTGTACTTGACCAGTCCTTAGGAATTTATTTAACCTTGCTGATTAAGATACAATTTATGTCCTATATATTACATTCATTAAATTCTCAGTTAGTAACATTCATCATGCAGTACTTATGGCTGTGTTATTATACTCATACTGTTGTGTCGTGATATTGTATCTTACACCATTTTCTGTTCCCTCTGCCTTGAACATAGATACTTTTGGGATGTAGTACTTGGATTTTCTCTTGACCTTCAAAAGAAGCTGCTACATTTTGCTACAGGAAGTGATAGAGTACCTGTGGGAGGAATGGCTGATTTGAATTTCAAGATTTCAAAGAGTGAAACATCAACTAATTGGTGAGTAGTTTTCTGGATTTTAAAAAAATTTTTGCTACATTATTTCCTGAGAGTCATTATTGCTGTTGAATGTCTTTTTAAAGAAGAGCAAACTAATGGATAATGAAGAAACTGCATGGGCTCCTTTAGTTTGTCTTCAAAATGTTATTATATGCATTTATTGCTTGCATACATTTTGCAAGTGACTATCTAATACAAAATTGATTGTCTGGTCAATGTTTACATTTGAGGCCAGGAATTCTTTGTTTATAAAGTTTACTTACATGTTTTCAATTCAAATTATTTGTTTAATTGTTCCTAACATGAAAGCTGAGCTAATGAAAATATACTATGAATTGCCATGACTTTAGGAGTTAGTTGAGTCTGTCATGATGTGTAGTAGCCCCTGCATTTGCAGAAAATGCTTACCTTCTTTCTTGATGGTCTAAAGAATTGTAACATGCATGGCTGAGGAGATATAGCATTCCTTTAGGGTCTATGGTAAGTGTATGGCTGATACAGAGGTTGCTCAGAAGAAATGGGAACAAAGCAGCCTTGTAATTTCATTGTGAAGGTTAAATTGTTCATGCCACTTTATGATGTTTCTGGTAGTGTTTTATTTTGTATTGAATTGACTTGAAAAATTCCACATAGTATTTTCCTTCTCAAGTTTGGAGAAAGCCAGTTTAAATAATTTGGAAAGCTGTATAGAAAAGCTTACTGCTCTGAAGCTCGCTGCCAAGCAGTAATTGCTGCTAAGCAGTAATTATTGGCTTTACCTGGATTTCTAAAGCGTTTAGGGTAATCAAAATACTGAAATGGAAATGTATTTTTTAAGGTCAAAATTTTGTTGGATTTTCTGTGGAGAACTGAATTAAATGCATGCATAAACAAAAAGAATTTGGTTTGGTTTTTAAATTGGGTTTATCTCCTTACTGTGGTATTTCTAATGCCTTATTCAATGAGCTAATAACTGGTTCAAGTAACATGTTAAAGGAGCGTGAATATCTGATGAAAAATTAAGAAAAATCAGTCAACATTGAATCTCTGGTTAAGTTCATTCTCCTATGAATTTTTCTTTTTCTTGAAAATGGAAAAATATGTTTTGAAATAATGTGCATTTTAAAATTATGTAACTGTGTTTTGCAAGAGAATTGTTGCAGTCAGACTGCCTGCACAGGGATGAATGTGGACATGTTTGCATTGCATTGATCACACAATAGGATCAAAGAATATATTATTATAGCTATAAGAAATGCTAAATTAATATCCGTTTTCCTGACTTTCCAAATTCCGAAGCACGTGACTCCAGCCTGATTAACAGATCTTTGCTTGCTTGTTTAAAGGGTGGGGAGGGGGAAGTAGCTTGGCTTTCCAGATGTGGGAGATTTCACCCCCCTTCAAGAATGTTTGCTAATGACCAAAGATGAAGCACTGCCATTCGGAAGTCTAAGGGCTTCAATGAAAACAGAACTAGAAATCTTTTGAGTCACATACCAAAATTTAACTTGTAAGTGTCCAAGTTTTAGAAATTTTTGTGTGTTGGGTTACTTAAAAATGTCAAGTTGAGCTTCAGCGTAGTCTTTCTCCTCTCTCCTCCCAAGTAATCAGTTGTAGGACAAGTGTATATCCTCAGTCTGTGTGTATATCCTGCCTTTCACTTGAGAAAGGGTAAGAATATCCCATAGCTTCTTATTGCCTGTGGCTATGAGGCAGGATGTTAGTGGCATCTCATACTGATAGAAAAACAAGTACTACTGCTACTGAAGAACAGTTCTCATCAAACGAATGCCTCCTAGTGAGGAGCAGAGTTTCTGGTGTTTCAGTCAGGCAATCAATCCTAAGAGGCATCTGCAATATATATATATTCAAACTCAGCTCTCTGAAGAAACTCGCAACTAAAAGTGTTGGTATGACTAAGACCAAAAATTGTGAACTGTTGTTGTTTCCAGGGATCCAGTCAGCTCCACAGTTCTCTGAACTAAGGCATATTTCTGTAAGGATGTATTCTGAACCTTGAGTTCTGTATCCTTGCAGTAACTGTGGTTGATCTACGTGTCTCTAGACACCCAGACACACTCTAGACACTGCTGCAGGATCTACCTTCCTTCTTCATGTTGTGGATTCTGATTATGCCCAGATTTTGTATTTAGAGAAAAAATGGTTTTTAAAGCCATGTGGTACCTGGAGTTTCTAAAACCTTTAAGGAGATTTTTCCAACTTAACAAAAAAAAGAAAGTTGGAGAGGGAGCTGGAGGCAAAAAAATTCACTTGAGGTGCATATGACCAACAGTGGTGTTATTTTTGTTCAACGGAACTTGAACCGACAGTATTAGGATAAATGTTCGTTTTACAGGGTTTCTCATGTAAGTAATGTTTAACTGAAAATGTATAGGCAGTTGGCAGCTTTCTGCTTCTATTGTATTGTTATTAAATGTGTTTTGTTGGGGTTTTTTTTAAATTATTTTAGGTTACCTGTGGCCCATACCTGCTTCAACCAGCTTTGTCTCCCTCCTTACAAGAACAAGAAGGAACTGAAGCAAAAGCTGATTATTGGAATTTCAAATGCAGAGGGTTTTGGTCTAGAATAAAATTAAATACTTCAAGAACAGCATTTTTATGTAGCATTCACTCTCTTCTAATTGTGCCTTTAAGCTTTTTGTTGTTACGTCTCTTGATACTGTGCCAGTCTTACCCAACTTAGGTATTTTTTAATTGAATATGAAGTGTATGGTTTTTCTTGAATGGCAATACATTTACTGCTTGCTTTGTCACAGAAAGTAGCTTTCTTCATACAAAAAGCTAGTCTACTTGATAAATGAAACCCAACTAAGATGATTTCTAAGTTCTAGTTTGTTTCTGTTTTTTCTTAATAGCACTTTATTGTTAATCGTAATCCCTTTACGTTACAGGTATCCTACTGGGATATAATATACAGAGTATTTCTTCATTAACTAATCCCAGTGGTAGAATGTTTTCAATTAACATGAATAATAGAAAAAATATACCATACAGCATGTAGCCATATTTTCACAAAGGCAAATAGGAATTTTAGTCTTTATAAAGTGTATGCAGTTTTAATGTTCTGGGTTTCCTTCTCAATGAAACAGGCTAAGAGGCATGTAAATAACTGCCTGTGAATAAATAGGGTTTTGATAGTGCCATTTACTGTTAAAAAATTATTTTTTATGAATAAGAGGTTTTAGATGTTCTATATTAAGCTTTTACACTTGACCATACAAGAGTGTTAAAAGGTACTTTTTTTCAGCTTGAGGGGATTCAGGTTCAAACTACAGGTATTAAGCAGCTTGTATGTTCATTCTCTGACAGCAAACTAACCAGATCTACTGTAGCATTTTAGTATACAAAACTAGATATTTAAATTCCACATACAGTGAGGTATATCAGAAGAATAATGAAATCCACAACACACAGAAAACTGATATAGTGATCATGCTGTCATTTTTTTTTCAGCAACTTTGTTGAAAGTCTTAAGTAAGCTGTGATGAAAGTGAATACAGTAACATTTCAGAAGACTGTTGAAACTTTCATTAACTTGAAGGCCAGCATTTAAAGACAATGTTTTGTGGTTTTCGCTGCACAAACAACATGAAGAGAATTCTTGCTATGCCTGCTCTGAGTTAGTAAATTAGGAGCTGGGAAAGAAGCTGGTTTTAAAATTCAGATGTAATTGTAAGTCTGGGTTTTATTCGTTAAATGGAAAGAGTTTATCAGCATGCAGTATAGTATTTTTTTAATATGAATAGCTACTGTGTGTTCTATAGAATTTTCTTTCAGCTGAATGAAGCCCAGATCGTTCAGGACACTTTGGCATCTAATTTGTCAGCTTTCCCCATTGACTTCTGCTGGGGCATGGATGCTTAAATATCTTGTAGTGTCTGTACTCAATTACTTATTTGCAATAAGAGTAAATTATTATATTATTCTTGTTTTCCTTCTCTGTATTATTTACATACAACCAACAGATTTACACATGATGAACAAATTAATCTGCCTAATCCATAGTTTCAAAGCTGTTGTGGATTTTCTTCAGTAGCTAAGTGTAAACTTGATTTGATTCTGTTTCCTAGAAGAAGGTACTAGTGATTTTACTGTTTTATTAAAGCAAAGATAAATAGTAGGATATTTTAAAATACTTGGCACTGTATTCATTGTGCTCTCCTTGAAACCAGTAATACTTTTCCATTTACTTCAGCCTGGGAGAAAACCAGGTTAGCACAGAGAGTGTTAAAAGCAGCACTTCAAACTTGCGCGTTTTACATTGTTTCTCCCAAATGGCGATTTAAAAAAAAAAATTATTTTACAGGATTTCAGATGTTAAGAAATAAATGAAACTTTCACCATTGCACTGAATGAACTAGGTAGCTTCAAGCAATGTTAAGTTTCTAACAGCTGAATGTGGATGGAGGTAAAAAACCTGGAAACAAACACCTTCCCTCTTTCCTCTCTCTGTAGAACTGGTTTCATGGAAGTTTGGCTTATGAATAAATAGCTATACAGTTTATCTGAAAACATGGCAAATTAGCCAAAATATTTTTTTATGGCTTAAGCCCACTTTTAATAACTATTTATCTATTATTGTTAAAATAAAAGCTTTATCTTCTTATTTTCACTGAATTGCACTTTGCCTTGGGTTTAGTTTTATTTATTGAAGCTTTTTTGATTTACTGTGTAATATTACCTCAGAATTCTAAAAAGGTTATTGTATTTGCATCAGTTTTTAAATAAGATTGTCATTCGATGACATTTTCTATATTTCCTGACGTTGATAAATTAAATAGTAAATTTTGTATTTGTTAAATGAAAACATTGCACTGTATTTATGAAATAAGCCTCTGATCATTTAAAAACTTTTCCTCAATGATGTTTTGTTGTTCTTTTGTCTTGCACTGTAATCCAGCAAATCTTTTTTTATCTCCATCATTGTTTTGTATCGTACAAAAATCTGGTTTGTATAAACTTGTTCATTACCAAGTATCTATTTTTATGTATTAAAATTGTGCAGTCATTAAATCAAATATTTCAATTTTTGGCCTCACTTGTTTAATTTCAGATTTCCAAAATTCATCATAATGGGTTTAAAAATATGACCAGGTTATCTGCTTTTGTCTTATTGTTCTTTTGAAAAGTTTTGTTTACAGTTACAGTTTTGCTAAAACTTTTCATGGCTCACTGAAAAAGAAACTGAGTTTCGACTACCAGACATACACCCAGAAGTATATTCCATATTTATAGTCAAAATTACAGGTGTTCCAGTGTATACCATGGAGTAATAATGCTGCAAAATAGCATGGATCCTCAATTTTCTTTTTTTTTTAATTTCCTCAGTTGTATGAGTAATGTGAGGTACAAGGAGGGATAAAGCCAGGCTGTTGTGTATTCTGTCTTTTTCTGACTAATTTAACATTAAAATTGGGAGGGACAGGTAGCAAGAACATCATGCTTTCTCATGGGCACAGGTTCTGGGCACAGGACTAATATTTGACAAAATTGAAACTTGTTTCTTGTCTCCTTTGTACCGCTCAAGTTACCTACAGATGGCAGCAAAGATGGAGATTGAAACCACTTAATTAGATGTCAGACTTTGAATAATGAAGAAAAAAGTTATATCTTTGAAATTATTTGTGATATACATTTATGATTTGTAAAATCAGCAAATATAAGTTGGCTTTAACAAATTGATATGGAGGAGGGAGAAGAAGTTGCTTCTGTCTGCTGTTGAGTTTTGAAAATGTCTTCTCTTTCTGTGAGAAGTTCCCTGATGTGTTATTGGGATCAATAAGAAACTCTCCCAAAGCCTCAAAGAGAGGAGATTGATTGTTACTGATCTTTGAACAGTCAATAACCTCAAGACTAGTATTTAGAAAGAGCTTAGAAAACCCAGCTTGCCTTGTCCTGTTCCAACTGGGATCAGATGGCTGGTGCTGGGGCTTAAAATGGAAATGTAGTATTTCCTTTTGATTTTTTTTTCGGCCAAAATGCTGAGGTTCCTTCTCTGTAGTTGTACTTGCTGGTGGTGCTGGCTGACTTGCTGCAAAAGCAAATGATATATCTGCTGTTATTTTTCATAGCTGTGGTATTTAATATTCTTTCAGAATTCTTTCCTGAAAAAACAGAAATATTTTAAAGGTTCCTCAAAGCCTCTGTTTTCATGTCCTGACTGACAAATTGTAAGAGCATGTGTTTTTTCTTCTAGAGCATTTAGTGCTCTTTCAATAAAATTTCTTTTTTGTTTGGGTATTTTTCCATTCTATTTGGATTTTTTTTTTTCTTTAGGATCTATGCTGTTGTATGTGTTGTTGAAGCTCCTTGCACTTTTAAAGATTCATAGTGTCTAGTAAAATAATAACAGCACAGCTTAGAATACCACAGCTGTTTCACTTGTGTTAGAAATGTTCTAATTCATAGTCAGGCAGGTTTTGTTGTTAAATTAGTGAGCAAAATGGGCCCCCAGACATCTGCACCTTTCCAATTGTTAATTAAATTCTTATTAAAGTCTTTAAACCCCAATAGCTCTATGTAACAGGGAACAGGTATGGCAGGGATTATTATAGTTTGATATGGTGTGTTCATAACTATAGAATGGATATTTGATTCAAAAATATCTTGTTCTACAGACTACGTTTAGGAAAGAGCTCTGAGGCCAAAGAAGATGAAGAGATTTTTTGTCTCTGAGGATCTGGTAGAGTTGTTGCTCACTGAACTCTGGAAAGGTGAGAGAAGTTCATGCAAGTTGAGCAGCACTTCAGTTCTGGACTCTTCTGCAGTGCTAATACTAAATAATACCTGTATACATAAGAATATGATATAGACATTAATGGTTTTGTTGTTTATTTCAGGAGTTTTTCCTTCTATCACAGCAAGGTTGTTTTTTTTTTTTTGCATCAGTTTTTATGATTTGATATTTGTAGTGAGTGATGAATAGATTTTTACTTTCTGATGAAATACTCTTTTCCCATAAGAGCTGTCCTAGTTTATGTGTGATGGTCAGGTTTAATATATGGGCTTCTTGTTTACACAGTGCTTTAACTCTACAGCATGCTTTCATAGTAACTAGGAAAAAAGCATGTATTCTCACAGAGTCCTTAGTATCTTTAACATCTCTGGCTGCTACCGCACTGTGGATGGTAACAATCCAGCCACCGCTGTTCAGTGTGGGCATTATCAGAACAAAAAACAATTTGTAACTCTGTGGAAGTTATTCAAACTGTCTTGTTAATGAGTGAGTTACCTGATGTACATTCAGTCTCTTACCTCTAGAAAGAGCTAGAATATTCATTTATTTTGCTATTCCTTTTGTGTCAGTAACAACACTGTGGAGGACGAGAACTATGTTTTGTCCCCCAGAAAATCAGTCCAGCTGGATATAAAGTAGCCAAAGCACAGTCACTTGGAAACAGGGTGGTTTAAACTCAAACATGTGAGTCTTGGTTTTGGTTGTCTCTAGTGATTTTATGTAACTTCACATACCTTAGTTTCAAGGACAGTGGTGGCAGCATGTATACTGCCTGGGAGTTTTAATGGGTCGCCTCGATTAGTAGGAAGGAATGGGCAGATGGGCCAGTAGCGTCTGCCACAGGGAGCAGAGAAGGCACTTAATTTTGTCATCTCGCTCATCTACTTTTCCCAGATTTTTATGGATTCCAAGGTAGAGGGATATCCTGCTCAGACTTTAAAACTTCCTCACAACACATTTTTTGTGATACTAAATGGATCATGTTCATTCTTAAACATTTTGCTTCATTAATAGAAAATTAATTAATCACAGCAGACGAATGTGACCTATGTAAAATAGAGATGAGCACAGGAAAAAATCTGTTAGTAGTGGAAGAGAAAAATCTGCTTTCTTATACAGTAGTTCTATAGAACTGCTTTTGAGTTGGAGAAATCTAATTTTATTCTCCTAATGGATGAGGTTTAATTTTTCTAGTGATTAATATCTCTGAGAGTTTAAGAACTGAAAATATTTTTCTTTAATTCAATCACCATGTTAGATAAAGCTAAAACTTGAGTTAGTTACTATTTTCCTATGTGCACGGCTGTATAGTGCTTACTGCATTATCTAATTGTGCTGAAATCAGTAAAATGTTCTGCATCACTTTTCTTTGGGTGTTCTAACTTTTGTGGCAATTTTTACAGTGAAAGAAAAGCTCTCCCAAGTGTTGAAAGCACTTGATATTCATTCAAACCGAAGCTTTTAAAGTGATTATATACATTTGTTCCTGTTGTATATCAACAACCTCATTGCATTTTGGTTTGGGTGGTTTTGTTTTAGGATTCAGAATCTATTCAATATCATATTTCTGCATATTGATTGAAGTGCATTAAGCTATTATCTCAAATGGCACATTCTGGAAGGTGAAAACTCTCTTTCCAGTAGCCTGTGCTTCTGAAGGTTATTGTAAATCTGTGAAAAGGATTGCAAGTTAATAATTTATTTCTTTACTCTGTTAGTTGCAAGATGAGATTAAGCCTCCTGGGGTATTACAACCAAGCGGTGTTGGAACTATCTACAGGATGTTTGCTTTCATCCTATTGATCATCTCCTAGCCCATGCTTGCCCAGTTTCTACTGGTTTCACATGCTTACAGATTTTTTTTTTAGATTTATTTCTTACACTGAAATATTCAATACCTGTGAATTCTTCCTTTCAAAAAGTGTACTCAACTTTCTTCAATAATCAATGATGTTGTCCAAGAACTCACAGGTGCAGAACTGAAATATCAATTAAATTAGTTTAGATACCCAGTTTATTTTCCCCTACTTGATTTTAAGAGTTAAATATAGTCCTATAATCAAAGCTGCTCAGGCAGCATCAACTCTGCTATGCTGAGCACTGTGTCTTCTGTTCCTCATTGGCTCTTTTCTTGTGTCAACTACTGTTGGCATGTAAGCAAAATATGAGAGATATAATAGGAGTATTTTTTTATATTAAAGTGATAGTGTTGGGATTTTTTAAACTCTTTGTTTGATTTCCCATTCCCATGTGCTAGCTGTGGTACTGTGTGTGTTTTTCATTTGTAACTGTTTGCAGTGGGTACACTACAATTGTGAATCTGAAGGTGTAATAGCTCGCATAGTTTTTCATATCACTAGTTGTTTGAAAGAAAAAAATTAATTTCCTGGGTTTCCCTTTCTTGTCTCCAGGGCACCAACCAACCATCAAGGCTTATGTATTTTATCATGCAAAGGTATTCTCAGTTTATCTTTTGTCCTTGAAATTATTATAGATTTATTTGTTGCTGACTTTATTAGTAGAGCTTATATGACAAGCACGGGTGTTGTGCTTAATCATGCACTCAGTTAGCATCTTCATACTTGTACCATGAAGAAGAAATTACTGCTTTCATGCAGCACAACCAATCCTATGCTAATTTCTCCTGTAGCAACAGGGGAAATTTCTCCTTATAGCGACAATCCGCATTCTTTCACATTCTTTGCATAGTGATGCTGCCTTTCACTATGTTCAAGATCTACTGTCGTTCATAATAAAAGAGATATGTAATTGTTGAATGTTAAAGAAATGGAAGATTTTGCTTTGAATTTCCCTAGATTAGGAAATCATCCCTTAGGCTATTTGTGACAATTCTTTTCTCTCTTTTTTTAATTATTATTAGACTTTGGGCTTTATTTCGTATTTTCTCAAGACATAAGGTAACTCAGAGGAACTTAACAGACATTTTAGAACTGAGTTGTCACTTACATAGATGAGTTCTTGACTAACTCTCGTCGGTCCTTATCCTAGCTACATGCAATGTCAGTCCTCTGTTTGCAGCACACATTCATAAATCAAAGTGATTCTAAAATTAACAAAGAGCACATAGATAAAGCTGTCAAGAAAGGATAATGAGTACTTGTGTGTCTGGGGTGCAACTTGTAAATCTGTCTTTGCCTCTTAAAAAAAAAGAAGTACTGGTTAAAAGCAAAGGTTCATGGTGGTGGCAGGGGGAAAAGCAGAGAGTTGCTATGCTTCATCTTTCATTTTTGAGGAGATAAACAGAGGCTACATGTTGAAGACAATGTGTCTGGGAGAAAAATCCCTGTGAGATAACACAGATTCAGATCAGCTGTTGTAATTTCGTCTCCTCTTCATTTTTCTTGCAATTAGCTTATTGTTTGAATTACCTTGGTGATGTTTACTTTCGTTCTTGTTGATCTTGTCATAGCCCATGCTTACCTAATTTCTACTGGTGATGGGTTTAATATGCTTCCAGATTGTCAGAATTCAGTTTTAAATTGAGTAATTGAGCTGTACTTAGGAGATGAGAAAGAAGGCAAGACTTGTCTTGGACCATAGGAAATCCCACTCTATTTGACAATATTTAGCTAAAGAGATAACAATATCTATCTCAAGTCTGTCTAGATGGACCCATTTTTAACACAGCCTGATTCCAGTGCCCTGGGAGACGGTGTTTGCTCCACTGGTGCCACCGATGGGTCCTGCAGCAGAGCCAGGGCAGAGGCTGCCGGCTGGACTCAGCAGCTCATGCGCCTCATGGTTGGTGATTTATTTAAGCATTTTAAATTAAGGCAGTTTTGGAAACATGCAATGTTGATATATAGCTTAATTTGTAGCAGATTAAAAGGCAAAACATCTGCAGCAAACAAGATCCTAGGGCTTTTTGTTAGTAATACCAAGAATTTTTCATGTAGCTTATTAAACCTAAAAGCAGTAATATGAAAAGAATGTGAAACTGTATTGTGTAGATCAGAGCTTCATAACAATTATTGAATATTACTAGTCCAAAGCAGCTAAATAAAGATGCCTCATATTATCTCAACATGCAGTGCATGCTGGGCATTGCATGTCCATTATGTCTTGTAAAACTGCGTAACAGCCTTTCCCATCTCGCTCAGCTACTTTTTTAGCATAGGTGGATTGTGAAGAGAGAACCACAGAAAATACTGAACCACATATTGGCAACTTGCATATAATGAAAAAAGGTTTATTTATTTTTGTGTATTGAAGGGTGGGGGTTTGGGGATTTGTTTTGTTTTGTTTTGGTGGTTTTATTGGTCGGCTTCCCAGACTGTCCACAAGCAGAGCACAGGATGGCTTTGGCTGAAGGGAATTAAAAAACAAGAGGTAACTCTGGGGCAATGTACTAGTTTGTAACTACTCCCTTCAGTATTACATCTAGCCAGTAGCATAAGTGCTTATTTCACTAATTACTTTGTTTTAGAGCAAATGTGTCTGATTCTTGAAGCAAGATAAATTAATATCTATCAGAAATTACATTTGATAAATAGAACATTCATAAAATACAGTTACAGGGTTTTGCATACTTGCAGCTATTCAAACCTATAGCAATCTCCCTTGTGCCTTCAGAACTCACCTGAGGTTTTGTTTGATCCAAAATTGCTGATAAAATGTAATGGCTAATTTCAGCTCATGAGCAAATATTTGATTTATGAAGTGAAGGAGGTGTTACGCCTTTCCATCCTTTCCATTCAACACTTAGGTGGTCTGAGCACCTGCTGGCAATGGGCGAATTGGTATTCAAGTCTACTGAGAGCAGGAATTGAACTTGTGCTGCCCATAGCCCAAGAGCTCCTAAACCTGTGGTTTGCATTGGGCAGAAGGCACCTGGCCCTCTGGTACTCGAGGTGGGCACACTGAGCTGGTCAGGGAGAGAGCAGTCTTCTCCCACCATTGGCAATGCTGTGTGCACTCTGGCTTTTAATTTCTGTGTTAGCTCTTGTTAAACATCTCCAAGTGGAATAAAAGCTTCGTTTCTGAGTCGGTGTGAACCAGGGCCTTCTGCTTCCTTCCCTCAGGAAAATAAAATCGCCTTCACTGCACTTTTATCTTGATTTTACCCCAGTCTTTGTTTTCTGAAAATATTTCAGTTTAGTGGCTAAACCAAAATATTAATCACACTCAGGAGTCATGATTGAAACCCTCCCTCCTGCTTGAGGAGAACAGAAGAGGCTAAGAATGGGAACACGTTCTGCAAAGTGTGGTAAGTCTACTAACTGAAGTACCATCATTCTTCAGGTCTCAGTATGAAATTTTCCTGAGCAATGTACAAAAATAACAAGCCAGAAAGACTTTACTGGCTGAAAATGCAAAGAATATTGTGAAAGCCATCATGGTAAATTGTTCAGTTATAACACAGCACTAGTTTTGTATTGTTGAACTCCAGAAAATTACATGTTTTATTGTAATATCAACACTATATTCTTTGGGCTGTGTTTAGCTGTTTGTATAACACCGTAAACCTTTGAACAAGGTCTTGCCTGGCCTCTGAACCACTGAAGGGATTATTTTCTCTGGGGAAACGGCCTTCTCTCTGGGGGAGGACTGGTGTGGAGTCAGGCTTTGAGCTGGATAGCCACTAAGTGGAGCAGCAGAGAACCTCTGGGTCCCGGACTCAATCGCCCTTCGCATCAGCTGTGGGGTTTATTTCCTAGAGCCAGTTTATTTGCAAACGTTGTCTTGTGTGAGATCAAGAGACCTTATTGCCAGTTCTTACTGCTACTTTTCAGTCTTCCAGTCAGCATGCTGCACTGTGTACAGTCTGTGTGAACAAGTGCAATTTAAGGCATCCTAAAATTTCTGCTTCTATAGCATATGGAGACATTTACAAATGTTTTTTTAGTGGGCGTTTGCAGAAGCCATAGGAGAAAATGGATGCTTATGAATGCTTTCTAGGCCATTTATTTTGCAAAACTCCGTTCTGGTTTGCAGATAATTAAAGGAAGAGATTTAATTGTTCGGTTTGGTGTATGCTTTTTGCAGATTTTGTTAGCAGAAAAACCTTTGTACTTCAAGTGCTGAAGGTGAGCATGCCTATGGCATTTTGAAATTATTTTCATCACAGAGAACAGAACATTTTGCACAAAATCACGTAGAGGATTTAACCCAGCCTGGATTTCCTGACTTATTATTCTGTTTTACTTCTTAGCTGGATTTTTTTTTGATATAGATAAATGAAATATAGACAGTTGAGAAGAATACTGTGGTGAAAAATGTGCATTTGGAGTCTCCATGAAACTTTGAATTTTTAACATGCTTTCTGAGCTGAAAATAATCCATTTTGATTATAAAACTTCAAGCAGTTTTGCAGAGATAGGTGTTGAGAACAGTGTCATTTGCATTACGAAGCATATCATGTTGAAGTCCTTATTCAAGCCCATGAAAATGCTCACTTATTTCAACAGGTTTTGGATAAATCCCATACTTGCCAGCTTGTAAAACTGCTGTCAATATAGAATTCAAGTTTTTACTGTAGAAATTCCAGTTTGAGAACCTGATTGACAAAGACTTCAATGCAACTATTTATGTGCTCACTAGTTTACAAAATATGTTCCCCAAATTTAACTACTTGATCATTCATTTTTTCCTTATTTATGAAAATCACAACTTCGTGTATAGAATTACAATCTTCACAATTAAAAGGCTTCTTTAAAGCTTTAATTTCTAATATTTACCCCCTTTATCAAGCTTGGATGTTTTGTGAGTGTTTATACCCAAACCATAGAGCACAACAGAAACACATAAAGCCATTTTCCTCTCTGAATATTCTTAAATTGCCTTATTATTAAGTTACTCCTTAGAATACCATTGAAACACAAATACCCTCATTTTTAATTGAGGAGGTGTTTGTTTTCAGGTATCAGAAAGTAAATGGTGTACCTGTTGGTTTTCCCCCTGCCTTGAAGTTCTATGACACCAAATATTATGCATCTTTTTCAAGGTACTTCTCATTCTTTAATGAACTGATTTTTTTCAAGACGAGTAAAATAGATTGAAATGCTTTGTAACTTTCCAGTCTGGGGGGGGGCGGATCACAATCAGCTTCAGGAACACTGAATATACTAAGGAGAAAAATCATCAAAACAGAAAAAAGAAAAACAGCATGAGCAATTGTGTGCCTTTTTCCCATGGGTATTTATGCAGCACATATTTAAACTTTTTTACAGACATCCTATTCAGTAAGAATCAACAGTACCATATTAGCTGTTGCAGTTCTATGTTTGGGCTCAATTGTGCATAATCACTTTCTGATGTAATTGCCTTGGCTCCACATGAAATTCTCCCAAAGGTGAGTTTGACCGTTTCCTAACACGAACCTTGCGTCGCTGTCTTCTGTGCAATTACCCCGAGGATGCGGCTGCTGCAGAGGTTACGGACCCAGTCACCAATCCACAGGCAGTAACTTCCATATGAATGCTATCTTTCAAAACTGTTGACTGCCTTTGAGTGTTTAAAGTTTTGAATGATCAGGCTGAATTAATAAAGTAAATCAATGTCCAGAACGTGTACCTTTGCAGTTTCTGCAGGTGCATGTTTCTATTGGTATCTCAACATGGGCTTGTATAACCCACCACCTTTACTCCACTAAAATCATATTCTGTAAATACTTCTAATACAAAAAGAAAGGCTTCTTCTGCAGTCTAATTTGGTTTTATTTATTCTCAAATAGGGTTTTTTGTCCGCTAATCACTTAGTCTGTTGCTCTTTTTCTCTCTTTTTTAACAGGAGATTAGGTGTTTGCCAGTTGTCCTCTAAACTCGTTGAAGAACCTTGACTCTCTCCAAGGCAAGAAATGCTGTTGATAGGTTGACATTGAGTTCATGCAGGGAGCTTGCTCAGGTCGTGTATTTTGTCAGCACCAAAATCTGTGATTCACATCCTTAGCAGAAAGACAGCTATTCAAACAAGCAGAACCATCCTCCATCCTAAAGGTGCGAGTTCACGCTGGGCAAGAATCCTCCCCAAGCTTTTATCTCCACATTAAATCCTCATTCTAATGTGAAGGAGTATTTGCTCAGAGGAGTGTTGACAGTCAAAATGGAAGGGAAAAAAAAAAAAATCTGTGCTTAAAGCCTCTTGAAAGGATTTAATCTACAGAAACATAACCAGTCTTGCATTATAAATTATTAAATCACTGTTAAATGTTTTCTTTTCCATTATCTGAGGCCTATTCACCACCTAATTACCTCATCTTTTCAGTATAATTAAAGCATTCTTGAAACACAGTAGAGATTCCAGTTAACAATGGGGTTTATGTATTAGGAACACCAGGCTGCTTGTGACACAGAGCACCTTGGTGCCTCTGGCACCCCCTCTGTAAGGATGGGGTCGTGTGGTCTGCCTGCCCAGTCCTGTCTGGCCCCGCAGGTGGTCTGGGCCATCAGCAGGAGCTTTCTCCTGGCAGAGGGCTGTGCCTTTAGTCCCCGTCCCATGGCTCACTCCCTTGGTGGTGGTGCTGTGCTCCTCCAAGTCTTCTGGCAACAATCTGCAGGGGAAGGGATGGAGGTGACCCACTATCGCTGCTCCAGGACGGGGCCAAAGCCTGTTTGTGAGCTGGATTGCATTTGCAGGTGAAAGAACGACCTCTTGTGCCAAGACTCTCAGTCTGTCCTCTCCGTAGCAAGGCTCTGTGAGTAGTGTGTTGGTGTGACTTGCCAGACATGCTTCAGGCAAGTGAAAACACTATTCCAGACTTTTCTTGAAGCATCTTTCCAATATTCTCACTGTCACATCTTATTGCAGATGCTTCTCCCGCAACTTTCAGAGAGCCGGTGAATGAAGTGAAACAACCCAGCTTTTATGCTGTTCTTACCTAAAATTTCTTACTTTGTGAATTTATATTTGCATTAGGCCCTGACTCTGACAGCAACTATTCCTGAGCCCGCCATAAGCACAGTGTATTTGGCTGAGCCCACTCACCTGGATTCACACACTTTTTCTTCTTGCAGCAGCAGGACTTCCTGAGCAAGCATAGACAAACCAGCACGAAAAAGGCAGACAAGGTAAAATACCTTTTTCTTTCTCTGTGCATTCCCAAGTCCTATATTGTTACCAGTTCAGTAAGACTACAAGTGATCACAGGATTCAGAAGAATGCAAAAGCAAACTCACCTATCAAGTGCCAGGAGATAAAAAAAACCAAAACAAACACACTACCAGCTATGTCAACCAAAGCTAGTAAAGCATCTATTTATTTAAAACCCACCTACTAGGTAGTTGAATTCACTTGGGACTGACAATTGGGCAGTAATGTCTCATACTTCCACTGCAGCTGGCATTTATATGAATAATGATAAAAATCTAGCTCTAAATTTAACTCAAATCATGCTATGAATAAAAAACATGTTAGCGGGGACTTGTACGACAAAGTACATTCACATTGTGTGATATATCATTTAAACACGTATCCTGGAAAAAAAAAGTTTTAAGGTGTGTTTAATGGGCAAATATCTAAAGATATAAAGCTAATAAACTTTGCTATCTTACAGTACTTCATGGAAGTGCATTTGTAAGGTAACAAAATAACACGTTTCATGGAACTGTTCAATTATAATGATAACAGTGAACTTTGCTAAAGGTGAGCTCTCATTCAAGTACAAAATTGCTGATTTGCAGAGGGAAACCATTTCCCTGGCAATCTTTATGTAAGGTCCAAATGATAATTAGTGCATTACAACTTGACTTTTCAGGCTTGCTGAAGAACCCTAGCAGGAACACAGGTCTGGATGAAAGGAACAAGTAATAATTCTTGATAAAATCCTGCAGACTCCTTATTACAATTTCTGTGGGATCCTGTGTCTATAAAATTCTGCTTCTTTTTTTGTATTCTGTGAGATTTTTCCATGAAGTAATTACAGCGCTTAAGTTCCTTTTGATTTTTCTTTTTCCTATTCACATACATACATACACCTTGGAAAGCAAGTGTAAGTGGTTTGAGGGGAAATGAAGGGGTTTTGTGGTGAAGGCCTGAAGCTCCAGACATCTGGACTCAGCACCTGGCTCTGTACCAAGGCTCCTGTGTGACCTGCAGCAGGCAGCAGCTGGCACCAGGCACAGCCCTGCGGGTCCTGGGGAGCAGACAGGACCTGTTGGACTCGGAGCATGGCTCTGGGCAAGGCTCGGTGGCTCCGCACTATCCCTCACTCTTAGCCGAGATGCAGCAGCCCCCAAGCACTGGGGACACTGAGCTGCACCTGGCAGGACCACAGCTATGCCAACCCAGGTTTGGGCAGCCTCACCTGCATCCCACTGACCCACCCCAGCCCTTGTTTAGCTGGTGAGGACACCCTCGGCTCCTCATGCAGGTGTCACCCCTAACACTCACAGACCCCACACGGCAGCACCCACCCACCCTTGGCAGAGTGTAGGGGCCCCTTTAGACCTGTCTCTTCCCCAGGGATTCATCCCAACTGCAGTGATATTCCAGTCATTCTCCTGTAGCCTTTCCCAAAGCTCCAGCAACACTCTTCTCATCTCAAAGCTCGTCTCATTGCAGCTCCCAGTTAACTCCTCCAGATAACACCTGCATAAATGGAGGCAGCCATAGATCTCTCTCTAATAAGGTAAGTGTGATTATTTTGCTTCTGGGTTTAGTACAGCCAACTTATTCCCTGAGCTACATATTTGGTGTGTGACGCTACTTTTGTAAACATCAGTATTCTTAGTTATCACTCTGTTTTTAACGCAAATAGCCTTTACTTGGGAATTATGGCATGTTGTCAACTTTCTCAAATGAGGCTGCAACAAGATTAGAAATTATTGAGCCTACAGTAAATCAGATAATCTCCCTGGAGTTCAGTTTCCCCATCTGAAAAAGTGGGAGCAGTGAAGATTTTAGTAAAAGCTGTCAATATTGAAGGACACCAGATAGTGGAGAACTGCAGAAGGTGCCATTTTGCTTGCTGAGTTGTCAGGTAACCTCACCAGAACTAACCTTCCTCAAAAACATTATTTCTGGATGCAAATTATTATTTGTTTTAAGAATGTATATGTATCTGAAGGGAATGATAATACACAAAGTAGAATGAAGATAATTCTGGACTTAGAACAATCATAGCTGAGCTTTTGGCTGGGGTGAAGGTATCTTAATGCCAGAATAAACACACTCTAGTTTTTCTTTGGCCTTCCTTTAGAAAAACTAGCTGCATATACATAGCTGCCAACTTCTGTTGGCTGTGGTGGCATGCTTCCTACAAATACAGATTCAACTCAGCCAGTGATTACAATAGACTTTCTTTGCCTTTATATGGTTGTTTCATATTTCTCTGCATCTAGCTCAGCCTACTCCCAATTATGACTTCATAGATTAAGAAACAAGCTTTGTGTTTCTGGGCACCCTTTGCAGTTTCTTAAAATAGTGTGTCACTGGTGCTTTTATGCTTAAGGAATGTTAAACCCATGTCTTCTAGTCAGTTGTTGAAACTTGATAGCATCAATAAAGAATGATGCTGAATGAGTATTAGGGCAGCCCTTTTCACCCTGAGAAATATGTTGTTCTTTATCATTCCCCCTTAAGATTGATCCATATTCAGCTTTTTAAAAAGTGTTCTTAGATAAGCAGCAGGCTTTGTTTATACATGGAATAATTTATTGTCCAATTCTTCACCATATTTAAGCAAAAGGGTTTTCATATTCCCCAAAGAAAAAGCTTTCTGCAGGACATGGTCTATGAGCATTGCATTAGCAGAACAAATTTGGAAGCTGGAACACACAACTCTGTGCTACTGATTTCTGTCTTTGCCCAGGATGAATAGATGTGCAAAATGGTACATAACTATTAAGCCAGATGCAATGACTCCTGATGACCCTTGATTTCCACTCTCTGAAATGACAAGTACCACTCAGTGTTACTTTTTTTTTGTCCAGGGTTAGGACTGTCAGAAGTTCAGTGGTTACTCCCTTTTTGGCAGATACAATAGATGGAAGGGGAAATACAGTCCAGGAGAAAAGGCAACAAAAACAGGTGAGGAAAAGTATTGCGAAATGTTAATATAATGCACACAGTATCACTATTTGTCACCAGTGTATTCTGCTTGCAATAACAGATTATTTTTTCTATCCTGATAATATCAGTGTGGTTCTGGCCCAGTGCCCATGCAAAGACTCTTTTTAGTGCACTTAGAATGAATCCGAACCAGTGTAATACAAGGAAGATATGTATCGTTACATACTATGCATATTTGTCTGGCATGTGTTAGATCTTCTTTTTTTATCAGTTCAAAGACTGCAGTGCTTTCAAAAAAATCTCGTTGTGGTATTTTCCTATTTCAGGTATATTTTACACAATATTATCTAAACTGAAGTCTATTGAAACCCTGGATGCTTTCCTGTAACTCACGGTTACCTTTGAAATCCAAGACGAATTAGTTTGAAAGTAAGAGCAAGATAATATATGGGCCCAGGTAAAGAATTAAAATCATCTGGATTGGAAACACTTCCTTCCATGGCAAGCAACACTTTGTCCTTTTTTATTTTAGAGGTCAGTACAGGCAAGTTCATAGTTTGTACAGTAATGAACTGGAGCCAGTCTCTGTATATTTGATGGTTTGTGGTGGTGTGGATCCTCTATGAGTTCATATCACAGCTGTGTAGCCCTGGGATATAAATATTAATTGTGTTGGTGGATGAGGTCTGCATGGTTGCACCATGTGAAGGGGGTTGTGTGCAACACCAGGCAGCACGCTGGCTGTTTGCAGGTGAATCTGTGTTTTCTGTACCCAGAAAGTGCATCTATTTGTTCATGTATCAGATTTCTGGAAAACTCTGGCCGCCAGACCTCATGCCTCTTAGCAAAATAACTTTTAATATATCAGCTATGGCATTTTTGCTAAACAAAATCTGTGTCTCTTTTTCTTTTTTTGTTTTTTTACTGTTCTTTGAGATTGGAAAAACTAAACAGATTCTTGTGGAACTGACATGACAATGGGAATGCCTGTCAGTTAAAGAGTACCAGGATATTTCCGTATTTAGTAGCTAGTAGGTATGAAGATAGAATGAAAGCCACTTTGATTTCACTTTCGGCAATATTGCCTTTAAAGAAGTTTAAATACTTATTTAGAGGCCAATTGAAATGCTTGCTTGGGGAGGCAGGAGAGGAAGGGAAGACCTTTAGTTCGTGACATGGTTTTAGTTTGTTAAACTGCAGAGTGTTTACATTTTCGTTTGCTGAATGTAGACACAGCCCAACTTTTTCAGCCGAGAGTTGCATCTGTGTTGAAACACAAAAAGCACAGAGTAAAGGAGTGGCTTATTAAGCTGCAGAAGGGTTACATGTGTATGTTCCTGGAAGACATTACTGGGAGAATGTTTTCTAAAATACGTTACAAAAAAGAAGAATCTCACATTTCATAAGTGTTTCATGTTGTTCATATATGGCACACGATTTCTTTAAAAGTTGAAAAGTCATCTCTGCTTTCTGCTACACTAACATTAATGCTGCAGAGATCACAACAAATGCTTTTGGCTTTCTTACTGTTTCCTCACATGCCTACATTAGTTTTTTAAGTGTCATATCACAAAATCCAAGTTTACACATGCTACTGAACAGGGCAGATGGAGTCGAAGAACTGTGTATGTTCTGACACGCTTTGGCAGTTAGGGACCATCGTACTGAAAGCAGAGGTTTGTCAGTCTGCTGGAAGTTTGCTTCATGGCATTTCCAACATGGAGCAGAGACTGAAATTCACTGCAGGGCTTCAGAGATCCCTGTAATATTTTGGTGATACATAGGGGCCCTGTACCTGAGCTAGAGGGGAGAGCTCATCCTTTCAGTCCCAGGAATGAAGCCAGCACTTAATTACCATAAAGAGAAACATAGAGTTGAACCTGTGATGCTTATACTTCAGCCTCTAAAAACGTAGAAAAGCTATCCACTGCTGGCTGTCTTTTGAATTAACAGTAATTGGATTTAAATTTGATAAGACTTCACTAATAGGATAGTAGGAGAAATCTGTGTCACACACAAGGTATATAGATGGGGTGAATACTGGTAATAACACTGGCAACAAGTAACCTCTCTTAAAGTATTGGCAATAAAGAGAAGCTGTCAGGGACGGCTCGAAACGACAGTCTGAGGTGGTAGTTTTGAAAAAACAAAGCACAACAAAGTGCTATCTAAAACAGACATTTAAAGCTCAGATTGAACTGAAATTCTCTGTTGCATAGTTGTAGTTGACTACATCTGGGTTCTGTGGTACTTTCAGCATAAGCTGCATACCTTAAAAATGGTGCTAGGGGAAGGAAGGAGAAAAAGGCGGAATGAGAATACCAATGCCTTTACACTCCAGCAAGCAAATCTATTTCTGCAAACAACTGTCATTGCTCTAAATTCATTCCAGCAGAGCTGAAGCAGAAGTTTAAAAGACTGATTTCAGCAGCAAATGCAGACGAAATGAATAAAAAGATTCTGCTTTTGATTGTTCGGCCCCATCCTGAGGTTTTCAAATTAGTCCATCAGACAGTTGTTAATTAACATCGTGCTAGAGTAAATGCCTTTATTTAGTAAAACATAAAACAGGGATTGCTCAAGTCATTTTTAGGTGAACAACCTAGACTTATCGTTAGGGTAAAATTTTTGCTAAAATTCTGTGGTTTGTTGTTTGGGGTTTTTTTTTAAACTTGAAAGGTGCTCAAAGAGGACAGAAATGTTTAGTGAATTGCATCCAAGAGACATTTCACCACACTCAAGGCAGACGTTATCAAGAAGCATCATTTGTATTGGCAGTCCTTCAAAGGTTACCCTCTAGCCATGCTCAAATCAGGTTAGTGCCATAGAGAACTCCTACTTTATTCTGGGCATGGCTTCAAAGTCTGCAGTCACGTAATTTAGCAGATGACTGTTAAATTTTAACTGACATTAAAGTTTCTTTCTGTTAAACTCAGATAACCTCTGATTGGTAAATACGTATTTTTAGACATCTGCTTGTTAGTAAATACATGGAGACTGATCAAGAAAGTTCAACTTATCTGGGTTTTGAATGCAGCTTTTTTGTAGAAAAATTGAAGGGGTTAATCTTTAATAAATTGTAAGAATTTTTTCCTCCATTGCTAGTTAAGCATTATGTAGGTGCATTTAGAAAACCAGCAAAATTTTAAAGTTAGAAATGTTGGGTTTTTTTTTTTTACTTTTCTATTTGCCCATAAATGGCAGAAATTTTTTAAAAAATCTTTTTCACAAGTTGTGAACTACTCTTTTAACTCTGTGTTGGGCAGGTGACCTACAATTCGGCAGCTCTTGAGGCTGGTACAAACCTCTGCTTTGATGTTTTGCGTGGGCCTGGCAGCTAAACAGCAAAACCATCACTCACTCACGTTTCCTTCTCTGGAGGGAAGGAAGAGAAAGAGGAGGAGAGACTCGTAGGTTGAAATAGAAACAGGTTTAAGAAAATAATAGTAAAATAAAAACATTACAGAGCATATCCGTAGGCACTAGAACACGCTCTCCCAGCAATGAACACCAGCAGGCCGGCACTCTGAGCGCAGCCAGGTCGGTGAAGGTGAAGAGAGCGACAGCTGGGCGCAGGGGAGGTTCTGGATCAGGGCTGGGAGCAGGAACAGGAGCAGGAGCCCCTCAGGGATGGTGGCCATTAAGGAAAAAGGGCCATTCCCAGCAAATTCTCACTTAAAGATGGAATGTGACCTTCATGGTATAGACTGCTTCTGTTAGCCAGCTTGAATCAGCTGTCTTGGATCTGTTCCTCCCCGCATTACTCACCTGCTTACCTACAAACCATGAGAAACTGAGGGATGACCTCGGCTTCTCTATCCGTAAGTATCAACATCAGTGAGTTCTTACATTCTTTCATGCTAACACTGCAGAGTTACTGGAAGAAAACATTAACCCTGTCCCAAAGTACTATCTCATTACTGTCAAACTACATTCAAAACCAAAGGACCATGCTAACTATCAATAAGAAAATTAATTGATCTCATGGAAAATTATCTTCATTCAGCCAAACTAGCACACTCTGCCAGTCATCAGACTTGGATTTGAAAAAAAAGAAATGGCAGTGCTTGTTTGCACTTCTTTTAAAAAATAAACTTTGCAGATGAAGCACGTAAACAAAGTACCAGTCACCGCAAATAATGTTGGCACTTAATTTACCCTCACTGGGTACTTAGAAATTTGCTAATGTACTCTGTCTGCACTCTCACGCCAGTTTTCTGCAGCCTCCCCATTTTTTTTACTCAGGGCTGGGGAATCTGGGGCTGGGGGAGAGAAGATCTGAGACTTTCATTGAAATTTTAACAGTGAGAAATGTTCTTTATGTTTCTTTTCTCTTTTTTGGTGATATTTTTATTTGTTTTTCTGTTAAAGAAAGTTGAGTGAAAGGTTCAGGGGGAGGCTGGTAAGATGCGTTGGTCATTTCTGGGCCCCGATTCTTGCAGATTCAAAGGTCTGTTCCAAGATGTTCCAAAGCATTTGCAGTGCAGGGCTTTGATTCTGTGGGGAGATGGATCTGCCCTGCAGTCCCGTCTGGGGAGAGGTCTCTGGCCATGTCAATTAGGGTGGAAGGCTGGAATCAGGTGCGTTATCTTCCCCATCTCTAGAAAGGAATAATGTACCAGAGAGAATAAGTTCTTTTATATTATTTTCATACGTGGGAGACTTAATCTCAAGTCTAAGATTTTACTTATAAAGAAAAAGGGTCAAACATACTGGGAGGTTTTAGCCAACTTAGTTTTACTTCTTTTCTTTTGGAAAGATTTAGCACCTATTTAACATGGCTCTGTAAAGCTGACAATCCTCTTTCGCTGATATATCCAGTCTTCCTTCCTGAGCAGCAATTTTCTAAACTACATCATTTTGTCTGGCCTGTCACTGTTTGAACATTAGTTATTCTAAAAATGTCCTCTTTGTGTCTAAAGGGATTTGGTCTGGCTGACTGAAAGAAGGCTGTGAAAAACAGCCCCTCAGCTCTCTCAGTCTGTCACATGCCAGTGTGGAGCCCAGGCTGTCACTGCCCAGGTGTCCCATGGAAGATGCTGACAAGCTGCAGTGCCTTCACTTCTGAAAATTGCCAGAGTCAAAAGGAGGAATGGGAAGGATATTCTGCTTTTCATAGAAGCAGGACATGCAGCAAATGGGGCACTGTAACCTGAATGGTCACAGTTTGCTATAGATGGTCAAGGAAGTTTCATAGAGCTCACCAATGGACAATCTGCAAAATAAATATTTGAACTGAATCAGGCCTCTCAAGGCACTATTTTCACATGCAACATGCTACATACACTGACTGCTGTCCTAGTGACACAGTGAACTAGAAAACACGCCACTCAGATGCACCTGCCCTTGTGTTTTGAGCTAGCTAAAATTCAAAAGACCTTTGTAAGGCTTCCATTTCGTGCCTATGATACTTGATCATTCTCTGTAGTCAGAAGAAGGGGCGCACATTTGCTAGAAATTTACACGTATTACTGAAGTTTGGCATCATCAGTTGCACTTCTGGAGATTTCTTCATTCTTAATATCCTCTTAAAACAGCAGCCTAAAAAATGCACCAATAACTTTTCCCCTGTGAAGACCAAAACTGCAGGGCATCCCAGGGAGAAATATGAGTTGTGCATGGCTCTCTTCTTTTTCAAAGGTATTTTTATTGCTTCGAAGACTCATTTATATGTTAAAAAAATACATCAGCCAGTCTTATCATGGTAGGTTTTTCCTACCTGGTGACAATGCTATGGGTAAGTTTATCTTCTCGTATTTGCTATCTCTGTGTAGAAACTGAAAAGCCACAGTCAACTTCTTATAGAATCACAGAGGGGCGGATGTTGGCAGGGACCTCTGAGGTCGTCTTGTCCAAGCCCCCTGCTCAAAGCAGGGCCACCTAGAGTTGGTTGCCCAGGGGACTGACCTGTCAGGCTTTGAATATATCCAAGGATGGAGACTCCAAAACCTCTCTAGGTGACCTGTTCCAGTGTTTGATTACCCCACAGTGAAAATGTTTTTCTTATGTTTAAGGGGAATTTCCTGTTTTTCAGGTTTTGCCCATTGCCTCATGTCCTGTCATAGTCCTGTCACTGCAGAGAAGAGTCTGGCTCGTTCTTCTTTACTCCTCACCACGACCATCAGGTATTTATAAACAATGATACAATGTTCAATTAATTACCCCCTGTGATCACAGAATCACAGAATGTCAGGGATTGGAAGGGACCTCAAAAGATCATCCAGTCCAATCCCATCGCTGGAGCAGGAACACCTAGATGAGGTTACACAGGAAGGTGTCCAGGGGGGTTTTGAATGTCTCCAGAGAAGGAGTCTCCACAACCTCCCTGGTCAGCCTGTTCCAGTGTTCTGTTACCCTCACCAAGAAGAAGTTTCTTCTCATATTTAAGTGGAACCTCTTGTGATCTCAAATTCTTCCCCTTTCAGTGACTACCGCCTGGCTTTTTCCATTTTGGGTGAATTCACTCCCATTTGCAAATATACATTTATTATTACAGATAATCATTCAGCTTGTCAGATCATGCAGATTGAATTGTAGCAGTTGGCTGGCTACTTTACAGTTTGCCAGCTCTCCATCTTCATGGTAAATTGTCACACATCAACTTAAATTGTTTCTGTGTTTGCGGTTTGCTGAAGTGGTTCAAGCGGAGGACCATAGCAAACTTGCTTTTGCTATTGCTCTAAAGTCCATGTTCCTACACAGTGTAACAAGGGAGAAGAGTGGGAATGGAAAAGAGGCAGAGGAAGAAGGAACTTTGTTTGGATGACCTAATTTGGTCAGTGATTTGGAAGTTCATAATAATCTGCAGTTTTTTACTACTCTCATTTGGTATTTCTACACTAAGAGTAGATTATACTTGCAAGATTTGCCAAAGGGATGGTTACTACTTACTAATACAGCTTTGTTATTTAAAAGAGAGATTAAGATAGAAATAATTGACAGTCTACCCACAGTTGCACTTCACAATTCTTAATGCAGTGCATGAACAGGAACAGTCTATTCTATAGACTTGCTTAGGTTCCACAGATCTATAGATCTTGAACAAACAGGCCAGTGACTCAAGGCAAACCTGCTAAAAGATGCTGTAGTCATGGCTCACAAAAGCCCACTAAAGTCACGACCAAAAAGTATGAGTCACTTCAGTGAGAGCACTGTGCCCTTCATCCATGCACTGGGCTTTTATCTGACTGCTTTCCTGTTAGTGGGAACTTTAAAAGCGCCTCATCTCCCAGGAAAACTGTGAGCTGCTAATATGCAATCTTAGGCTTTTGAATGCAGCCTGAACCCTATTTATTTTTACTTCTGCAGAGCGGACATGAATTATCCTTCTGACACCAGATCTGAGTGAGTAGATGCAATTCATGTGATCACATTCCTTCTGTTGCAGGAGGCAGCAGCAGACTCCAGTGCTTCCTCTCAGTACACTGTTCCTATATATACTGCTGTGCAGTGTGGATACACTTACATGATCATGTGGGAAAAAGATCATGTAGCTTAGAAAAAGTATGTAGGAGTGAATTATTATCAAGAGAGAAGAGAGTCCACGGGAGTTCACAGCTGAGCAAAGCTTGCAGGTCCTAGCTGAAAAATTGCACGAGTTGCACACAGTCTCTCATGCTAACTGAAATAACAACGATGAGGATATTGGGTCCCAAAAAAGCCAAATATTTTGATTCAGATATAAACAAAAGGTAGATTTTACAGACAGGAGTCTCGCTCTCACATGGCATTCAGTAAGGCAGATAAAACAAAAGAAGGGTAAAGGTGATACGCACAGTATCCAGGATCATTGAATGTTGGTAACTGAACACGACCAGGTGTGAGAGCTGCTGCTAACAAAACAAGAGCTGAACTCCAAAAAGGAGAAGTGTTTTGTTCAAGCCTGAATGATTTCTGTGTCTGTCTTAACACCTCCCTGAGCAGCTGCTAGCTTTTTCTTTCACATTTTCATTTGTGATATCCTAGAAGGAGATTTCAATTCTGCTGTCAGTTTCAGCCATTTCTTGAGGTGCTGGTGGGCAAGAGTCAATCCTCATCTAGTCAGATCAGTAAAAGCTAATTCTCAGCTGGGCTTTCTGTGTACTTGCATAATTTTTTTCTGCTATTCCTAAGAGGTTTCCTGGTGTTTGTTCCACTTTAAGAAAATAATCTGAGCCAGTTTATGTATACAAACTCCAGAAACCTCCATGTCTTCTAACGGCCTTCAGACTTGATTCCTTTAGTTTTGATATGGGCTGCAGCAAAATGAATTGATCTCTGAAAGCAGGCAAATTGAAGCTCTATTTCTTTGGTCAGGTTCAAGCTCACTCGCAGAACAATGCAGCCCTTCTCTCCAGGGCTGACTAACATCCATGTAACAACAAGTAGCCTTTGCAGAGTGAGCTGTGCAGCAGCACAGTGGCAGCAACAGGTTTTGACAGGACTTAAAGCAAAGAGAGAGAAACACTGGAAATGCAGCTCATGGCAAAAGAAAAGCTGCAAGAGATAAGAGGGAAAAGAGATGAACACAAACATAATCAGAAACACTTGAAAACAGTACAGATGTTATTAAAAGGAAAAAGAGCTTTAAAAAGGGAGTCAAGGAAAGGAAAAGAAAGCATGAAAAAAACCCAGCAAGTTAGCAAAAGGTAGACTGAATTAGCTGTACGCACAGTGTCTGCCAGAAAAGGAAAGAAGCAGAATGTAATGTTCTTTCTGACCAGAGTCAGTCCAGCATGGTATTGCAGCAGCACACATGAATAAAAAAATCTGGAGTAGATCCAGTAGCTGCAAAGAGAATACAAGGTGATGGGAGCAAGAACTCATAGCCGAGCTTCCATAAACTCAGCAGCTTTCTCCATAGCACCTAGTAATTGCCATCTGCAGAAAATGCCCCAGGATGAATCTCAATAACCTGAACCATAAGCAAATCATTTGGCTTTGGGAGAGATGGTCAGTTGCTGAGATCAGACTGGGAAGTTGTGGGGTGCTTTATTTATAGTAAAATAATTTTATTTACAATGTTTGAATTGTAATAAAAGATAAACTTTTCTCATGACCCCAGCAAAGCTCACAACTGATTTCATAGTCTTTTTGTTACAGACAATTTGGTAAACATTAGTCAGTTTTTCCAAACATCCTGGAACAAAATTTATTCAGCAATAATGACAAAAGTACTAAGAAATGGACTTGTTAAAACAAATTGTACATGTCACCAGTAAAATTTAAAGTGAAGTTATGTTCTGCAGCTACTTTTCCGTTGCTAATGTGATGAAAGTAAGAACAGTATATATTTTTGGAAAAAAAAAATCCACCAGGCTGAAAGACAAGAAAAAAATTTGCACAACTAGTCCTAGCAATCCTGCATTACTTTTTAAGAACCAGATGCTCTGGCCATGGCTGAATGTTAGGACAAGATACCTTTTCTGTTGCAGCAAACTGAAACCCTAACCTGGAACTCTACAGTCAATGCTAAAAGCTGTTTCTCAGCATATTTGAGATACAGCCATCAACTTTGGTAGTAGAAACTATGATGCTTATGTTACCTGGAAGCAGCCTACCCAACACAGCTTGACAGGAGTTATATATAACTTAAAATAATTATAGGGTGCTTTATGAATGATGTATAGTTAATAAACAGAGAATAAAGATGGACCTGTTTTTCAAATAATGAAACCTATGAGCCTGCAAATAGTGTATTTACACATAGGTGACACTATTGAACAGAAGAGACAGGTGAAATTTCAACATAATTTTAACACACAAGTGCTGAACTGTAGAGTCTGCAAGTGCCACATACATATGGCAATGAATTCCATATTTCTGGGTTTTGATTGATAATTACATGTACTTTTATATTTGTGCATAAGGACTTGTAAGCTATTGCTGTCAGGGTATTTGGAATTTGTTTTTTCTAAGGCATTTAAAAGAAAAAGAAAATAAAACTATGTCACTTTCAAATGTTCTGACCTGAGCAGTTATTAAGGACAGACAAGAATTTCAGCCAGCCTACAGCTTGCTGAACTGTGCAGACTACTATCCAAAAAGAAAATTCAGAAAGATCCAGAATTATACAAAGCAGAATTACACGAAGCAGTAATGTCTTAAAGCAGAAGGAGGTGTAAAGTGAACTCCATATTTCAAAATCCTTTGGGGGAAACCTGTATCCCTCTTGTCCTAGTTAAGAGAGCTGCTACTGTTCCTTTTGCACTACCTGGTCATGAAAAAGACCTGAGAAGCAGAAGACTGTGTCAAGGGAGTGTTTGCTGCAGTGTATTCTGTGGACATATTACATGGAAACTTTTAATTCTGAGGGAAATGGAATGTCTGCTTTGTTCTGTCCCTGTAATGGTGATGCCAGGACCTGGAGTGCCAGCACTGAGGACAGTTGCACCTGCAGAAGCACCAGCCGTGCCAGCACTTCTCTTAACATCAAATCCAGTCCTAAATGGTGTTAGGACCTGTCCCAGGAAAGCGCAGTTTCAACCATCACATCACAGAATGGTGAATTTTAAGATTTTTTTTTTTTTTTTTTTTAATAACAGGCAGATGGAGCTGATTACTAAGCCTAAAGAAGGTTCCATGAAGGGAAGCTCTTTCCATGTAAGTTTATTATTTATTTTATTTATCTGTATTGTCATACACAATTATTATAACAGCAGCTCTTTACCTAGAATATGTCACATGGAAGTTTATTGTTTCTCCAGGCATGTTGGAGTACTTACCATATCCAAGATCAAGTCTTCCCAGTTATGGTTGAAAGCAAATAGACTGTGCTCAAGAAGCAGGCTTAGTATTAAACAAGAACAACCCTCAGTTGATTAGCTACCATAGTAGCACTGTTTACAATGGGTTTCTATGTTGCCTCTGTTTCTGTCTTAAAAAGCAAAACTGCATATTTACCATAGCAACTGTCATGGGCTATATTAAACAAAACCACAGTTTAGAAAAACCACTAATTTTAGAATAGTCATAAATATTTATACCAGACAGGCCATAAACAGCACCTTAGAGACTATGCTCTGTTTAATCCCTCTTAATTTAGAAAATACTGATTTGATAGACTGAGACAGCCATATCCAACAAGCCATATAGTTGAGAAAACCACTACACAGTCTCCCGTGACCAAAGTTTCCCCATTTGTACAGCATCCGGTCTTTGTTGCTGATTAAAGCTAATCATAAGACTTCCCTGCCATATGTTTTTTTACAAATGTCTACTCATCCTGAGTTCTAGTGCTAGAAAGTTTGCTCAGGCCCAAATACTATAGCCAGAAGCATATAGACAGGTCCTTTCAGCCTAAGACTGTTGGTTTGGGATTATCCCAACCTGGACTGCTGAAAATTGAACCCAGCAAAGAATGAGTCTGTTTTGCAGCTGGATGAGTGTCCTGCTCTGGTTACCATCTGGTCACACAGGACCAAAACATGCAGGTGAAGGAGAAGGACAGGGCAAATTTTTTGCTGGCACCTTGTGCTTGGATTGACTTAGAGCTGTTGAGAAACCATCATCCTAGAAGTTATTTGTCTGAAAGTGTTTTTATAATTTGATCCTGGCCTTGGGCCATAGAAGTCTCATTTTCTGCCCGGAAGAGATGATTATCTCAGGAAATACATCTGCCATCCATGGGCTATAATTGCAATTTGAGGCTATTTTCAGAAGTTCTTAACCCAAAAAGATATAATTAAATGTTAGTTCTGTACACAGACTGTATATACAAGAAAACCATGCCTCTGAAAATCCTTCTATTTCATTTGCAGATTGTAACGGATTGTGCAGCAGTGAAGTCCACTTAAAATATTTTTTTTTTGTTATCACAAAGCAGAGCCTGAGACTGTCCTTTTCTGATCAAAAGGAGGAGTTACCCACTTCCCTCATCTGTGAGCAGGTTCAAAGCTGGGATATGAGAAATAAAGGAGCGGCCAAGTTTCAGAATCTGCACCCAAGCCACTAGCAGTAATGGCACTGGATTCCTCCATTATAATGAGGCCACATTCCCCAAAACAAAAGTATTATTTATCTAATATTTCCTATCTTGCAGCAGAAAAAGGAGACCAAGTTGACCAAAAACCTTGCTAATGAGAAGTTATTTGCCAAGTTGACATGTCCCATTAAGACAGAACAGTATTTTATATACTTGCATTACTGTACTTTTTTCCCAAGTTTGAGCCCACTTTCCTGAAATGAAAGCAATTTCACACAAAATGTGAATGCATGGTGTGAGGAACGGCAGCTGAGGGCTCTGGGTGCACAAATACCATTGCTGCATCTGCTTTTAGTGACACAGACTGTGGGAAAGGGCAGCTCTTCTAGAAGGATTTTTCAGCTTGCATGATGGGGGAAAGCATAACTGAGCTACAATAAGACCTGCATTTTATCTCTGATATCCTAGTATTCTGACATCTAGATTATGTGTCCTTGGTCATGTTCTGTGCCTTAGTATTAAAATAGTTTAACAACACTCTTAGCAAATTTACTTAGTTAACCCAGATAAAGCCAAACTCCCAAGAACATGTTGGGTTTGGTGGTTTGCTGAATCTGTGTTTTTATCAGAATGTTTATTTTGGTGCTTTGCCCGTCTGCTAGACCTCTCATTACTTTTTAACTTTATTGTTTATTTGTTGCTCTTCTGCACAAAGATCAATGATGGCATCACATGGTTTTGACTGCAAGTTTTTCTAAATATATCTGGCTTGTACAGGATAAATTCAAGTCACAGGTTGAAATAATGGATTCTTCAGAGAACTACCCAGAAAGATGTTTCTCAAGAAGCAATGAGGCTAACACAGGGTCCTACAAAATTATTTCCCTGCTGCTGTCTCACTGTCCCTTTCTTGATTTTCTCTAGAGAGAATGAATGCTTATTTTAGCATAGCACTTGGCTTTCACATGAATTCTCTCCCTTATTGAATGCAAGAAAATCCCCAGAACTCAAAAAAGTGCATCTGGGGTTCAAGGGATGGGGGGAGGGGCTGGACTTGTATGCACTGATTTTAGGGACATATAGGGGAAATTTTCGGAAGGGGAGGGGAGCATAAAGGAGAACCAGAGCTCACTCACTGTCTGCAAGAGATTTCAAAATTAATCATGGAATCATTTAGGTTGGAAAAGACCTTTAAGGTCATTGAGTCTAACCATTACCTTAGCACTGTCAAGTCCACCTCTAAACTGAGTCCCTAAATGCCACATCTACATGTCCTTTAAACACCTCCAGGGAGGGTGACCCAATCACTTCCCTGGGCAGCCTGTTCCACTGCTTGACAACCCTTTCAGTCAATAAATTTTTCCTAATACCCAACCTAAACGTCCCCTGGTGCAACTTGAAGCATGCTTTTCAAGGAAGCTTGCAAGCCCCTTTTACCTGTTGCCATCTCTTGCAACAAAGCTTTGGCAAGCTTTTGGGCTGTGACCTTTACCAATGACTTATTCACAGAATCACAGAATAGTTGGGTTAGAAGAGACCTTTAAAGATCACCTAGTCCAGCCCCCGTGCAATGAGCAGGAACATCTTCAACTAGATCAGGTTGCCCAGAACCCCGTCCAACTTGACCAGGGATGGGGCATCTACCACCTCTCTGGCCAACTTGTTGCAGTGTTTGACCACCTTCATCATAAAAAAATTCTTCCTTATATCTAGTCTAAATCTGCCCTCTTCTAGTTTAAAACCATTACCCCTTGTCCTATTGCTACAGGCCCTGCTAAAAAGTTTGTGCCATCTTTCTTATAAGCCCCCTTTAATTATTGAAAGTCTGCCGTAAGGTCTTCCTGGAGACTTCTCTACTCTAGGGTGAACAACCCCAACTATCTCAGCCTGTCCTCCTAGGACAAGTGCTCTAGCCTCTGATCACTTTTGTGGCTCTACACCCCCAGATCACGTCCTCTTAACTGACAGTCCTTGCATGTCAGCTATGTGACCCTAACTCATGTTGGTGAGATGAGCACATAGGATGGATGGCTTAGATGCAACTGCATGCAGAAAGGTTGCAGCCTGGAGTGTTAGTGCCAGCTGTCCTCAATTTCAGATCCTCTGAGCATTGTTGTCCCAAGAAACACAGAGAACTTGGGACTCTGTGTATATAAATTAGGCTTTCTTTTTTTTTTTTTTTTTTTTGAGAGGGTCATGGCCTCTCTTTGATTTGCAGGTTGAAATTAAGTCATGGTATTGAGCATAGAAAAGTACCTTGTGAGAGTAGGAATGTGAGCTTGGAGTCAAGCTCTGGAATGGGCATGTGGAATCCTTCTCCTCATAGAAATCAAGCCTAGGACAGAGTGTTTTTAATGCAGCTCCAGCAAGGAAAACCTCCCACTGAGCACAGCTGGTGAGCTGGCGGTAGGCAAGGATGCCTACCACTGACACTTTCAGCGTTTTTCTCCAGGTCTTAAATTGCCTTCTTTTTTGATAAAGGCTCATTTATCAGTTCTGAGAGATATGATACGACCACTAGGTCCCAGAAGCATCCAGCGTATAAAGGGTAGACTGTAAGACCTCATACCCTTTTCCAAAGATTTAAGGCTAGAAAGGCATCTGTCTTCTGAGCCTGCAAGAAGCTAAAATTGTGGTTCCTTCCCATGTGTTTCATATCTGTGCTTTTGAGCCCACAACCTGACCCTGCATATTTTGGGGACTCAGTAGTCTTCGTACTATAAAGGGGCCTGGGAGAAGATCCACATCCCACTTCCCTCTGTTTGTGAAGCTTTATATAGCCACAGTGCCCAACAGTCTGCCTGTCTGCGCTGCCCCTGTAGTCTCATGTGTCAGGCTGTGACTCAGGCCAGCCTCAGAAATGGTCTGGAGGACAAGCTGGACAGTCAGAAATGTGCCCAAAGTGCTCTCTAGACCAACTCCGTGTAACTCCAGAGCAGGCCACTCTGCTGCTCAAAGCCACGATTAACCAGAGCAGCTCCCCACCTCGCTGAGGAGTTCTTACACTGGGGACAGATCCAGAAGATGCAAATCTGACTTAGTATGATTTTAGCTCCCTACAGTCTCCCTGAAAGTCCCTGGGAAGCTTCCTAGGGTACAGTCTTTTCCCAAGATATAATTTCTTCTTCATTACCTGATTCTGTGGTACACTCACTGCTCAATTACCCAGGATAAGGATGAGGTGGGACAACCTAGATAAAGCAAAAGACTTGTGATATAAAACATATGTAAATGAGGCTACAAGAATTTACTGAGTGTATTCACCTTTGCCATCACATCTCTAAAGAGAAGAAGAGCTTTAACTAAAAGTAGGCAAAGCTATGTCTGAGGTGAGCATAGAACATTTGCTGTTATGTGCTCCATAACAGAGGCATCAGCTGAAGGCAGGGCTTGTGTAAGTGTATGTACCTTTCAGATCATGTCCCATTTTTAAATTAAAAACAAAGCCTGTTCATTGAAAACGAGCTGGAACATTGTTCACTTTGGGATCTGTTGTGGGATCAACTTGAAGATGTGGTAGATGTGTCCTTATGATACTGTCTGGTAAAGAGAATTTATGAATACATATTTTGCTACATTAGCATCACTGAAATCAGAATAACACATGGCTATGCTTTATTTCTTATTAGGGAAAATATTTTGTGGCGTCTCAACTATGTTTATAACCAAGTATTTATCCATGGAGTTTGGAAAAATGTTTCAGTGTATATTGTGCTTCTAGCCGTTGTTAAATGCTCAATAAATCTATATGTACTTGGCAAAAATGTAACTTTTCACACTGAAGAACCATTTAAGAACTCTGTAAAACCACGTTAAGAAATTAGCTATATTTTTTTCTGGAAAAGGCAAACATGGTATACATTTCAGAGAGGGATTCTGCCATTTTCTCCATGAAAATCAATTTCCTCTGAGTATATACAAGTTATCCATGAATCCCTTTTATCGCTTTAGCTGCTACTGCAAGTATTATCAGGGGCATATGATAATCTCATTATGCATCCACCTTTTTTTTGAAAGTGGAAAGAGGACCAGAGATCAAACGACAGACCCTTTGTTGGAATCCACTGGAAGCTTCATTGCACTGAGGTCCAGAAAGGAACTTTGGCATCTAAATCCCTCTGCTTCCATAACTCCATTTAGCTGCTGCTTAAGCCCACAGGCAAATGCAGCCCAAAGCAGCTTCAGGTTCTGTTGTTAATGTTTCCCAATTGCCTAGTTCTGGGACTGTGTGCCCCAAAGGTACCTCAGCTGTGAGAAACCCCAGCAACTGAGCATCTACTTCCAATTCATTCATATTGCAGATAAGTGCAGGAATACGTTCCCCCTGGATGGGTTCAGGAATTGCTTGTGCATTTTATCCAGTGGCAATTTAAAAATATGTGAGTGTTCATAGGGCACAACGAGCCAGGTTAATACTTTAAAAGTAGGCTGTTAAGATATACCATTTTTCTTTATTATACCCGAGGAACCTTTATGTCTATGGTACACAGTGGAATACCTTGAAAAAAGATGTTTCCAACCATTTCCTCTCAGACCCAGAGGGAACGTTAGCTCATGGGCAGGACACTCTCCTGGAAGATGTTATTTTTAATTTTATCTGATGTGAAAGGGAATCAGATGATGTCCTCCATTGGGGCTGAGGTAGATAGTGACAATCTAGCACAGAAATGAGGGTCTAAGACACCAGTGGCCACAAGAGCACCCACAGCCTGTGCTCCACCTGGCAAATTTGCCATCTGAATTACTCACCATTCTCTGTGGTCTCAGTGAAGTGCTGACCCTGAGCTGGTGATGAGGGCATTGATTAGGTTCATGCACAATGAATGCTGCTTAGAGTATGTGATGCCTGCCATTTTGTCAGAGACTTTCAGGGAGGAAAGGTATCAAGCAGAAAGCTCAGTAACTCTGTGTGCTTGGAGAAGGACACCTTGATGCCTTCACTGTTTGTGGTTCAGCCCTTGAGAGGCAAAGAGAGAAGAAACAGTGAAGTTATCACAGCCAGGCTACCAAAATCCCATTTCCATTTATTCTTACTCTCTCTCTGCTTGTCTTTATGTCCCTCTTCCTGATTCTTTTATTTAACAGAAATGGGAATCTAGGAAGGAGATAGGTAGGTTTTAATTCAGACTTTTAAGAAAGGAATCAAAAGGGGAAAAACCCAAAGCATTGAGGCATTTGCCAGTGCTGAATTAAGAGACATTTTTAAAATATGACTAAGTAAAATGCAAAATAAGTTATTGAGAGGAACAAGGCTTGACACATACATTCATATTGGCTAAGTTGAATGGTTTTCATAACCACGCAGGTTTTACAGAGATATTTTTGAAATGCCCTGTTTCCCCTTAGGAAAAGCACAAGACCAGTTCTGAACTCAGGGAAGAGCTTTTGCATGATCAAGACCCGGCTACAGCCCTAGGAGGCTTCATGTCTGCTCTAGAATGCGAGTTCCCCTGCACAGCCACAGCAGTCCGTTCCACTCACACCTTTCCCTGCTTGGCATTCAGATGGTCTCTTCCGCTTACACTAAAAACCCAGTACTTCCATTCTGACATACCTTCAAAATATTGTCAGACTTAAAGCAGAATGTAAGATCTTTATACTAAGTAAACAAATAATGAAATGCCATTTTGTAAAATTAGAACATCCATTAAAAATACTGTCTTTATTAGCAGCTGCAAATGCTGTTCAGGGTATTGCACAAAACATACTTAGGAGATAAGGAAAGATTATCCACTTGGCCTTATAAAGCACTGAGAGGACGGTATGTCATTGCTGTAGAATACTTACAGGCAAAATATGTTAAGCATTGCATTCCTTAAGCCACAAACTAGGAGTTTCTTGGTCTCATGCTGACCCTTTACTGATTCGTCTTGTACAAAATATCACATAATTAGCAGCCTTTGTTTGGAAAGACAGACCAGAACGGGAAGATGTTGACAGGGTCAGTGTACTGGCAGGGCTGTAGAGGAAGCCTGCAGACTTGCACGTCCTGCGGAACAGTCCCATGGTGGTTCACCCTCAGCCTCACAAATAGCTACCTCCAGCCATACAGATTTTAAAAGAAATTAGAAATACTTAAATTTTGGAAGAAATGCCTTTGACTTTCGTTTACATTGCTAATTACTGTAATTTATAACAAACATTAACTAAGCCAATCAAACAATTAACTGCTGGTAGCTTTTATGATATTGGTATGCAGTACTATTTTGCTCTTGTTTTAATGGATGCTGCAACGTGACCCCATGGTGGATTCATTATACACATCCAATCTTTTTTGTTCAGACAGTAGATTTTAACTCTGCAGTTAGACTGACATCAGTATGGCACGTCTCTGTGATACCTGATCGGCCATCTGCCTCCAGCTCCTTCCGAGCAAGTAATAAGCCAGAAACACATGAGAACTGGCAGTGATTAAAAAGGCAGAACAACTGGAGAATAAGATTTAATTACTAGTGCCTCAATTGTGCCAGGATAGTACTATGAGCACTGACTCCTCAGAATAAACTGATTTCTAACTACACTGCTGTGTTTTGTGAGAATCAAGAGAAGAACTTTTGACGGGGTAGACAAATCTGAAATTGCTCAGAGCGCTTAGGCATCATCCCTGCCCTTCGCAGTGCTTTAATTTGCAGTCTGTGAGTATAATGGGATAGCATATTTCAGGCTACTACAGAAAGCCTTTAGGATAACTATCTGTTACACGATCGCCTGTGACTGTGAAATTTGGACCTGATGACTCAAGTGTGATGACTTCCAGAGTGATATTGCTAATGAAGTGTTCTGCTGAATCACCTTCAATTCCTTCACCACTGTCTTTCCTAAAGGCGAAGTATAATTACTGCTGACTCACACTTAGCACATGCAGCCTGTGAATTTCAGGTAGGGCATAAGGTGAGAATAATTCTGCTGCAAGTTTGGGAATTGGGGGTGCATGAGAGAAAAATTATAGGGAGGGACGGGAGGCAAGCACGATGGCTGAATTACTGTGGCGCCTGACCAATAAAACCAAGGGCTACCAGAGAGAAGTCTTAACTATTTGCAGAACATTCGGTGTAGGTTGGGAAATCCAGCTGGAAATAAAAAATAGCTCCTTCTATTCTGAAAGCAGTCTTTGCACTAAGAATATATTTGTTAATTCTGTTTGAAATATTCAGCAAGCCTGAAGAAACGTGAAAATGGGTGAAATGGTTTAGATCAGTCACACCTTCACACCTCCATCTTCTACTCCACTCCTTGATAAACAAAGTTCAGATTTGATTTGTAGCTCTGGCCTTTGCTGAATGAAAGAAGTAAAACCCCTGTGAAAATAGAAAGTGATAAAAATATATGTATTTCTCAGTTATGTTTCCAACTCAGTGAAATTAGCCTGAGGCTCTCAGCACTCATCTCCCCATCACTGGTCCATCTGTCAAATGTAGGAGTAAAATAGATGTTTAAGAGGAAGCAGATGCTGGCAGTACAACTATTTCCATGTCTCCTTAGGGCAGAGGAATATTTCCTCCAGCAGCGCCAAGCTGCAGCTCAGCCCTCATTGACCCAGTTGTCCCCTTAGCCCTGTGTCTGGAGCTGGCCGGGCTCTGCTTGGCAGCCAGCGTGGGAAGTGAGCAGCTACGGCAAGCGCTACAGACCGGATGGTGGAAAATATCCAGGGACTCTAGTCCATCTTCTGTCCTATTTCACTTTTGTGCTGCTTGCCAGTTTGAGAGGTAGTCACACACATCCCAAATTTATTGAAGGATAGAGACGCTTAATTTGCACCATTATGTGAAGGGAAATCCATGCTGTCCGGGAAACCGTGTGGGCTCGTGGTGTTGAAAAGGAATGCCCTTCGGAGAACAGAAGATGCTGTACAATAATGGACCAAAGTCATTCTGGCAAGACTGGCTTTAGTTCAAGAAGAATTGCCCTACAGATACTTCTCCCTCACCAGCGATGCCAGACTGAATCTGTTGTGTAGTCACAAAACCAGCAAACTCGTAGTAATATTAAAAGTTAGTTGCAAGAGGCCAGAATTTAAAATAATTTGGAAAAAATACCAGCCACTGTGCAGATTTGTCTCTACAAAGGCCCACAAATAAACCCTTATGTAAAATACCACAGAGGTTCCCGTGCTGTTCTGCACAAACTTGTGACTCAGAGCAGGAAAGGCAAGAAGTTGCTCTGACAAAAATTGAAACCAGGGATGAAAAAAAAGCCCACCACAGTCTCAAGATTATTTTAAACCTGTGCCAAATGCCCCTGTGGTATATAAAGCACAGGTTATGTGCCTATGAATTACTTTGCTCTATTTACCAAAGGAACAGTATAAAAATAAAGGTAAATTACTAGCAATGCACACAGGTTTCTAGTCTTGCTGCAGCAGTGGTAAGCCTGCTGTCTGAGAAGACCCTTCAAAAGTGTTATGAGACCATTTTTGTAAGTACTGCTTTAGTAGCTATGCCTTGAGGGTTTAAAAAATACTCAGTAAACAAGACGGATTGGAAAACAGGTAGAATGCTGTCTGGAAAATGTCTGTAGGCCACTTCAGAAAGCAAATGCTAGAGCTGTTAATAATGTTCCATCATGAGTGGAGAAAACACACTTCCCATTCTCTGTATTTTTTTTTAATAGAAGATTTTTAGTTTTGTACATCGGGACCATCCAGTGAAAATCAGGCTTTTTACTGTATTTCATCAAACCACTCTGTTAACAACTGCAGATATCAATTAAGCTAAAACTTAGTCCTTTTCCTGGCCAAAGGGCTATAGACAAAAATACTTGTCTCCTGAAATAACACTTCCAACAGGTTTCCGTGCCAGATCACACGTAGCAATGAGCACTTGACAGAGCTTTTATCCACAGCTTCCCTCTCCTCCAGTTACTCCTGTAGCTCCAGAGGGACTTGTGCCTCCCTCTCCCCAGGCTGCCCCACCATGGGTTCTCCTCCTGCTCCTCCACTCGCACTGCAGCTGCATCCCTTGGGCCCTTCCAGCTTTACATGCAGGCAAAGGACTATTTTCTCTGTTGCTAATCTAAAAATGGAAGGTGGCAAATGTGCTTTACATTTTTAATTCCGCACGTCAGTGATGCCAGGCATTAAAACCCAGAGCTGAGAACACTTTGAAAAGGCTCCCAAGAGGAATAAGTAAATGCCAGAGGGGATAATATAATCCATACAGAAAAGGAAGGGGAGGCAGTATTTTGCATTTGGAATCACTTTGCTCTGCTCTTGCTGCCCTAAGATGATAATTAACTATAAATATGTCTCTGCCTAATTGTTCCTTGTACAGGTGTTGCTGCCCCATGTTCACCAGTGGCTGAGGAAGGCATTAGAACATACCAGTGAACTATAGATCCTAAAAGGTAAAATCTTGCCTTCTCTAAGGAGCTTTTAGCCCAGGGAAGGTGACTGATTATTTAAAATGACTTTCACAGGCTTCTCTTTTCCCATCACCCCCATGCTGTCAGAAAGTAATTCTTTCCCGTATTACCCAAGAGACAAGACAGACTTAAACCTGCCAGGGCGAGCAGCTTCACAGCCACTGTGACCCTGGACTCAGCTCAGGTGAATGCCCAGGGCAACCTCCTGGGGCTGGCAGGAGTAAGATGTGAGCTCTAGTAACTAGCTAGCAAGATGGGATCTCAGAAACAGACTTCGACTCTCTTTTTTTCCTTCTCTGAATAATGACTGAAGTGTGAGGAGGGGAAATCCAGCACAATCTCCACTGTCAGTTAGCTGCTTGAGGCTATGACTACATGACACCTTAACCTGCACTTGCCCAGAATGCACACTTGTAGCATTTGTATGACATTTTATGCTTAAGAAGTAGCATATATTTCACTGGATAGAATAAAATGCAATGTTATTTATGTAGCTGATCTTGAGAATAAGAACATTATATTTGACATTTGCAGTCCACTGAAAATATCAAAATGCTATGTTTTCCTAATTACTATCTAGAATGAATATCAGACTCAAGTTCTTCAGTATTCAGCTTCTCATGGATTTTGAAATAGAGGAGCAGAGCCTTCACCCTTACACATCACAGACTGTATTGCCCCATCACTCTCACTTCCAGCTGAGCAGATACACCTTGTACCCACTCTGTTACTCTAACAGGGTCCACACCACATTCAGCACAGACCCAACTGTGTCTTCAGTGGTGCCTTGACCTTATGCTTTCACATGAGCCAAAGTAAAAAGGTGGGCAATGGGTCCCAGTACAATTAGGATGCTGAGACAGGGGCCTGAGAAATACCACTTCTGTTTTTCTCTAGCTTGGTAAAGGTTTGATTTGGAGGGGAATGAATGACATTCAGTTATTTAGCAAATAACCACCATGTATGCCTTACAATCTGCATCTGCTGCTCCCATTTTCTCAGCTGCTGCTAATGCAGCACTCAGCTCTAACCCACCACTCCCAGGCTGACATCAGGCCTGCAGAAGATTTACTTGAGCAATAACACCTATCCCTAAAGGATCATTGCCATCTCCTGCTGTTGGGGGTGGATTTTAGCTTTTGTCCTGGAGATTTGTGAGTAGTTCTAGCCATTCTCATCTCAAATGCTGTGTTCTGCTTTCCACCAGCAGACTGGTACTGTGTACTGGGATTATACACTGCCCTGATGTCCTTCCTAAGCAAAGGCACTGCCAGACCTCTGAAAGTGATACTGTCCAGCAACTGAGACATCTGGTCTTTCAGAAGATTATGTCAGGTAAGAAAAGGAGGATCTTGTTTAAAAAAAAAAAAAGGCTCTAAGGTTGGGAAGAATGGCTTGGAAGTTAACGTTTCCTGACTTCCTAATGCAGAGCAAGGGGTAAATAGTTTTGCTGGTGCAGCTGCTGAGGTGATAGTTACAGACACAGAGACCACGTGCTAGTTTTGACTGTGCATGTTTGAGGGCAAAAGGGAGGGCAGGACTCTTCAAAGTGAATAACGAAGTGCAGCAAAAAATGTTAGGAGCTCTAACATCACTCACCTTTGCTAGATGGAGAGTTTGAATGGTACTGATATTTGATATATGATTGTCACCTGAACACTAAAAGATTGTCTTTAACTGCACCTGTCAAACTCTGCAACTCCTGCATGTTTCTGCACTGCGTCGGTGTGTGGTCTGAGCTTTTTATGGGTAGAGGAGGCAAGAATAGTTAATGGTTGTGGCTGTATTCTGAGTTCATGGATGTATCTGTTTTCCTGGGGTCAGTGGATCTGTTATGGTGCTCAGAGCCAATTCAGAGAGGTCTGTGCTGTACCGTAATATTCTTGACCTGACCTGGCTGGATGGATCTGCAGTATGTAATTAACTTTAAATTGAGGAGTAGAACTAGGCTTTTTGCTTGTTTGTTTGGTGTGTTATGGTTTTGCGTTTGAGGTTTGGAGTTTCTTTTGTAAATCTCTACAAATTCTGTTGTAACTGTTGGGTTAAAGGAAGGCAGCTGGATGCTTTCAGAACCTACCTGTCTCCTGGTTAGATGTTGAATTAGCTATGGGTATGGGAAACTGTAGGGAGATTGTGAGTGGGAAGGCAGGAGACAAAAGCTACGCCTTGCAAAGAAAAGCCTTTAAAAACCCCCAAAACACAAACATGTACACAAAACCACCTCACCCTGAGCTTTCCCTGATTTCAGTTAATGATACTTGCTGCATACTGTGCATCTGCCTGTTAAAACAATATTTTCTCAAAGGAATATCAGCGAGACACATTCTTTCAAAAAAGAAATTCAGCTATTTTCTTTTGACTTTACAGTTCATGGTTAACTACAGTTGTATGTGCGACTGGGGGAAGAAGGGGCTACTTAGGGCAGGAGTTGTGATGTATGAAGCTTTTTGGGTTTTTATTTTACCATTTCTGCAAGAGAGGGGCATTGCCATACCAGTCCCATTGCTGCCCAGTCAAGTGTGTAGCAGCAGCCACTTTCATTTTGTTCCTAAAAGCAAGGTGCAAGATGCTGCAAGTCCAAAAGCATCTAGAATACTACAATTATCTGAAATATTAAGAGATAGCACAGGTATTTCCCCAATACCACATTTGATGCAAATAATTTTTATTTTATTTTTCCCAATTTATTTCTTTTACAGTATAGTAAACTGTAGACCAGTTTCTTCTCTTGCAGACTTACAGTTTCTGGTATGCTATGTTTGATTGCTTGTTCAGTGCTTACTCCCTTCCCCTGAATCAGTTCTGGTTGCTAACTTTTCAGAACCATAATGTTACTGGCAGTCACTCCTGTCAGAAAGCCCTGTCTTTAGCTGTTTAGCAGACTTATTTTTTTCCCCTGTGCAGATGTAAGGAATGTACACAACTGCTATACATTCAGTGCACTGCAATGCCTAGAGTGTCTTACAAAATTATCAGCAACTATGCAGATCCAGAGTGCTGCATTTGCCTCACCACAATTAACCCTGGTATTTTCTACCTTACTGCTTGAAAGATGCACTTACCAAGATCAGCACTGGGCCACCTGCAGGGAACACTGCAAAAACAAAAGTCAGTCTGCCTTTTCTGCACGAATCCCATCAAGCTTGCACGAATTGCGTCACTGAAGCAGAAAACACTGTTCTCCACATGAAAGAAATAAAAGCCGACCAACTTAATGACTAGTCCAGGAAGGAGATAGACAAAGGCTGGAGTGTTAGAAGCAGTTTGCAATACAGGGAGGAAGAACAGGGAAAAAGATGAATGTTTTTAATGGAGGAAATGCCATCCTTAGAATAAATCGTCAGTGAAGCGCATCACTAATTCAATCTGCCCGGCTGTCATAAGCTTCACAGACAGTCTATTGAGCACTACAGAAATGATACATACATTCCTGAGGCCTTATTGTATGAGACAGATTAAGTCAGTTGAGCAATGAAAGATGGGTACTGAGCTGTGCTAAGTTTTCACTGGTGAAGTTGAGGACCACACCACAAGGCTTTTACCAGAGCTAGCTGAGAGTGATATTTCTGCCTTAAGGAAAATCCAGAGGTTTAACAGGTTCCTTTCCAAACGAGGATGAAAAAACAAAATAGCCATTTTTCATGAAATGAAGTATTATGTAGCAGAGAAGGGATGTGAGGAGAGGAAGGAAAGCTGTTCTTTGCTTCTAAGCACTTACAGCCTATTGCAAAAAGAAAGCAGTAGTTTCCTCTTCTTGTCTATGCAGAATAAAACAAGTAATTAGGAGCTTAATTTTAATTAGGCTAAGACATCAGGAGCCTCTTTTAAGGTAAGAAGAAGAAAAAAAAACTGGAAAGCTTGTGGAGCATCCATCGCTGGAGGGCTGTAAGAACAAGTTACGCAAATGCCAGTCAGAAATGGCTGAAGTATGGGTGATTCTTGAAAGAGGAGTAGAGGCCTCTCAAGAGGATTTAGGGAAGCCTTACTTTCTTTTATTTTGGTCTCACTGAAACATTTTATTCCTGTTTACATTTCATTTTAAAGCTCTGAAGTGTTAAGGGGGATGGGGGTTGTTGCTTTATGTATCTGTAAATACTATAACATCTACCATATTACCACTAATTTATCAGATTTGCCATATAAATGGTGATAATTCGTTTAGATAGATATAATTACAGAAAAAGCCATTCACTAATTGCCTGTGAAAATTCTAATTATGTTCTGAGGAAATACGATGCTGACTTTCCAGGGTGACAGATCTTTGTTAATATGAAACACCATCAAATTTCAATTTAATTTTGCATGGTGAAGCTAGGCCTAGTATTACAAAAGGGAGTACAGTTATCAGGAATCCAACTTGAAACACTTACGTTTGAAGAAGAAAGTCTGTAAGAACTGTGTCACCCATAGGCTATAACTGAAAGTTAGACACCTCAGACCTACAGGAGTGAATCTAGTCACCCACTCTGTCACCTTAATGGTGGAAATACAAATCCACAATGCAGCTGGAAAAGTGACTTCCTAAGGGGATGAGATGATGCTGTAGGTTTGCAAGCTCTGTTCCTAGGACTGCTTTATACCTTCAGATTTTTAATAGGGTGTGCCTGAAAGAACAACATCTAAGATGTGTGTTTGAATCTTGTGGGCTAAGACAGTTTCCCAAGGGAGACACTGCTTTTTTCAGTGTCTGTTAAACACATTTGTAAGACTAATTTTTTTTTTCTTTTAATTTATGTTAGTGTTGCTAATACCTTCCTCTAGGGGCCTGTGACATTTTTGATGGACGTGAGCTTTAGTGTTAAACACAAGCTGTGTTTTAAAAGAGGAAGGAGTGAAACTGCATAGCTTTAGTAAGGAGTGGAAAAAGGAGAAATCCTTCCTCTCTTGACTGAGGGAGGGCTTTATGGCTGCTGAGCAACACTGCAGCACCGCATCGCCTCCCTGCTGGGCAAATAAGATCTTGTAAGGCATCTTTGCAAAGAAACTGGCTTAAAGCCAAAGCTTGGTCAAAGGAACCTGTCTTCTTGTGTTTTTAAGTGATTTATGTCTTGATCAAGAGGTGGACAAGTAAGCATTTTCTGTTGTGATGGCTGGTTACAAAACTTGGCTGGAGGATGAGAGATGATACTTTTCCCCATGCTAGGAGGCTTCTGCTCTAGCCAGTAGCCTTGTGTCTGGTTTGTCAAAGCAAAGTCCCACCTTGAGGCAGAGGAGCCTTCAATCCACTTAAGTTACAAATCTCAGTTCACTTTTTTTTTTTTTTTCCCCCCTGGAGCAGGGAGATGGTGATGCAGTCAGTATATATCATTAGAACTCCTGTGCAGTAAGATGCAGCGTAGTACTTGGTAGAGTTTGAGACTGGTAGATGGTGTTGGAGAAAGGAGGGCTCTGTGTCCAGTGCAGGTTTTGCATTGTGGAAGCTCTAAATTCATTCCACAGATTGGAAACATGCTGTTGGTGCCGTGTTGTCATTTGCCTTTCAGGAATTGCTTTTTCATAATAAAAACTAGATTTGTTACTGGGAAACCTGTGACTTTGTGTGCAACAGATTGAACTAAACTGCGTCTTGTCACTGAGTTGATGTATTAAGAAATCCCATACAGAGTATCTGGTGTGCAACTGGTGCCGGCTAATCTGTTTTTACTCTGTCCTCATCTAAATTGCCACCTAGGAGAAGCAGAGGTGTACAAAACACTCTGCCCCTCAGGGACTAGGGTCCTTGGGAAACAACATACCATTTTTTCCATTCTAAGTAACTGCAAGGGTAGGTACATGCTGCAGTGTCAAGGTGAATGGCTGGCTCAAAGACAGACACTTTATTTTGCAGGGTATTGTTTGCTGCTGATGGCAGTTCAGCTAGGTTCCTGGGTGTGAGGGGAGAATTCAACCTCCCAGTGCCCCAAACAGTACTGTTACAAGCTGGGTACCAGGTGAAAGTGAGCCAGAAGACATTAAGCGCTGCTGTCTTGATGCACCCATGCAAGTATCACATATGCTATAGCTCAGCAGGTAAGTCTGGCCATCGGATTAAGACAGACTCCTGCCAGAAAGACTCGCCTGTGGCACAGCAAGATCACTGACAGAATCTGTCAAAGCAAAATATTCCAGTTAAATTTGGTGAAATACAGTGGGTTTTTTTAAATTACAGAAATCTTAGGGCAAATACTTTTGAGGACCTCTCATTTAGTGAAGAGCTTGGATTTAATCTTCAGGGTAATGCCAGCTGCTGACCTAGTTACCATGCTATAGCCAGCTTTAGCAGCATCCCATAGCACAGAGCAAACTGGTTGTACCTTGTATCACAACTGAAGCTGTTCAAAGAAGTTGAGAAAATAAACTGAGATTTAATAGATTGAGCTGACACAGTAAGAACCAGGTGTATCAAAACACAATTTATTCTTAAAATGGCTAGTTTACACATAACAGCAAGAGTTACGTAGGGAAAAAGTGCAATTGGGGAGGAGGCTTATTTCACCTTAGTATTTTTTGTCTCGCTACATTGCAAGTAGCTTCAGACTTGGGATATTATACCTCTTAGCAATGCGCAAAAATGTGATTTATATTTTTATGTTAACACCATTTCTGTACAGCTAAAAGGTATGCCAGTATTCACACCTGCTGAGTATGTATTCGACAATTTCTCATACTAATCTTTCATGAAACACGGATCACCTTTACAGTTTGACAACTCAGAAAGCTAAATTATAAGCATACAGATACAAAATATACATTAGTTTACTGAAGTCTAAAAAAAAACTTCAGAAAATGAGGTACAATAAAACAGAGCAGTTTTCTATTTATGTGCAAGCCTATATTCAGTCTAGAAAAAAACTAGTAGCAACCCTTCTCTTTTAAAGAAATTAGCTTTCACAAAGGGCAGCGAGTTCACTGTCTTCAATATGAAGGACCTTGCCTATGTTACACATTTGTGAAAAGTCGTCACCAACTTTACAATAGGGAGCAGGATATTCAACCATCAGATGCTGTACGAATAGATCAGGTCATGAGTCAAATAATCTAATGCTGCCACAGACCAGGAAGTTTACAGATCACTTCGTCTGTTTTCTCCTCTAACCCTGTTTTTTGGCATGTAAGGTGGTTTCAAAATTTTTTTAAAGGCACATATTTCTTCTAACATTAAAAGATGACCATCTGCCTGCTAAGTGAGTAGGATGATGAAGTCACGGTTATGTCTGTTCTCAAATGCAAGACACTTATTTACAAAGCCAATGAGGACAGAGATGTCTTCCCAAAGCAGCGGTCACTTCCACTACTCACTTTGCATCATCTTCTGTATTCTCTTCTGCATCCCATAGAACTTCTTCTGGGATTTAGATGTCCAAATTTGGAAGGAAGAAATGAGAACATTGTACGTCTCCAAGTTATACAGCACATCCTACCTCTTCCCTTTCCCCACTTTCCACTACCCTCTCCAAATTTCTTAACCTGTATTGAAGGCACAAATCCTAGCCATGCATTCCTATCAGCCTCTGCTACAAGCATGTAGAGGGTCATAGCAAGCCTCCGTCCTGACAGCGTCACCTCATCTCTACTGCACTCCTAATAGATGCAAAGTGAATTGTGATGTTCTGTTCATGTAACATCCTTGTGCACACACAAACTCTCACACATGCAGTTACTACAGCTTGCTAAAATACCACTGCCTTCCATACTTCCTCACAAGAGTCTCTTTCCTAGTGACTCGGGAGAGTCGAGAGCAGAAAGCAAGCAGTGTATACTTAAGATATGGGCATGCTATTTCTATAGCTGATGGCATACACATGGGTTTTGTCTTGGTTTTCTTTCCTTCCAAGGATAAGGTCTGGCTAAGAACTTCAGTAGCATTATATGATTTAGTAAGTCCCACAGACTAGTGAATCTGGATATGTTCAGACAGCCAACAAAACCTGCCAGGTGGTTTTGGTGTGTAGTATGTGAACCAGAAACACTGCTTTGTTGCCAAATGGAAGGATGCTTCCTTGCTATTATTCATCACCAATATGGTGATGAATTTTCAATCTGACCCAAGCTCTGCCACTGGGGAAAGAGACCATTGGACAGCCTTGGACTGCCTAGTTGGTCAGGCTCTCTGTCTTGTCCTCTCCTTGGAGTCTGAAGATCTACACAGTCTTTCTTGGCTGATGGTATTTGAACACCATCAGGCTTCCACTCTGCATGGAGAATCTTATAATTCTGACCCTCGTTATTGTCCCAGAAGGTGCGATCTCCACTTTGGTAAGAAACACAAAACTCTACCTTGTCTTCTGAGGAAATGGCAGGAGGCAAGTCAATGCTAAATGAGAAGGTGTCATTTTCAGAATCGCTGTAAACATTGTTCATGTATACACACTCAACGTCCATGTAGGTCTTCCATGTATCAAAGGTAATTCGAACCTGAACCTTTTTTTCGAAGCTCACATTTTTTACTTTCACAGTGCCTGACAGCACCTTCTCTTGCAGGGTGCAGTTCTCCAGGCAGACCAAGTTCTTCTGCAGGCGGTTCCTGAAGTCCAGGTAGTCAGCTGAGGGCCGAGGGAAACCCAGAATCAAGTTTTTCTCCTCATGTAGCTTTAAGCCAGATGTTATGTTTTCAATGCCTAAGAGGTCAAACTGAAGATCCCAACCAGGGTGCTCCTGGAACTCAGAAAAGGTGTGTATTGCTGTCAGAGACAGCCCCTTTGAGTCTGCAAACACAACTCGCTTCTTGGCTCGAGCTGCTGGGTGATTCCAGTCACTCTTCTGAGCTTCGGAGTCAGTTTTCACATGAAGACATGGTCTAAGAGGTTTGAATCTGTTCACAAAGTTGTTTCTTTGGCAGTCCTCACGGGGGCTGAGAAAGGTTTTCAGTGGTGGAGAGTGGGCTAAGCAAATTCTCATGGCCATGTCCACAGGCATGATGGAGCTTGGCAAGGGTCTCGGGTCCAAGATCTGTATCATTCTGAAAGAAGCAGAAAGACAGGATGTTATTATTTGTTACATCGGGTAAGAAGCTTCTTAAGAATGCATATTTGCTTCATCTGTTTTCTCAATTATTCATGGCCTCATTTTTGCATGGCCTTAAATAATGCAGCCTAAATTAAAATGGACAGCTCAAGCTAAGGAACTAGGGTGAGACCATTCCATCATTTCTTGCTAATTCTTAACTCTTTCAATTCAAATGTACTCCTGTTTGGTTTTTTCTGAACCTCTGAAAAATAGTGACAGCTAATTAAGCACATTTCCTTGAAAACACAGAAAAGAACATTAAACTAACCAGTAAAACATATCCAGTGGAAGTACTCATCCATTTTAGTTTCCCTTTCAGAAACTCTGAGACAGGTCTTAAAATTCCAGCAAGCTGGATCAGCTGCTTCATCTCTGAGCAGAGACAGCACTATATTAAGGAAGTCACCTGTCCCATCATGGCATCAAATGGGAGGCTATGTACCTTGATGAAGAACCATCGTGCTGTGGCTCTGAACAATCATAAATGCATTTGTTAGGCACTCTGGTTTTGGTTAATTCAGATGCATAAAAACACTAAAGCACCTTTGGAAATACTTTCTAGGAGCTATTAACCCAGGTGTAGGTAACTGAGCTCTTTTGCACTGTTAACATTGACTGCTGAGTGAATAGGAGAAAAAAAAAAAAGGGGGATGGGGATGACACTTTTTTTTTTTTTCACTTCATTGTGTTTTAAGAACTGTCTTTAAACAATCTTTTTATAATCCCGAAAGTCCATGCTGAAAACCTACTGCAAGTATTCAACAAGAACACTACAGCTTTATTTGTAAATGTTTATTCATAACCCTCCCTCTCAGACGATGAAATTCACAATTACTATGCAAGAACGCAGCCCCTTCAAAGCCTGTTAGCTTGAATATTTGTAAGAAGGGGCTTCAACTGCAGCACATCCCTTCTGAGAAGGATGCAGTCCTTGCTGGAAATGTGGATTTTTGTTGAGTCATGGGAAGCCAGAGCATTTGCTTTGTCACTTAAATAACTGGCTTTCTCCTTCCCAGGGTTCTCACTGGTATTCCAGAGCCCTGCCAAAAAAAGCAGAATCTGTGCTGGTCTCATAACTCTTCTCCTTGCTTTTTTTATTGTGACGATATTTGCCATAATAAGTAGGACGAGGAGAGTACCAGCATCAAATTAATCAAGTTGTGCTTTGCTTTAATAGGAAAAGAACTAAGGCTTCAAAAATAATCTCTGCAACTTCTGTGACCAGCTCCTGGGACAACTGCTCCTAAACTTTCGTAGTCTCAAAAAATGAGAGAGGAGGAGAAAAAAAAAAGCCCAAAGCAACAGAAAACAACAACAAAAAAAACCCCTAACAACATAACCTGAACAAGGCAGGCTGCTAGAAGAGGCAAAAATGAATTGCCAGCAAAAGATGAGGCAGGTTCAGCAGTATGAGCAGGCACTGCACAAGCAGAAGGACGCTTTTGCATGACCTGTAAAAGCGCAGGAGGGGAGAGGAGGCGAGGAGGGCACGGCAAGTTCTAAGGCTTTATTCCCCTTAAGGCTGACGCCCGATGGCGGCTGTTTCCGCAGGAGCGCACCTGGAAAGGCAGAGCCAAAGCGGGCAGGGGGTAACGCGCGGCCGTGGGCGCTGTCCGGGGCGGGCGGCGCTTACCTGCTGCAGTGCATGGGGCCGCGCCACCGCTGCCGCTCTCGGGGCCGTTCCCCGCCTCGCCCGCGCCGCCGCCTTTATGGGCCCTTCCCGCGGCGGGCGGCCAAGGGGCGGCCCCGGCCCCGCGGGGGTGCNTGCCGCCGCTTCGCGTGTCCCGGCCGTGCGGCAGCCTGTGGAGCGCCGTGTGCCGCCCCCCGCCCAGCGGCGCTCGCCGTCGCCGTTTTCTTTTTCCTTTTTTCCATCTTTTTTTTTCCCTCCTTTTTTTTTTCTTTTTTTTTAAATTTTCTTTTTTTCTTTTTTTTTTATTTTTTTTTTCCCTTCTTTTTTTCTCTCTTCTCCTACCCCAGGCCAAGGCTCAGTGCCCTACTATATTGCCTACTTATCACCAAGGGAACTTACTCGTGGTATTTTCAGGGTTCTCATGTCTTACTTGCAAGTGTTTCAATGGGGTAGCCCAGCAGACCCCTCCCTGTCAGGAATCAGTCTGCCTGACCTAGGCCAGAGGGGACAGGGAGCTACAGCACTGCAGGAACTTGAGCCAACACGGTGCCTTACCCTCTTGTCTTACTTCAGAAAGGCAGGAGATGAGGCCTCAACAGAGCAGCCGCAAGGCAGGCAGGAGATTCAAAGTGGGTTTTCTCAAACACCTGCCTTTTCAAGCAACTGGAAAGCAAACAAGGGTTTGCTACTTGGGATTTCCATGTGAAGTGGATGTTGTTTCACCTGTCAAACTAGCGCTGCTTCAAGTCACAGCTAAAGGATGTTACCTAACGGAACAAAAGTAATACCCAGTTGAAATTTTAGACTGTCAGCTTTGTTGAAAAGGAGCTGGAGCCCTCCATTGTAAGATCATGTTGCTAGGGCCGGAAATCTGTCATCCTGGAATAGAACTGTCCTTGTCCTCAGTGAAAAACTACTTTTGGACATTTCATTTGAACAGTGCTGATGGCTTTTCACCTCCCACACACAGTGATCTGTGCACTGTCTGAAGATGTGACAGGCCTTGCTGTAGTTCCCACATATCCCAACATATCTGTTGCCTGTTTCTAGAGCAAAGGGACAAAAATCGGTAGAATGCAGACTCTGCAGCATTAGCCATAGCAATGCTGTGTTACTGCTGCATCCTGCCTCCCAGAAGGCCCCTTGCACAGGATCCACAAGGCTGACAAGCCCTTGCAGATGCTGGAGAGGTGGACAGCCCATGGATGGCAGTGTGCTTTCTTCTGCAGGCTGTGAGTCACCCAGAGAAGGTCCATCCCCCAGTTACTGCTCTTCAAAGACTATGCTCTGTCTGCTGACTGGCTCTGTGGGTCTTCTGTGGATCAACAGTTTTGTTGTCAGATTCTTGCTGGCCCATCTGCTCTTTCCCAAGTACAACAGATGACTTGCAGTCACCGTATAATATGTGATACGGAGTCTGTGAACTGTACTTTTCTGACATCATAGTTTTTTACCAGTGGATGGGACCATGCACAAATGAACAGCAGGAAGTCCTGTGCTCTACATGAAGCAAAGGGGGCTTACAGTGATGAAGAGATGTTACAGGATTTTTCTGGCTCGCACAAATTATTTTTCTGTTCTTGGTTTGCGAGCAAAAAATAAAAGCTCCACTGCAATGTGTGAGAATTTATCAGGAGATAGTGCATGACCATGGAGGGTGGTAACAGCGACACCTCCATTTTGGACTCAAGATACACAGAAGCAGAGAGAAAAATCTGTCATGAAAGGGCTGGAGAGGGAAGACTTCTGCTGACTGATGCATGGCACATGGATCAGTACGCTGTCTCTGTACATATAATGAGAATATTCATGGGAGAGTAAGACTTCTGTTTCTTAGCTCAGACCCTTGGTGACTGAAGTTCCTGCCTTTCATGCCAGCATATGTCTCTAAGTGTCACACAGATGAAGCCTGAAGTACTAACTGGCAATGCAGACAAGGTTTTAGAAAGTACTGCTCTGTTCCCTGGCACCAGTTATTCAGGTTGACCTTCCCCAGTCCTCCACTTCTCCAGTCACATCCCTGCTTCTCACATCCTCTTCCTCTCCTTTCCCATCTCCATCTTCCTTATCTCCTGGTGACTGCTGGCTCCTCCTGAAAGGTAGATGATATATTCTCATTGTTTGCCTAGGGAAAATGCTAGAAAGCAGTACCTATGCTTTGGAAACCTTGCTAGCTGCAAGGGTTTTATTTCTCTTTAGGAGAGCTACAAATACTTCCAGCCCCAGCTGCCTGCCTGGCAGCGGTAAGCAGGGCCCAACAGCCCCCATGGGCATAAGGGAGGACTGAGCACATGGCTGGCACTTACCAGATCTCCTCTATTTCCCTGTTATAAAAAAAATTAGTGAATAACTCCAGAGAAGTTTTATGAACCTGTGCTACTCAAATCTTTCTCCATGCAGCTTCCCCCATAGCACCACTTAGCTGGGCTGCTGCGTTATTTGGGAGCATGTGCAGCACCTGGGGCTGCTATATCACACTACCTCTGGGCAGGCATTAAATAAGACCTGGGAAAATATTTTATTCCATGCCTGAAGCCTGCACAAAAGGACTCGCCCCAAGTCTTTTGCTACACACACTTCTGCTACTGTGCAGTAGCTCATTGCACTGTTTGCTGCTGTAAAACATTTTGTTCCTGTTGTGTCAAAATATCTGTTTTGCCAAACTCTGAAAACATCATGAAAGATTATTTAAGGTGATACACTTAGCAAAAAAATAGTGGTGAGATACAGAGCCTTTCACAGGCAGATCATTGCCCAAGTCAGTAAATATGGACTGGAAACAGCAGCTTCATGCCTACTTGGTAACCTGGAGCATGTCCATGGCCGCAGAGTGGTGTTGCAGTTTCCGGTTGCCAATACAAGCAGAGCACGCTGTGCAGAGCCAGGGCAACTCTTTCCTCATCCAAGGAGACGCCTCTGCATCAAGGCAAACTGGTGGGGTTACCTGAGGTAGCACACCAGTTTGCACTGTCAATGATGGCTCCTAGTTGCACTTTTTATAGAGGACTCAGGTTTCCAGCTATTTTGGTTCAGCAGCTCTCCTGTCATCGGCAGCTTAAAAATGTAGATCCGTCTGTCTCACCTTTCAAATAGGGCTGCTAAAAGGGAACCACCAGAGGAAAAAAATCATTGTCTTACTGTGCATTTTATAGCACTTTGTGCCATATCAGCTTTCCTGACATTTGTAGGTGCACATAGAAGCAATGGCAGTAATAGATATATACATATATAGGAAGAGGCAGTGTTGTTTATAAAATCAAGCCACATGATAGGGGGTTGTACCTCCAACTGCTTCTGTAACATAGAAACCCAGACTGACCACCTAGACTAATTCTTCATACTTTTCTGAAATCATTGAAGCTGAAATGTAAGAAGCTAATTGCAACAAGTCAGCTACAGTAAATATAGTTTTAGTATTTTCACCATAGTTTTGGTAAACTTTAAACATATGTTTTTAAAAATAGTTTGCAGCCTAGATTATGATCCAGAGGCAAAGTAAGGCACAGGCTCACTTTTGCAAGGAGTTCACTGAGGTTACTCGGTGACAAGCAGGCATTTGGGTTCACACTGTTCTGTTCAAAGACAAATATATACTATTAGCTCCACAGTGAATGCTTTTATATGTGCACGACCCTACGGGTCTCGCTGTTCTTCACCTGTCTAAATTAACCAACACTTTTCAATCAGCAGCTCTGAGTGCAGATAATGAGCGATTGTGCCTTTCTGTCAGCTATCGGGCAGCAATGCACTGCTTTGGTCATTTGTTGGCTCTGGTCATTTTATGGCAGAGTAGAATGAAAGAGCTGATTTTTTCAGTTTGTGTTCTGAAACTGAGTAATTAAACAAGGTTTTTGTGGTTTACTTGGACTTTATTACTTTCAGGTTGCTGTGGCCCTTTGCAGTTCTCCTCCACAGCTCCAGGAGGGAAAGAGGTACATTGCAGTTGAGGATATAGAAAGAATTGAACGGCCTTTGGCATTTAACTGAAGCCTTTTGAAGCGAAGATAAGCAAGCATGTTTTCAGAGTGAAGTTAAGTCACAAGCACATTTACAGGAGAAAAGTCCAGAGAGAAAAAAATATAAATCTCCATTTCACTTGCATAGTAATGCATCCCTTGAAAAACTGTTGCTGGTTGCAGAGTGGGAGAGCAATGCTATTATGGCTCAATGCAGTTGCAGTATGCCATTTAACAGGGAAGATTTTATTTTATTTTGGGCTTGCGATTAAAATAAATTACTAGGACAAAGGTAAAATACTGGGGTTACTAGAAAACAGAAAGCATCCACCTTCTTTTGGCTGGCACATATTTGGTTCCTGCAGCATCACTCAACACCTGTGAATGAAGGAGAGCTTTAGTGAAAGGTTATCTGTGATAATAGACAGACATGGCCCGTTAGGTCAGAGGACAGTGCTGTCACACAAGGTTTACACCAGCCTTTTTTTTTTTTTTTNGGAGTTCTTCTGTTCGATATTCGTTCTCTGCTACTAGAACTAATCTTTGTGTGTACTATCTATGAAGCTGGGCAGCAGGTTTGTATGAATGTGGCTGTGATGCAAATAGTAATTATTCAGGTACACAGCAAGGCTAGTGAAGTCCAAACCAAGTTGGGCCTGTAAGCCTTAGAAAAAATAAAGTCAGTGATTTATCTGATGAAATACAGTGAGCAGAAGTCTTATTTAGTCTTAGCAGAAGGTTATTATCTTTGCTTGCTTCTCAGAGCCCTTTGATGAACTTTACAAATTCCTGATGGTTATGGATATATACTGAGGAAACTTGTCCTGGGAAACTCCATTGTTGTTTCAAGGATTTCTTCAGCACTGACACATTCCGTATGAGGAAGAAATAAGTTTTTGACATTTTTAGAATTTTTATTACCCCATTCCTTGTGGTTCAACCAGACCTAACATGCTCCAGCCTGTGGTATCTCCTCACCAAGAGAACATCAATCACGTGCGACCATTTGTTAAGAGACAAAAGAAAGTCTAGGAAAAAAAAAGTATTCCAGTGCCCACAAAACTCTTTTTTATCATGATGATACTGCTATATTTTGGGAAACTCTGAAATCATTTTTTGTTGGTACCATTCACAATGAAATTGCTGCTAAACCATGTTTATTTGGGATATGTTGCTTTTGGAATAAACTTTTAACTCTGAAGGATAGAAGGTAAAAAATATGATGAAACATTTTGAAAAGGCAAAATGACATCGTGTTGGAGATGGGAATAGTAAATTTTCAGAAATGTTTAACTTTTCCAGGTATTTCACTGTTAGCCAATGTTTGAAAACTCAGACTTTGACAGTAGATCACTTTCCTGCTCACTTGCAGCTTGCTTGCAGAAATTGGGCCTTTTTGCAGATCTGCCCAGCAGAATACACCCACTCCCTAGAGACAGGGGCAAGCGGCATGCAGCCAAACTCACTGAGAGATTATGCAAAGATGGATGGGGTTGATGCTCTTTTGCAGCAATTATAAGGATAATCAGTCTCACCAGGAGACAATGTAGGCCTAATTCTTTAAGCACTGGCAGGGGGTCCAGGTCTGGTTCTTTTAAAGTCAATAACAAAAGTTCTTGCCAGAACTGGATCTCAGAACTTTGTAAGGTTAAATTCAAAGACATTTAAATTTCAGGCATTTAAATTCCTAGAAACTGAAAGCTTTGTACTGATTTAGAAAATAGAAATTGATTTAAAATGTCTAATCTTATTAAGACTGATTAATGACAGATTAGTCAATGGTAGATGAGTCATCACTTTGGAAATGTATAGTGCAAGAGAAGTGCATTGCTCTCTGAAACAACTGACATAGAAAAGGCAAGAAAATGTATCTCAGGTTGCTCAAATGTTTTGCATAATATGATTATATTAAATTCAGGAATTTTTGAGCGAGATTCCCTTAAACAGTTTTTGTGCAAAATGCAGCCTTTTAAAAGTATAATTTCTTTGGTTATATGTAGTAAGCAACAGAAAATAATGACAATACGATGTTACTTATAAATTGCTGCTACTTAGAATAAAAAGGGAAAGAAAAACTGAAAGAAGTAAGAACACGAATCTAGGTATTCATTCGTGGAATAACCTGAATTATCAATGAAGGATTCACAAAAGTGCAGGGGAAAACAACAACAACAAAAAACCCACACACAAACACACAAAAAAACCCCAACATATACATATGTTTTATATATGAGTATAAATCTGGCTTATGAATGCAGACCAGTTTTTTGATAATGCAAAAGCCCTCCTAGATGTCTGAAAGAAATGCAGTATTTCAGTATTTTTTGCAACTACATTGCTTTTCTCGTTATTTTTCTATTCGGTGGTTGGTTTTTTCATTTGGTTGTTTGTGGGTTTTTTTTTAACCACAAACCCAAGAAGGTTGAATCTTGAGATTCTGTGGCCAAATATTTCATCAATACTAAGCATTTTGTTATGTATATGTAATAGGTGTTTATTCTCTAGTGTTTTTCCTAGGCCTAGGTGGAGGAATTACCTCTACCGATCAGTAGTCTTTTCTAAAGGAAACAGTAAGTGAAGTGCTGCTTTGTGCAATTGGGTTTATGTTTAATCCTGTGTGAACAAACAAATGTTGGTTGAGTTGAAACTTCCATGAGCTATGTGGGAAGTATTCTAGTTCTTTGCAATCTTTCAAGCAAAAATGTGATTTCTTTATGCACATGTGAACAATTCCTTACAGCCTTGCAGGAGCCATATGATTTTTCAATATGATTACTACTCCTGTAAGTCTTGAATGAAAACCTATGTCCTGAATGAGCATTGCTATATCTGACAGCAGCCCAGCTAACATCTGCAATATATTCACCCAGAGTTTTTAGAAGCCTTTGAAGGGTCTGAATAATGCTTCTTTTCTTGTTCTGCCACCCAAGAGACATGATCCATTCCTGTACTTCAGGTTCTCTTACAAGGTTATTTTTTTTTCTTACATATCACAAGGGAAGAACAGGGCTTGGAAATCAGTCCAGTGAAATTCTGTGTCAAGTTTTTCTTGGATTTGCTATGTGGAGGAAAAATCTCCCCTATGGCATAGGTCTAAGAGATAAATGAACCTTTTCTCTTTCAGATTTAGCCTGATTTCTAATCACTGCAGCCATAAAATTAGAGTTTCCCAGGATCTTACCTAGTTATCCTTTTTGGATGCACAACAGATATATGTATATTTCCCCAATTTCACAGAGGTCAAATTTCATGCAGAGATTTATTTCATTTTTACATTTACTGGAAAGAATTAAGATCTTAAATCCAGGTACTGTAACAGCATCAGTCTTGTTTCATCCTGCAATGGGAGGGGAAGTAGTTAGGGTCTCTGAGTATAGAAAGATCTGTGGCCTAAATAACATATTTGCAATAAACTGGTTTCCTTTGATTATTCTTGGATGCTGCTTCCTGGAACACAGAGAGTTTACTGTCAAAATGTGCTTGCTCCATATATGCATTAATGCTTACAATAAGTTCTGCAATCTTTAAAATAGATTTAATTAATGGGAAAAATCTTGCATGCTTCTCTGGAGAATTACAGTCATAGAATAAGAGGTTGCAATGGACCAGTCTCCTCCTCAAAACAGGACTAGCTTCAAAGTTAGATCTGGCTGTTCAGGTTGCTTGTCCAGCTGAGCTTTTAATACCTCCAAGGACATAGAGTCCTCAGCTTCTCTAGGCAACCTGTGCTCGTGCTTAACCACTCTTGTAATTTTTTTTATTTATCTGTCTGGAATTCCTTTGCTGCAACACATGACTGCTTCCTTTTTTCCTTTTGCTGTATGTCTCGGGGGAAAGTCTGGCTCCATCTTCTCTCTGCTCCCTCTTCCAGTAGCAGGAGGCTGCACTCTGACCCACTGCTGCTTAGCCTGTTCTTCTGCAAGTCAGGCAAACTCAGCTGCCTCAGCCTCATCTTGTGCAGCATGTTACAGTCTCCTAACTGTCTTGATAACCCTCCACTGCTTTCACCCCAGTTAGTCTATGAGATGTTCGTATTGAGGGACCCAAAATTGGACACAGTTCTCCAGATACAGCCTCACAAGTGCCCCATGAAGGGGAATGATCGCTTCCTTTGGCCTTTATTTCAGGATTTTAAACAAGATCCATGGTGTTCTCTTATAAACAGAACACAAGCAGAACTTCTTTCTTTGCTGTAGCAAAGCCTCTGGTTGATATACAGGTTGATATAGAGAAATCTGTGCAATTTCTTCAGGGCTGTTTGGTTTGTTTGGGAAACAGCAGTTATCAGTATTTTGGTGTACAGTTACTTTTTATTTGTGGGTGGGGGAATTCTCTTTTTATCACTCTTTGTGCAAAATCTGGTAGTTTTTGAAATCATTCTCTCATATATGATTACAGTTATCTATGGAAGGGATATTGCACTTCTGTACACAGACTATTGCAATCTTTCTCTTAGGCCTTCAGGACTTTTAACATCTCTCTCCATTTCCAAATGACACCTGTTGACATTTATCTGTAAAATTAAAAAATTAAAAAAAAAAAAAAAAAAAGTTTTCCCCAAAATGCTGACGTAAACCATTTGCTTTGCTTGCTGCCATGGATAGGCCAACTTCAAACCTCTTTGGAGGCTTTTGCTCTGACACTATATCTTAAGATCTTCCACATCTTTATTTCCATCTTCCTATCTCTTCTTTCAATTCATTTTGGTTATGTGACTTCTGATGCTGTTGATTTATATTTTACATTGTCATACTTTCTGGCTCCAAGTCTATTAAACTGGTTCACCACACTTCCACTTTCTTTATCTTCTACCCAAGGCTTATTGCCCTGTTAGCTTAGCAAAAGCCACTGATTTTCTTTACTATTTTACCTCATCTCATTTAAGTAATCAGACTGTGACAACCTCTCAGTTTTTCTTTCTGAAGCCCATTAAAAAGGCATCTAATGCAAAAAAACACAGCTTCTCTTTCACCATGCTGTTCCTACACCACACCAACAAAGATTTGCTTTAAACTATTTAAGGCTGCTCAAATGCTCATCTAAGCCACACATGTTCTTGCTGACTAGTTCTCTTTAGCCACTTTTTGTTAACCATGCAACTGGGTGGACCTTGTTCATTGAGCAAAACACAGTTCATGCATTAACTTCATCTAATTTGCACTGTGCTGCAAAAGTGTAGATCCCACCACAGTGACACTAACAGATATTTGCTAGTCATATGGTATTATTTAAGGGTATGAGGAGTTATTTGAGAAGTTTTGTCTGAAAGAGAAAGCACCAAATGTGTTGAGTAGGAAAAGGAAATATGTTTTTTTTCCCAGATAGTGAAAAGGAAAAAGCTTCTCTTACCCATAAGTAGTTAGAAATTTTTCTTTGTTGCAAAATTGGAATGTTTAAAAGAATAAATGTTCATCAGAGTTTTTCTTGGAAACATAACTTAATAATAGTACCACACAACAACAACAACCACCCTTTCTCTTTGTCTTTATCAAGGAGTTCTACCAAGGATCCCTTCCCAGAGAATGAGATTAGACAGAAAATAGCACATGGCATGGGTTGCATGGCATTCATGTCCTTTTCCTGGGGTAGGGAAAACCCTTTCTAAAATTCCTGATCCTTTTTCATATGCCTATATATTTCTCTGCAGTATATTTACATATGCAAAACTGCCTAACTCTGACAGGTGAGACTGAGAGAGGATTCCAGTTGAGGCAGTTCGCAGGCTGTCAACAGGGCAGCAGCAGGCTTTCTCCTGGGCCAGCAAGTCCCTGGCCATATCAACTGGATGTAACAGGAGAGGAAGTTGTGATTCTCTCCTTTGGGAGTAAGGGAGGGAAGCAAAATATTTACAAAATAAAGCTTAATAAATCTGTTTCCATCCAACCCAGAATGCTAACTTTCTTAAACTCTCCGTCCCCCAAAGGAAAGGAAAGTTGCTCCATTTGTAGCTTTTTTCTCAGGGTACTCATAAAGACGGTGAGCACGAGAGAAAATAAATTCTGGCTCTGTATAAAAATGGTAGCGTAGAAATGATGTATCCATTGTATTAATGCCATCATGCATTACACATTTGGCTTCTCCAGATAATAGCAATACTCATAATTCATACAGTCTTTATTTGAATATCCCACGAAGAAGGTATTTAAGCAGAAACTTCTCTGCTAGTCATAGCACAGTAATGTTGAAAGTGTGATGGGGTGTTGGTCAATGGAATGTCTCTGTTTTAGAAATGACACCTTATTATCAGGGCTGCTAGGTCCAAAATCAGGTTATGAGTGCCCTGCAGATATACCAGAAAATAAAATAGTATACCTGGCCCTTTTATGTAACACAACGGAAGTACAGATAGAGGAAGAGAAGTGATGATTCATTATCTGTTCATCCAAAAAACAAGATTGCTGATTCATATGCTACATCCTAAAGGTTCGCAAGTCTAAACATACTCTTGACTACAGTCAAATCTCTGTAAAAAGATGCTGTGCACAGGAGCATGCCCATGTGTTCTGTCATTGATCTTGTTCTAAATCAAAGGGTCTAGATCAGCCTTAGACTCATGGGTATGTTAAGTCTGTTCTAGTATGTCCTATTTCTAGCACCCCTTGTTATAAGCTTTATAGGCAGTATAGCATTAGTTTTGTCCCCTGTTTTTTTTAATGGCATATAGAACTTCGAAAATACATAATATAGTCTATACCACACTATAGCTTTTGTAAATTGCATTCCAGGCTCATGCTTGTGCCCTGTTTTTTTGTGATAGCCATATACAAAAATGAAGGCAAATTAATCCCTCTTGCAGGTAAAGGTTGTTCTGTCCAAGGCAGGGAGCTTCCTGAACTCAGACATCTTTTTTTTTTTTTTTTAATTATTATTTTCTACATCAGTTTGTTGAAATTGGCAAAACCTTTTTACTAACATTTTTATCAAAAAAGGCATGAATATTTTGTTTAAACTGTGTAAGCCTATTAGAGTTGGATGCAATGTTGATTAAAAACAACTATGCCTAGCGAAACTGCAGATTTTCTGAAAAAAACATGAGACCTACTCCAGTGTAAGCACATTGAACTAGTGTGAAGTGATGAATAACTTGTTACCATATAAATATAGAAGGTCCCTGCCATGATTTGCCAGCTGACATTTCTAATGATAGGTTCTCGGCTAAGTTAACTGAGTTATTCCTCTTGCTTTTCATGGGTCTTTGAGGTCTTGTGTTCTTAGGATCATTTCCTTTCTTTATCCATATGAAATTGAAAGAGTAATTATACTCCTGAAGATCTTTCCCTGAACAACGGTAACACAGTCAGCGTGTAACCCTTACAATGCAAGTAATAACAAGGGTAGAAACTCCCACTTGAAACTCCTACTACCAGTCTTTTCTTGATGGGGCAAGGAGATCCTTAGAAAGCCATTCAGTGGGATGTGCTCACTTTCTATTTTCACTGTGCATCAACCCCACAGCCACAATAGTTCGCACAAATTTAACAGAGCATGAGGTTCTATTGAATACGTGGGTTTCTGTATTTCAGTGCCAATACAATTCGATCAGCTTGCATGGCGATAACCAACACCAATCTGTTGCAATACTGAAAAGAAACACCATAAAAAACCTGTGATAGTTTCAAGAAGTGTTGCCTAATATTTATTTTATCTGTCTGTATTGCTTATGGAAGAAGAAGTGGTTCAGCAGACCAGCTGAGCAAATCTGCTACTTTCCCTGCAGATTAATATTGGTATAAGCTTCACAGCTGAATGATGATGTTTTTGTGCCTTATCAAAAGAGTCATATGGTCAAAGATCTAAAACAAGGAACCTAGAGCAAGACTTTCTAGCAGGAGGGAAAGGAGACTTACGTATATACCACACTATGTACACTCCAACAACCTGTAGCCCAACTACTGTAGAATTCTCTGAGCCATTGTTATGTTGTACAATATTTTTACTGTTTAGTCAGAATACTTTTGGCATGGTAAGACTACTGAAACATATTATGACTCCAGTGCTGATATATAGCATCATATCTAAAACCAGTTTTCTTCCTTTTTAAGTCTTATGAGTAGATGAGTTCAATTACCTGCTGAGACTTCATTCTTGCATATAAATTGACTAGTCACCCACCTTAAATTTGTCTTTGGTAGCCTGGCTGAGAAGGCAGGTGATAGGATGGCTGATGCAAGAAAGTGTATGCATGGATATAGAATGGGTAAGAGAGCAATGCACATACCTTCTGAGAAAACGCTTAGTTTGCCTTTTTTTTTTAATCTGAAAAATGAGGAACTCATTTCCTGCCAGGTGACAGTGTTGAATAGGAATGTCTAGAATTATCTATTAAATTGGGTCTAACTTAGAGGAAGAGAGCAGGAGGAAATGGTGATAATAAAAAATAGATGCCAGGCTAGGAAATAAGTTAAGCTGGAGGCTCCGTTTCTCAGAGGCTTTGTTCTGCCTCTGAGCAGTATCCCAGAATGGGTACTGACACAGCACTTTTCTATGGTGTCCTACACTTTCCTCAAAGGAGAACCAGAAGAAAGCACTATCAGTTCTCGTTGGTCATTTTGTCCCATCATATATGTCATAATTTAAAAGTAATATGTGCCAAGAGAGGACTAAACAAAAATATTTTTATTTAGATACATTGTTTAAATATGAAGGGAAATTTTAAGTCTTTATAAATTCTGTATTTTTCACTGCAGTTAAGCGTTTTGCAGGTGCATTTGATTTTATCCAAGCATCACTACTCTGGCAGAAATTTCCCCTTTGATTTTATTTTAAAAACACATTTCAGTGTCCTTGAGCAGTGCTAAGCACAAGGGCCCTAATTCAGAGGTGATGATGGCCACTGCCCCTTCTTTGCACTGTTCCCTTCACCTTGTGCCTCAAGTGATGTAGCACAAGTGTTAGAAGGTGAGAGCTAAAACGGTGCATGACATTTTAAGAGGCACATTTTCCTGCCATCCCATTCCTCCTCCTGCTGCTCTTTTTTTTGTCCCTGCAGTTAGAGAAACTGTGCCAGTCCCGAGCACATGTAGCTGCTGTGTGTGCCAGCCCCGGGGCTGGGCTCACATGTCCGCACAACAAACACTCCCCGGTTGAAAACTTGTCACTGAATTGCAGCAAGGACAGGGTGCTGGAGGGAACAGAACAGGGGACTCAGCCTGCCGTTCTTGCCTCTCCTGAGGACATGAGGGGAAGGGATCAGATCCATCCTCACCTCCTGTCACCTGTACTGACTCAGTGAGTTTTTCTAAATTCATTTTGGTTTCTAAATTCATTTGAGGCTTGCTGAAGCCACAGCAAGACTTCAGATGAACTACCTTGCCCTGAAAAATTACTGGGAACAATCATGTTCTTCATTACAGCTGAGTATCAGCTTAAAAAGTTAGCAGCCTGTCAGCTCCAAAGTGGTGTCTTGCTGTCAGGGTGCTATTAGATGTACCACGTGATACCACATCAGATGCGAAAACAAGGTTTGCGTGTCAGTGGGTCTACTGCAAGCAAGCTCAAAAACAGCGGCTCAAATGCACAACTGTGAACATGTCTTCTAAAGGAAAGGGTCTAGATCAAATTCTGCAGCAATTTAAAGATAGGAGGGTGTTGGTTTCATATATATAAATGTGTGTGAGTGATATAAGGTAGTAAAAGGCACATAGCAAAAGAAAAGGGCATACGAATAAGTCCCTGCAGGTCACTGTGGTCTTGCTTTGAATTTTTTCTGAATTTAGCCTGGCATGTCAAGTCACTGTTTCAACACAGTGCAACACAACCTGCCCATGCTAAGCTGCAAACCTAAAAACCAGCTCCTCTATCTCTGTCATATTTTTCCTTGTTAATTACTTGATGATTTAAAGCTTTCTGATCACCGATGGAAAAACTGTGAGTTAGTAAGCTGTTTAGAGATCCCTGGATTGAAAGGCAAGATGTGAAATGAGCACTAGTCAAGATACCAAGAAACTGGGAAAGGTCTTTCCATCTTTTGTGATCAAGCCCAGGGAAAGGTGTTCTTGTTTGTCTTCTCACAAACGTATTTTTCCTATAAGAGAAGCAATGTAAATTTTCCTATGAGGCAGACACAAAGTGCAGATTATTGACACAAACTGGTGAAAATATTCCCCCACACCCCGCCTTGAAATTACATGACATTTTTAATGTATTCACTGTTTTTTGTTCTTTGGGATTCTTAGTTAACAATTATGCTAATGTTTCTATCCATTAATTTTAAGTGCCCCAGTGTTCTGCAAAAGATCAAGGTATAAAATTGCCTGCATTCAGTATTACAAGGTAATTTCTGAGCCACGTTTCTAAGGCAGCTGTTATCAAAATGAAAGCACCATTTTGGCCTGAAAAATCAAGGTCTTTCACTGATTTAAAATTTTTGTTTTGAAACTTTTTGACACATCATACACATCATGTTTGTGTTGGTTTCTCTTCATTCAACTTCTTTTTCCCTGAGCAGTGGGCATAAGGCAGGATTTCCAAATGGCACAGACTGTGTTCCAAGATATATCAGAGTGCTTGGCATCAGAAGTAAAAAAAAGCAGCTGATTTGCCAGTACTCACATATCTAGCTGTTTTACACAACTCCTCACAATATAGATACAGGGGTGCTATATCAAGCTTCAACACAATGTAAGTTTGGAAGCTCTGTCTAGGGAGTATGAAGTCACCTAAGCTTTCACATTTGTGCTGGGATCATCTGGAGCAAAAAAAGGGGTTTAAAAGAGGACACTGGCACTCTGCCTAAGAAAAAATAACTGCTAATAAATCCTCTGTCTAAAGTACTTGGACAAAGCATAACTGAGAAATTAAAGAAATCTGTAACCAGGCAATTTCAAAATACAAACATAGACAATCTTGGATTTCTTGCTTCTTCATAAAGAATAAATATAATTCTGAAGTAGTTCAGTAACTAAAGGTCACATCTGGTTCTTTAGGCTTCTCTTTCCTAAAGGATGAGTTTCAGTGCTGTCCCAAGCTGACTTCTGTCCATACATACAGATCTCTAGCTTGAGTAACACTATGAGCTTGGCTTGTGTGGGAGCATAGCTTGGAGTTCATGCATTTCTGATGCTCAGACCAATAATAATAGTAAGGTTATGACTACTCCTTACTGCCAATATAGCTACTTGGGGGGGTTCTAGTATCGCTTTGCAGCACATCAACTTTTATTTAACTCTTCTTTCATTCTTGAGTTAACTCTTTTACCACCTCTACAGTGAACTCTTCTACCATCTCTACAGGTGAATTACCTCCATAAAAAAGTCAAAATAGCTGTATATATGCTGCTTTGAGAGAGTCCACACAGCAGTGCTGCACTGCCTGTCCATCTGCAATCCATCTTGCTGCCTCACAAGTTGCTTGCAGCCTTTGTGGCCTCAGGTGCTGGACTCAGCACTGTGAGGGAGCAGCTCACACCATCTCTTAGCCACTGCTTCCAAATTGGCATCTGAATGAAAAGATTGTCACTTTAGAGCGTGGCCTCAGGGCCATCAACGCATAACTGAGGTGTAGCCAGTATGGTTTCCCATAGCTTTTGTCAGCAATGTAAGTAGCATGAATACTTGTTTAATTTCTTTCTATTCTGAAGCATAATGTCTCTGATTTCACAGAATGTCAGGGATTGGAAAGGACCTCAAAAGATCATCCAGTCCAATCCCCCTGCTGGAGCAGGAACACCTAGATGAGGTTACAGAGGAAGGTGTCCAGGCGGGTTTTGAATGTCTCCAGAGGAGGAAACTCCACAACCTCCCTGGGCAGCCTGTTCCAGTGTTCTGTCACTCTCACTGAGAAGTTTCTTCTCAAATTTAAGTGGAACCTCTTGTGTTTNCTCTCGACCTACTAACCACCCCAGTTCTAATACACCCCAGGATGCCATTGGCCGCCTTGGCCACAAGGGCACAGTGCTGCCTCATGGTCATCCTGCTGTCCACCAGGACCCCCAGGTCCCTTTCCCCTACACTGCTCTCTAATAGGTCATTCCCCAACCTATACTGGGACCTGGGGTTGTTCCTACCCATATTTCATATAAGAACTGGTTCTTTTCTTCAGGGGCTTATTAAGTACGCCTTTCAAGAATGTTATGAGCTAATTATTAGAAGCTAATTATTACTAGAAGGGGGGTGGTTAGTAGATCGAGAGAGGTCCTCCTTCCCCTCTACTCTGCCCTGGTGAGACCACATCTGGAATATTGTGTCCAGTTCTGGGCCCCTCAGTTCAAGAAGGACAGGGAACTGCTGGAGAGAGTCCAGCATAGGGCAACTAAGATGATTAAGGGAGTGGAGCATCTCCCTTACGAGGAAAGGCTGAGGGAGCTGGGTCTCTTTAGTTTGGAGAAGAGGAGACTGAGGGGTGACCTTATTAGTGTTTATAAATATGTAAAGGGTGAGTGTCACGAGGATGGAGCCAGGCTCTTCTCGGTGGCAAACAATGATAGGACAAGGGGTAATGGGTTCAAGCTGGAACACAAGAGGTTCCGCTTAAATTTGAGAAGAAACTTCTTCTCAGTGAGGGTGACGGAACACTGGAACAGGCTGCCCAGAGAGGTCGTGGAGTCTCCTTCTCTGGAGACATTCAAAACCCGCCTGGACGCCTTCCTGTGTAACCTCACCTAGGTGTCCTGCTTCGGCAGGGGGATTGGACTAGATGATCTTTTGAGGTCCCTTCCAATCCCTAACATTCTGTGATTCTGTGATTCTGTGTAATAATCGAAGTACATAATAAATCTGTCCATAGATAAATAAAACAGTATGGAGGAATCTTAGCTAAGGGAACCTATAGTAAGATTGATTCATTCATTTCTCTATCTCTTCTGCCAGTGCAGGATTTCAGGCCTCTCCCAGCAGAACTGCCTGACACAGAAGCAAAGCCTTTGTTTCCCTTTCCTGTCCTAAAGGGACCAGCAGTTGGCTGGCTTATTTAGCAAAACATTTAGGTATGTTTCTGAACTTCCCATACACAGATATCTCTATGTAAGTCAACATAATTATTGAAAACACCATAATATTTTGCTAGCCAGAGCTTAGCCATCTAGGAGAAAAAAACACTGGTTTAGCTCTTAGCTAAGTTGGGCTACACCTACAGGACTCCATGAAATCTCTACTAAAAGCAAAGCAGTTCTCCCCCAGAAGCTGGTGTTGCCATGCTGTTGGATGCAAGGGACAGTTTCTACTTCCTACTCTCCACAAGGTGAGCCCACCCTTCCAGAGCTGCCCTCTCTGTGCTACCTGATTAGCTGCCAAGTCAGAATAGCTCAGAAAAAAAAATTATTTTATTTGGTTCCAAGTTCATTTTACTAAAAGCTATTTTGGCTAAAATGGAGGACTCCCCAGACTTGGTGTTTCATTAGTGTCATCATTGTATCTCAGATAAAATGTTAGTAACATGAGGCCAGGCGTGTATCAGTTGTTCTAAGAACAGTCTGCACTTCAATCACCCGAATATTTGCTAGAGCAAGCAGGCTTCTTTCAGATCACTCACTCTAGCTATAAAATGGGAAACTGATATTCCTAATAAAATTATTAGATGCTGCTATAGTCTGAAGTGTCTGAACAGAGAAGAAAGTCCTTGAGTCATTTGTGTACTCTGCTACGTATGTGTTCATAAGTTCTACAGTGCTTGGCACTGTTCTGAGTACACGGCTGACATTAGGCACTTTGCTGATTGTTTCAGACTAACTCAAATTATAAAAATTATTTGTTTGCCTACAATTAAAGATCCCTAATAGCTAGCTTGTATTCCAAATATTTTTTTCAAGGAATATAATTTATCGTGGGCCAAATACAAACAAGGCTAGCTTCTGTCCAGTGCTTATCTGTTACACAGGATTTTTGTTTACAGGCTAAAAGGGCCACAAAAATGGCTGGGTGCCATGTCCTCACCTACATTGCAAGGGCTGTTCTGGTCCACACTGAAGAGTTTCCATACATGGACAATACCAAGAATGACAGCAGTAGCTCTGCTGCATGAGCTGTCCAGACAACAAAAAAAGAGGATCTTCAGTGTAACTGTTTCTAAAGAAAAACAGTTACTAACCTACTGGGAGAAAGCTATTTCACTGTCACATGCCTATGGGGCATTTAGTTTGTGTCATATATATTGTGTTCAGAGAGAGTATTTCAGATGTCTTCAAGGTTTTAAGATCTTAATCATGCCCACTACCTCCCACCAATCTAATTTTCCATTCAGTTGTTTCCAGTTTTTAAATTGTTTTGGTTATGAGTTAGATCTGAAAAGTAAAATAGGCTCCCACTGGGCTCGTACTGGAGATCCCATCTTGAAGATGAAAGACCCTGGCCAGATGGGGGAAATAAGTGAGAAGGAAAGGAAGAAGGATGACCACTCACTCTACTGGAGGGATTCCAGAGTGACAGAGCCTGAGATATATTTAGTTTTAACCCCAAGTAACCTTGCTGTTGAAATGACATCCTGTGTAACTTCATCTTAACAGCAATAGTTAGCATTTATGGAACTCTGTTAAGTAAAAGGGCCTATTTTTTAATTGTATAGAAATATATTCGGTCACCTTTAAAATACAAAAAGGATAACTTTTAAATATATTTCCCAGATAACTAAATAACCCATGACATTTAGGATTACCTTATACACTCAAAAATGTTGCCATGTAAAGAGGAATTTATCAGGTGTTAGGCACTGGCTGTACTGGCCAAGTACATAGTGGGTACATGTTATGCAAACTAATCACAGTCTCAGGTGAAATACAAGCACTACTGTTTACTATCTTTAGGCAAAGTGTAACCATGATCTTGAGAGTGACCATAAGGCAACATTTCAGCAATCAAGGTATGTTCGATCCAAGCAAAAAACAGTAATTTTCTGGTATTAATGGAAAAATGATTTTCCATAGATCAATAAAGACATAAGTTACTGTTACAAGGCTTTCTATAGCCTATGCAGAAGAAATATCTCAGCTGCTTATGAAGAATTACAGAAAGTATATAATAGAAAAAATCCTAGAATAAACTATTTGAATAAAGTCCTCAAAGTTTTCCCTCTCTTGATATAAAATACAAAACCCAGAAAAAGACGTCATATGTACATAAATGAATGGTATGTTGCCATTCACGTACAGCACTCAACTGTGACAGAACACAACAATACTTAATTTGCTAGTATTTTCCCATCCTTTAAATGTATAATACTGGCAATAAATAAAGCCTACCAATATACTAACTTTTCTTTCAATTAAAAAATAAATTTTAAAATTGCTTTACACATGAGGTTTGTGTGGTACTGATGCTTAAGATATCTTACTTCTAAAATGTCTTAACACCTATTTTTGTAGGCAGTTGAAAGGGAAGTAATTCACTTATCTACTTGATAACTAAGTGAACCTGCCTGTAAAAGGTAATCCAAGTGAAAACATAAAAATTACAACAGTCATATAGTTTATACTTTGGTAATGTATCAGCACATGTAGCTGCTAAGGTCTCTTCCAACATACCACTGATAGTGTCAATGAACAAATTGAAAATAAGAATGATTCTTTTCTTGCAGCCTAAGTAGACAATACAAAAAACCTGCTACAGATAAGGAGTTAGTCTGCTACCATGTTTCAGAGCCCATCTTTGTGCTAAATACTCACTGAATCTTTGTAGTAATATACTCTAGTGTAAAAATCCAACAAACCTTTTGTACAGCATCAGAGAAAATGTTCAAAGATGTTTTTTCTCACACACACTTAGCCAGCTAATACATAAAAAATAGAGACCTACATGGCAGAATCTCAAAATGAAACCAAATCAATGAATTTTAATTCAGTTTTGAAACTTATTTGGCTCTTAAGACAGTTAAAAGATAGAAATACTTTAGAACTTTTTTGACCACTTAGGGTTTTCTTAGTTTTGGTAGGCCAAAGTCTACATTGAATTTAAGTTATAACCAGATGTTTCAGTCTGAGAGGTCTGATAAACAGATTCAGTCTTCAGTTTACTCATGGAACAAATAAACGAAATAGATGTTTCTTAAGTGGGAATTAGTCCCTTAAATATAGGATGGCTGCCTACCATGCATTCAGGTAGGAATACCAACATATTTACCAGGTAAATGTCTTAGTCTTCTGAGATATATTTGGATGCAGATTTTAAACCTTACTTGCAGGAACAGAAGGATTGTTTTAATGGATCACAAAACTTTTTTTCTGCAAGATTACTCCTGGCCAAATGTATTCTACCCTTCTTGAAACATTATTACACATTACAATAAGCGGTAAGATGTTGGAGAAATCATCCCAAAGGAAAAGTTTCTAGTTGTCATGTGTTGGTTTAGCTCCATGATAACTTGTGCTTAGCAGGACTTTTTAAAAAACCTTTACATTTAGTTGTTGCTTTGCTTTCCTTCACGCTGCATACTTTGCATGGTATTTAAATTACATACTATACACAAGCAATTTAGGTATCCAAATTAAAAGTATAGGTTTCTTATGCCATCAACAGAAAGAGGTAAAGTGCTTCAGAAGGCAATTAAGGGTACACGAGTGAGAAACATGCCTGCTTTGTTAATTACTCAGAGGACTTGGACACTCGTGTTAAGTGCACAGGGTAGATTGTGAAGATGCCTGAACCTTCTCAAAGCCTTTTTTTTCCCAGTTGGGACAGGAAACAAATATTGAAATCTGTTAAAATAACACTTGAACTGCAATTTAAATGCATGGAGAGTCTCTCACTAGTTCTTGTGCTCCTCTGAAATTTTCTCACTCTAAGATGTTTTTTATAAGACGATTACTACTTCTCACCTCAGTCAGTTCTAGACAAATTATAACTTAAATAGCCCACTTCTTTTTTTTTCTTTTTTTTCCCTTTGTACAGCTTCAGAAAAGCTGCAAATGACATGGCTGGATAGTTATACTAGTTTGCCTTTATTTGTTTTTAGCTTTTCCGCATTATTGTAACTATTTGAGATATAAATGAGTCCATTTTGCTGGCATCCCTAGTCAATGCTCATCTTCGGACCTACTGCTTCTATGCTACTTTCAGCTTTCTTCCGAAAAACAAATAACAGTTGCCCAGGTCTCTGCCATGTTCACATGCTGGCAGCCCACATAATTCTGCTTTGCATGAGTGGAATCTATGCTTTTAAAAAAGCTCTTTGTCCTCCAAGACATGTTCCAGGCACTAGAGAAAAACACACAAAATCTCCCTTTAAGCCCTCTAGATATGTGTCTGTCTAGCCATCTTTGACAGCAAAACTGGAATCATTTTAAAGAAATCACAAGGGTTCTGGACGAAAGGCCCTTTTTTCTGTGTGATGTAGTTTCCATGAACTCTCATACACCTATCTGTACTTCTGCTGTGAGGATCACAAGCTTTTCCCTACCACTAAAAAGAATCTTCTCTAAATGTATCATGTGAACTGCCATCTCAACAGCTGGTCACCAAACTGCTGAACAGTTCTCTTGGCTGCTGCATACATGGATGGATACAGTATTTTGATAACTAAATCACCTACTGTTACAGCTTGTCAACATCTCACAGTGTAAACCCATCTCCCAGAGGGACCACTTGGCTCTGTGTTTGCTCCTCTCTGCAATGCTCAGTGTCTCTGTGCTTCACTGTCTCCAAGTCTCCATTTCATATTTTTTTTCACTTTAGCCCCATCTGCTGGTACAACAGAGCCAGCACATATAATATGTCGCTAACTGCAGATGACTGACTGGCAGACAAAAGGAACCAACTCCTGCTTGTTTAAGATAAGTAGTCAAAATACTTTCTAGATGGGATGAGAAGGGGAAGGGAGAAAGTAAGTGCCTTTAAAGACCTGGTTGTACAAACTTTCACTGCTGCACAAGCTGTATGGCTTTGATTTCGCAGTGAGCTATTCTTTCTTAAATCGATCGCCCTCTCTTTTCATTTAGGGAAAAAAAAAGACACACACTGAGAAAGTTTCTATTTATTGTTTCAAAAAGGTAGTAACTAAGCAATACACTGTTTCTGTTTCTCTCCAAATTCACCTGTTTCCTTTATAGGCATGTTTTATTATTTCCTGGTGTACAGCATTAATTATTGTTTGTTGGTTGGAGGTTTCTTTCCAAGTCTGATCTGGAAATACTTCAAATGGAATAACTTTTAAATCATTCTTCTTTTGGAATAAGCTAAACTTCTGAACGTTTGAAATGTCCTAGTGATATTAATTCTAGCATTTTACCTTGCTTCCAAGAGCAAAGCAAACCACTGCAGGGACCAGTTAGAAAGAGCTGAGAAATTCTCACAAAATGAAGGGCTGACAGCTGAAAAGCCCAAATCTGATGGTCTGCCTTGCAGATTGGCATGGATGATGTCTCTGCCCAGAAGTAAACCTTAATCTCCTATGCAGAAATAAAAACGGGTTATTTTTAAGGCTGCCTTATTCTGTCCATACCAAACAGTCCCTTTTTCTTTCTCTATTTTTATTTTTAATTTTTCTCTTCTGCCCTCTAGCGACCAACCAAGCATGTTTCTAAACAAACTGTTTTAAGTTCACTTCAAAAATACTTTCATGTCTCTATCAGGCCAGGTCATGCCACTAATATAAACGTGCTGCAAAGGTTATTGGTATATCACAAATTATACTGAAAAAAAAAATAGCAGTTAAATGTTTCCAAGCTGTTAATGAGTTATTTGGGGTGGTGCTAATGATAGGCAAGTTATAACCCCCACTTCCTCTAGAAAAATACCCACTACATACATGGGGTGAGATTTGGCATATGTTTCAGCTTTGGTTTTCTAATCATACTACTGTACAGAAGACTGGAGAAAATCACTGAATTTTACATACTATTTTCTCATAGAATAAATAAACAGAGAAATAAAATAAAAAGTATATTTATTTTACATAATGTGAATCTCAAATGTCAGTGTAAGGGCTATTAATACACCAATCCTAAAATATGCTGAGAGTCTTTGACTCACTAAATTCAAGTCTAATTGAATCCTGCTCTTGCAGTGTCATATATTCAAAAATTATTTTCTGTTCACAGACACTTGCCATAGTTTTACACGAAAGCTATCAGGAAGCCATACTGGAAAAGGAAGTCAGGATACAGGCAATTGAGAATAATATATTTTTGGCGTAATGATGTGGAAAGAACGAGGAATTTATTTACTTAAGGTATATAACAGTAATATCTTTTATAATCGTACTCTTCTTCTAACTCACTTAAATGGTTTTCCATTAGCATTTGATAATAGCTTTTGCCAAGGAAAGAAACAGTTTAAACACAACTAGTGAAAAATCATTCTAGTTTTAAACTCCTTCAGAAGACCTTGGGAACAGGATGTGCTTCTGTGTACACAGATATTTACACTTCCACACACCTTCAGATACACAGCCCCTTCTTCAGTTTTGAAAGCAGCCAACTTCAAATTAATGCATTTGCTACTTCTGCTCTAGGCCCAAAGAAGGATTTTTTTCCAGCTGTACTAGTGGGGCTAATAAAAGACACAAGCAGCAACACTGAAGCTCTTGCTGTCAGTCTGTGGAACCTGCATGTAGAAGGGCAGTTTTCATCACACATGCTTGGGAGATGATGGGAAGGTCTGAGGTGGCTGCAGGCCTACGAGACACAACAGATGACAGTTTATGCCAGAACACTATGGCTACATGCAAAGCCGTGGAAGAATTATGTATGTGTGACAAAGCTTATAGAGGCACCCTGCTCATAGCCTGACTTTTCCATGCCTGCTGAACACAGCTTACAATGTAAGTGGTGATGGGGAGAAAAGCCAGCGGGATGACAGAAAATACACCTGACGAAGGCATCACATTTGTCAAAGCACAGGCTTTCCATCCCTGTGCTGGCTACGTTTTTCTGTCACATTTCTACTGTGACTATGTGTAAATCACTAAACTAAACAGTGCTAGGACACAGAGGCATTGGACCTTGACCTGTCACTGTAGCATGGGTTTGGCCTGGGACAACTAGTAATTTCTGCAAAATATTCCTGGGCACAGCTTAGGCATTTGCATGGAACAGGGAGAGGCAACCTGGTGTAACTGCCTTGTTCCAGAGACAAGGATATTTAACAGAATAGAAGTGACTAAACTGTACAAATTAGCAGCCAATCTCTTCCCTGGTTCTTACGCACTTTAATGCACAACAATAGTCTGCAAGTTCAATTGAGTTTGGAGGCACTTATCTTTCCTGCCTTTAAAACAGGAAAACTGCTGACCTGATTCAACTGCATTTTTCAAAGCGTTCTATTATGGCATGAGTGGAAAAACGCTTTTCAAAACTACTGAATGAATCCTCTAGTTAGTCCCATCTGAGCTCAAGCTTCCCCATCAAGCTTTATTAGGCTTACAAGAGGGAGAAAGATACTCTCTTTTCCTTTTTAAAGCCTTTAATTGGCAAAGCCAAGCAACTGTACTTTCTAATAGCTGCTTTCTGAGATGAAGAAGAAAACCTGTGTAATTTATATTGTACAAATTCCATTTCATAATTTCCTTTGGAGCAACATATTTTGCTATGTAAACATGTAAGGCTTTTGATTAAATCCTGAAGTTATTAGGACCAAAATGCAGTCTTACAGATTTTACAGGACAAAAAAAAAATATCCCTCAATCGTTGTCACCTCCAAATCTACATTTAATTACTGTATGCAGGCAGCAAGAAGGCATTCGTTCTTCCGGGACAAATTACTAGCTCTGCATTTGACTTCTTGCACTACAATCTTCCCTTACAAAGGAGCGGGCAGCAGGTTAAAGGCAGTGTGCGTCAGTGGCATCTTTTATCTTGTTTCCTCCCTACGTTTGAAAGAAGCGTACAGAAAAACTGTTTCTGTTTTGCATTAGCAGGAATCCAGCCTCAGATCGTTTCCGCAGCAGTAACGGCCTCCGCGGGGAGGGGGAGACGAGACAGCACTTTGAAACACGAGTTCCATGCAGTGGACGCGGCCTCTAGGCCGGGAATCCCCTGGGTCTCGGAGCCCCCTGGGTCCCAGCACCCACGGCAGCGCATTCCCGGCTCTGTGCCCCAGCGACACGCGTCCGCCCCGGCAGCGCCTCCAGAGCGCAACGGGAACACCCGCCGCCGAGATGAGGGCCGAGCAGCGCCGCGCACTCGCGGCCCCCGGACTCCGCTCCGAGCAGCACGGAGGCCGCAAGAGCCGGGTCCCAGCGCCCCCAGGCAGCCGCGCGCCGCCCCGCTGCGCGTGCTCAGTGCGACCGTCCGCGCGTGCGCACCCCGCGCGTGCCCAGCCTGTCGGAGGGCGCCTGCGCAGCGAGGCC